>JAOTIX010000132.1:3247036-3269644 GCA_027123715.1 Gaidropsarus macrophthalmus
ACAGTCTTTAAGCTTCCTATTGGATGTCCTCTCTGTTCCACTGTCTTTAAGCTTCCTATTGGATGTCCTCTGTTCCAGTCTTTAAGCTTCCTATTGGATGTCCTCTCTGTTCTACAGTCTTTAACTTCCTATTGGATGTCCTCTCTGTTCCAGTCTGTAACTTCCTATTGGATGTCCACTCTGTTCCACAGTCTTTAAGCTTCCTATTGGATGTCCTCTCTGTTCCACTGTCTTTAAGCTTCCTATTGGATGTCCTCTGTTCCACAGTCTTTAAGCTTCCTATTGGATGTCCTCTCTGTTCCACAGTCTGTAACTTCCTATTGGATGTCCTCTCTGTTCCACAGTCTTTAAGCTTCCTATTGGATGTCCTCTCTGTTGAATGTGCTCTCCGCTCTATTGTGTCTGAACATTGGGTGTTGACAGGCAGCTGATACTTACTGGTTGTGTTCCCCGTCATCTGGATGATGCACTTGCTGTCCTTCCCAATTTCCCTGGAGTTGAAGGGTCGGACCCTCACCGCCACCTTGACGGAGGCTGTGGCCCGGATGCCAGGGGGTGGGGGGGGGAGGGTGGGGGGGAGTCGGGGGGAGGGTGCCGGGGCTGCAAGAAGACTGTTGGTCGGTCTGTCTGTCTGTTAGAGGCCTGCTCAGCCACACAAACAAAACCCAGCACCTGTAAGACATGTTGAGGAACATGGGAGTGGTGACATCGCTGGTGGAGGTGCTCTTCCATGTTTAGTGTGTATTGTGCTTCGCTGCGGGGGACATGGCAATGCCTCTCAAACACCTGACCGCATTTAACTTCCAACGTCTCAAAAAACGTTGTGTTGCTTGTCTCTGTCCAAATTGAGCAAAATTGACCAATAGAATAGAATTCATAAAAAACAATGCTTACGATACACAATATAGGCCGATGTGTCTCATGTCAACACATCGTGTTTATTAATTCTCACTAGCTAGACATGTATGCTTACATTAGAGGCAGATTCAATCGACGACACGATAACACGAAGCTGGAATACCATCATTAAGACACCGTCATTGCAATTCTACAATAAAATGGCTGCGTGTCCTTTTCCCCCACCTAAAACCATTTGATTTTTTTCATCATCCCAGGAGGTTGTACGCTTTCATTTACAAAATAGATGAGACAAATGCCTCGACGGACACATGGGTGCCACAAATCTGCGACGCCACGCAGCTAACAAATGCGACGACTAATTTCCTTCATCGATAGTGGAGAGAAGGTAAATGTTTCGCGCTCCGTCTCGCTGGCCTGCCGCACCTCAAAAGGGCGCGTGCAGGCCGCTGCTGTGCTCCCGTAGCATTTTTGTAAACATCGCCTCCATCAGCACCAACCCACCTTAACCGCTGCGTCAAAACGCTGGGACATTTCTACAATATTATTCCAAAATGTCGTCGTGGCCTTTTGTGGTGTCGTTCTTTACGAAATGATGACAAGTCAATTTGTATACACCGATTAAAGCACGGACAACATCGTACGCTACCCTTTCAATCTATCTTCAATGGTAGCCTCAAATCAACCATGAGGAAAATGGTATGTATGAATTCTAAGCGCATTGTCTATACGGTGTGTTCATATAACGCAGGTGACAAGAGGCCTCACCTAAACAACAATATACACAACGCTGCTCATGGGGAGTTTAGCCCACCATCCTGGCCACCTCTGCGCCACCACAGCACCTCATCCGAAAAATATTCTTGATCATCTTACCTAAACGCCCGACGACGGCTGGAGCTGTTTAAACGTTACAAAAAAGAATGGGCCGCCTTTGATTTTCTTTTTTTCAGATTCTTTCCTTCACCGTCTGTTCGATCAGCGAACAGCATCCCTTAGCGCATCCATGCGTGTGGATCCGCCCCTGTAGCGAGCTGGGAGGGATGCTCGGATCGAGTTATGTGAGGATGGAGTCGGTGTAGTCGGGAAGATGGTGCTGCGTCAATCAGAGAGGGAAAAACATCGGGAGGAGGAGGAGGCAGGGCTAGAGCCGGAGACTGAGCGGATGCTTAAATGGGAGGATGGGTGTAAGGCCACGGGCTCTGACTGCGGCCCGCTCATGTATATCTGCTGTGGTGGCGGGCAATGGCCGAACAGACTGTGACGGGGATGTTTAAAGAATATGATGATGACATCAGCATCAGCATCATCGCAGTGGGATGAAGCCAGCCAGAGCAACGCAGTCTAATACAGCGAGGGAAACGGTGCTGGTGGGCACTTTAACATTGACAGATTATGTTGTGTCATTAGGGCCTCTTAAATGGTTCTGTAATGAAAACACGTTTTTTATTAACACAGATTATATATGTAGCCTATATTATGTTTTATTCTGAATTGAGTCTTACTACCCCAGAAACAATTTCTGCAAATTGAATACCTATTTGCAATGTGTTGTTGACATCTTCTCAGTGCCTGCTGTGCCATTAGGTGGTCAGATTAGTGAAGTTGAAAACATACACGCTTATTTGGGGTCTGAAGCTACACATTTCTCAATCTGGTCTCTCTCTCTCTCTCTCTCTCTCTCTCTCTCTCTCTCTCTCTCTCTCTCTCTCTCTCTCTCTCTCTCTCTCTGTCTGGGTGGCTGTAGCGCCCTGGGCCCCATGCTGTAGTGCAAAGGCCAGTGAGGCGGTAAACAAACGACACTACCATTTATTTATCAGTCTGTGTAATCATTTACCTCACCGGGCAGAGCTGGGTCTGCGTTCCAAGACAAAATGTTGCATCAATAGTTGGAGAAATATAGAAAGGCTGTTCTACGCGTTGGTTCTATGTGGTAGATTATGGCTATAAGCGACTAAATAAAAGGGTGATGGAATAAAAAGGGTTTCCATCTGTTTGTTGCCCTGGAAACGGCTCCAATACACTGCTTATGCATTTTGGGGCCTTTTCTATTGGGTTGTGGGTCTGACTTTTTGTAACATTCATTTAAATGCTTTCTGGGTTGAATGCTGTTTGTTGTGCTGGTGTTAAGCGACAAAAGTGGGGCTATAGAGTGCATGTTAAACCATGAACTTGTTTGTAACAAGCGCATGTCCCACATTGAACCTTGACATGAACAGCCAGTTACTCATTACCAAAATTCATTTTTGTGATACTTTTTGTACTTATAGGAATAAAATGTGTTGTTTTGTCTCTGTATTTTAGCATGTATATATATACATGGATTTATCTCTGTATTTACATAAAGAGCNNNNGTGTGTGCGTGTGTGCGTGTGTGTGTGTGTGTGTGTGTGTGTAGGAGCCATATGTTACAATTTAAACAAATGGCAAAGTATAACAATATAATGTAATGTGTATTTCAACATTTCACTCAATAATCTCATAAAGTGTAAAAAGCATATCTATAAATTGTAAAAAGGAGCTACATATCTGTGTTATCTATTCCTTGTCTGTTTGCCTGTGGTCTGCTCAGCCAATCACGTCTTTTGAAACAGGAACACTCCTCTCTGACTCTGAAACTCTGATTGGCTGACCAGAAAGGGACTAATAAACCAAATGTGCCCAATTCTCCCAGGAACTGGTTTGAGCTGCCAGAAGCAATTCTCCAACGTATTAATCATACTTCGTCCTATTGACATATAGCATACAGCCTATTATCCAATACATTATTAACATGGCTACAATTATCAAAATAATGTACACTTTATCCACTTTACAACCTGACCGAAACAGTAACATATACAGTAACTTCCAAGTCAAACATTGATCATAACAAAGCTGTTAACATCTCATCAATGATTTTGATAGAGTATACGCACACACCCCACCCGCCCACACGCCCCACCACCACCATCCGTTACATGAGTGACGCACACTGCTCTGGGACCAATAGGTCAAAAAACTTGGTTTTAAATCTTCACCAAATGTCACAGTTGAATTCAGTCTCGCAGGTTGTCCGAGGTGTTGTTACTATTCTCAGGAACGAGGATCTCCAGCCATGATGCAGAGGGCACTGTTTAGCCGGGGCGCGTTACTTGCGCAAAATACGGCAGCCCTGGAGAGTTCGCTGGCCCCTAGGATCGCGCCGCTACTTCTGCGCCTGGATCGCTCCATGTCTTCCGTGACGATACCGCCTCCCGCGAGTATGCTGCGGCCTCTCGAAGTACCTTTCCGCTACCTGTTCGGACCAGGGCCTTCCAACGTCCCGCCACGTGTTCTAGCTGCAGGTGGCAGGCCAATTATCGGTCATTTGCACCCAGAAATGTATGAGGTAAATGTTGTATACAATATGTTTTCTTCTTTCATTAACTGGCTATATTCCATGACGACATCTAATTCAAAAAGCCATTCTTTGTACTGAATTATTGGAGTCAGATGACAACAACGATTTCATTGCTTTTAGTGAATATGATCACATTGCAAATAAAAACAAATAACCGACCTGTCTGTTGTTCATAGTTCATGTTCATGTTCATTCGATAGATCATGAACGACATCAAAAAGGGGATTCAGTACATATTCCAGACAGAAAACAACATGACGATATGTATGAGTGGCTCCGGCCATGCTGCCATGGAGTGCGCCGTTTTTAACGCAGTGGAGCCTGGAGAGAGCGTGCTTGTTGCCGTCAACGGAATCTGGGGAGAGCGCGTGGCGGAGATAGCCGAGAGGATGGGTAGGTACTTTTACGCATCTTTTTACGCGGGGACCATCTCCGTCTCCATAGCGCAGTGCAATGGTTCCCAACCTTTTTGTTCTCAGCGTAAACGTCAACATTAAAAGGGTGCAAATCCTCACAATTTAGTAGGGATTATTTGGGATTATTTAAGAATTGTTTATTCCCAATACTAAGCAGTACTCCATCCCCCTGCAGTACTCCAAAGTGCCCCTAGTATAGTTGGTACCCCCATTGAGAACCACTGCCATAGGGGACTGTCAATGTTAATTAGTTCTCTATGCCAACTATTATCAGGGTATTGATATAACCGCGTTGTTTGCTACAATAATAACGAATGTTGTTATTCTTTATTTTTAGGTGCTAATGTACATAAAATGGTTAAAAAGCCAGGGGGATATTTCTCCAATAAAGAAATTGAACAGGTATTATAAATGTCTCCTCATGAAGTTCGCTGTGCTTAGTTATGATATTCACCATATTTGGTTACATATACTTACATTTAATGTAATTTACATAAATCAACAGCATTATCATTTGAAACAGTGTATACAGCTGTTTACTGGCTAACTTCATGCTAGGGTCCTGTGGTTTTTTCATAGGCCATGGCCAAACACAAGCCGGTGCTTTTCTTCCTGACGCACGGGGAGTCCTCTGCCGGGCTCTGTCACCCAATGGATGGCATCGGAGACATATGTCAGAAGTAGGATTTCCCCTAACATCACGGTGTGACCTTGCATGGCACCTTCAAATCAAATCAAATAAATGTTTGTATATTTGTCTCTTTTTCAAGGCACAACTGTCTCTTCCTGGTTGACACAGTTGCATCAATGGGAGCAGCGCCCATTTTCATGGACAAACAAAGTAAGATCCGCTTACATGTCTGTGGGTCCATGTGTGTATTTGTTCATTGAAGTTTGAGCCCAGATAACATCTATTTACTGTACTTCTAGAAATTGACATACTCTACACTGGCTCTCAGAAGGCTTTAAATGCCCCCCCGGGAACAGCTCCCATTTCCTTCAACGACAGAGCATGGTAAAGAGTGTGTTTGCCTGTATGTGTGTTTGTGTCACATACATATGGACCACAGTCATCATATCAATAATGTTACATGTTCACATCTCTCTCCAGTGACAAGATGTTCAACAGGAAAACAAAGCCTGTATCCTACCTCTTTGACATGACACATCTGTCCAACTACTGGGGTTGTGATGGCCAACCCGCCCGGCAGTAAGTCCACTACGCTAAACTATGCAGTGAATTGCAACCTGAAATGACTGATGTCAACATGTGGTGCGATTGAAATTACCACACTTTGCTTGCATATTTGTTTGCAACCTAAAGGTCCAAACTGTTTCAACACAAGGCACACAGAATACATTTTCTAATAGCCATGAATGAACACTGTGCACCGTTTCTTCTAGATACCACCACACCGGCCCTGTTTCTGGTTTCTTTGCCATAAGAGAGAGTTTGGCAATTGTTGCTGAAAAGGTATGCATACTACAACTTCCAAATGATAGTACTGTGTCTATATCTATCTATATGTATATATCCCTTTGGTTTGAGAAGTTTTCCATCACCTCTTAGCAAAGCTCCTTCTATGGCCATCCATTGTAAATATATACATTTTCCTATTCTTATCTATTATAGACACAAGGTATACACAAATAGGAGCAGTCACTCAAATATAACATGTGGTGGACACAGCACAGCAGAGGTTTCTTCCTCAAGGTGGCGTGGCAATGCAGTGCAGTAAGGCATGCTGCTGTGGTCTCTGTCTCCCTCTAGGGGCTGGAGGAATCCTGGCGACAACACAAGGAGGTGGCAGCCCACCTCTACAAGGGCCTGGAGGACCTGGGCCTCAGCCTCTTCATCCCAGATAAGGTGAAATAGAGACACGCTATTGGTCATCATTGATTCTGTATACTTTAATGCCAACAGACACCTTGCTATAGTAGAGGCATATATATATTGGAGTGATTATAATTTATTATTTTGGGTTCATTTTTATTTATATGTTTTCTTATGAAGCCCTGTTCTTGTAAAATGAGATAGCCCACTGTGCTAAAATAAAAGTCTGCATTGAATTTATTTTATTTCTAATTCATGAAGAAATTATCTATATATATCTATATCTATATATACTGTAATGTGATGCCTTGTTGTTTCAGGACATGAGGCTCCCCTCGGTCACAACCATCGCCATCCCAACAGGCTACGACTGGAGGGAGATGTTGATGTACATTATGAAGAACCACCAGATGGAGATGACCGGGGGCCTGGGCCCCTCTATTGGCATGGTAAAGATGGGTGATGTGTGTGTGTGTGTCAATGTCAATGTCAATGTCAATTTTATTTGTATAGGTGTTACAGGCGGCTTGGCCACACCAAAGTGCTTCGCAGTAAACTGCAGTAATTGAGAAAAAGGCACAACAGCAACAAAACACAGAGAAACAAAAACAATAATAAATAAGAAGAGCAATAAAAGATAACATAAAAAAAAAAAGCGTCACTATGTACAGTTTCAAGATGACTGCGCTGATTGCTAATTATCTTTGGTAAAAGTCCATGTTATTTATTTTCCCCATCAGGTAATGCGCATTGGACTGATGGGGTACAACTGCCAGAAGACAAACGCTGACATGGCTCTGCACGCTTTGGCAGACGCCCTGAAGAACTGCAAAAAGAGCAAGGCCTGAGTGCAGAGTGGACGTTACCACTGGACATTATCCCCCCCTAACCAAATGTGTTCATGTATCACAAAATCTTTGCAACATGTTGATTTCTTAGGCTAATAAATAAATAAAACTGGCCACATGTTTAACATTGTGTAGGAGGACATTTTAGGGAACTATATACATGTGCATTGAATTTGCACTGTATGACATTTGCTAAAAATGTTATATGATGTCAATAAAATTGTAATTATTGTATCAAACTGATGTCTTGTCAAACGATTGGACATATAAAAAGCCTCATAATTCTTCTGTCGTCACTACAATTCCCATGATCCTCTTTTAATGACATTGAGGAGCACCAGTAAATGTCCGACCCAAACGCGGAAACTACTTGGTGGTTTGATCTTGGATTGTTGATCACTTCACACGCCTGGTCGCATTCGCTTGTCAATTTTATCAATGGCGTGTCCCTTTCACCAGCCAGGTATGTTTTCCATTCACAAATTAAGGAAAGGTATTAGCTAACGGTTACAAACATTACCGTTACCTTACATTTGCTATAGGCTAAATTATCATACAGCTCAGATATTATAATATACTCGGACCGTTCAATAAAAACGTTGGGTATATTTTTGGAGTATTTCATTGTTCTTTACAGTGTGCTGTTGGCCCATAGCGGGCATTTTTTAAACGTGCATTTATACATTTTACCTCCCGAAATGCGTCTATTTCTTTATGTGGTCTGTGTTATCCAATACCAGCTGAGCTGAATGAAACCATCCGTCCTCTGGAGTGGCTTCTGGGTAACTGGGAATCAGTGGAACCTGGAGAGGTGACCATTCCCACCATGGAGCCCTTCCAGTACACTGAGACCCTTCACTTCACTCATGTGGGCCAGCCAGTCATCAACTTCATGTGCGTTTCGTGGTCGTTTAAAAAAAATAAATAATAATAATAACATTCAAATAAAAAAAATATATATGAAAATCTTTAATGCCTGCAATATTCATGTTTTGTCTACTCCATAATCTGCTCAGGTACATCAAACACTGATTAGTGATAGAAATGCATTCAGTCGACTTACTGCTTTATTGCATATTTCTGAGCCTTTGCACAGAGACTACTGTAGAAGAAGTGTCCCTTCGTACTTGTACAAGCACAAATGAACCCTTTCTACAATGCACCATGTGGACTGGAGTGGTGTCTATCGATTTCTGTCTATGATTCCGGGGCCCTTGTGTTCACAGGTTCAACGCGTCCAACGCGAAAACCAAGAAGCCACTTCACAGGGAGTGTGGCTTCATCCGAATGGACCCGGACACCAAAAGAGTGGCATTAATCGTGGCACAGAACTCTGGTACTTCAGACAATTCTGTGATTCACAGCTAACCAAGTATCTTCTGATAAGCAATGTTACACATTATTTGACTCCGGGGTCTTAATCCCAGTGGTTGTGGCCCTATGAATGCATCTGACTTATTTATTTTTTGCTAAATGGTAATGTTGTTAAGGTATGGGGTACTATGGTGTCTGTGTGTGCAGGACTGGTGGAGATTGAAGAGGGAGAGCTGGAAGGGAAGCAGTTGAGCCTTCATGCTCATTCTCTGGCCAGGACAACATTTGCCAAGGAGCCCCATGTGAAGGAGGTATGGCTGTAGTGTGGACCATCTCTATTACGATCCATTCATTTACCTGTTTGACTGGGCCCAGACAGTTGAGATCATATCAAAACTGCACTTCAGGTGCGACTGTGTGCCAACATCTAACCAGTGTTTGCATTCATTATAATGCTGTACCATCAGATGGCTTGACTTTGCTTGAATAGTGATCATGCCTTTTTATTTTATGTGCAGTTTCTGTAGTAACTGGCAGTTGCTACAAATGGGTGTGCATTTTAAACTGCTACCAATCTTGACCCTTGCCTTTATTGTATTTTTTTTTTCTTCTCTAAGGTCTCCAGAGTGTTTCAGCTCCACCCAGACGGGAAGCTAGAGCAGACCGTTTCCATGTCAACGACAAACCATCCACTGTCTCAGCACTTGCACATCACCTATCACCGCTTGCCTTAATGCAGACGGGTTGCAAGGCCTCGTCTGCAGCTCACGCGGCCAAAAACGGATGCACTGATGAATAATGCTTGAAGTCGTGCGGTTGTGTCTGTTTTTACAGACACAACCGCTGTTTTAACAGACAAACCTTTCTTTGCAATAAATATTGTATGTAGCAAGAAACTGGGATGCATTTTCTTGAAACGGGTACAGTTTTCAGCCTTCCAAAAAATGGTGTGATTAGATGAATACATACTTGGCACTTCCCTTTGTTCAAAGTTTGGGGAATTTTAACCTTCTGTTAGTCAAGCACGTTATGAAGCCGAGTGAAAACGTGTTCAGTATCTCATTCCCTTTACGGATGCAGTGGCATGGAGGGATCCAATTGGGTTAGGGTTAGGGAGGTTTTAACCGGGGCGGTTGGCCACCGCAAAGCCACGATTACCCTTTCAGGATATTTACAAGGGCTTGTTAGGTTTATTATGAAAAGTGAAGCACCTTAGGTGATGTCACCACGTTGGGCTGATTGGCATGAAAACGTTGACCCAAAAACTGACCCACCCAAGTATGTGTGTTCTGCGCCTCACCAGTTGAGAAACCAGTGTGTTGGAGAATTCCACCTAAGAAAATGAATGTGGGTTGGTAATGCTTTCAGAATCAGTATATTATACACAACGGTTTCTACAATTGCTAAAACATTGTTGATTTTAAACCAAGTTTGGGTTTTTTTCCAACTCCTGCTGTCAGAATGTTTGTTCACTTAACTGCTTCCAACACCAAATGAAACACCCCATCCGCACTGGTTTGAGACATTTGAAAGGCAGACCGGGGACAGATGGTGCCTTCATGTGCTATGGGAAATATATTTTCCATTTGTGAACTGAAAATGACCAGTGCGTTATGTTCAAGTGCTTTTGTTGTCGTTATTTTAGACGTGGCGGACCCACAGATCCTGACCTGTTACTTGGGTAAAACCATTTTAGGCTGCCTAATTCATCTGCTACAGCAAGAAGAGGATTTATCAAAACACAAACTGTAAATAATATGCTGTATATTTTACAGATTTTTTAAAGGACGAAAGTGATAGCTAATATTTCTGTTTTAGCTCCATAAGCTAGGTCAACCAATATTCAAAGCACATAATCTTCCCTACCAGGTAAAAAACAATGCTGTTGTAATAAAGTAGCCTAGGCCTACTTGAAAAGGTCAAAGGTTAACTTATCTCGGCAACTTGTGTATCAAAATATTCTACGAGCATCCCAGTGGAAATTACAACATGAGGGGTATTCATGTGCAGTTTTCACGTCGGCTTTTGGTATTTACCATATTTTCCATAGCATGTGAAGGCACCCAGAGAAGAGAACACATCCTGAGAGAACTTGGTAAGACTAAATGTTTCAGTTGTACCATTGAAACATGAGTCCCTACTTTCATTTGGATATGGTGTTGAACGTTTATTTAAAAGTAAAAAAGAAATATCATACACATAAATCCATAATTTAAACAGTTAAAGTGACAACCAACAGGCACACTATACATTCATCAAATGCCATTAAAATCAACCAAAGGTACAATTGCTCTGATTGCTAAAATTATAATTACAACTATTTACAGGTTTTAAAAGAATTAACATCGACCTTGCAACAATGTGAAATGTGTAGCAGTAGCAAACCACAATTGTTACTTCCACTGGGCACAACAGTGAAGACTCACCCCAATATTTATCATCATCGATCATCATGTTTTAAACACGGTCAAGACAACCAATACATATGGGAAGGAGCACTGCAATGGAGTAAAACACAACCGCATCAGAAAACCTCATAAAGTGCAACACAGTTGATAGCAAGTCAATCAGAACTTTAATCCTGAGCTACAATAAAACCTATTTGACCAGGTGGAGTAGCCAACATCAAATAGGCATGAGTCATCGTGATAGTTGTCACATATGACTATAGCTGATGAAAGCCACACATTCCTATGTAGAGCCAATATGATGAGCAAGCACAAAGGCAGACATGCTGCCATTTGCCGCCATCAAAAGGCGGCCATCTTAGATTGAACAAAAACGATAAAGTTTAGACTCTTCCCTCATATATATGGCTGAATGTTTGATTCTCCAGAATTTGTTTGAGAGTTATACCGAAGCACCTGACAGTTCCCCTTGAAAAGCAGACAGCTTCAGGCAGTTGAGCATGTAGTAATCCCATAGGAAGTGACCTCACAAAGTGCATTAGGTTAAACCAAACTGTGCACAGCAGCTTTTACTGCAGTGACAGACATCTTTGGACTAAATAGGCTTGAAACAAACCTGCAGCAACAAAAATTGCCATGCATTGAAAGTATAATTGCGATTAAGCTTTGGTTGAAGCCATACCAAAATTATAGACTTATCAGAGAGGCTTGAAATTAATGCTGATGTTGCAACTGATGGCTTTTCAACAAATACACTGTGGTCAAGTCCATCCTGCAGCTGTGTCCATCTCAAATGACCTGAGATGGGTCAATCCGTCTTAGTCTCATCGGGTCATTGTTCCTTCATGATATAGACATAGACTGTAGTGAGGAAGTACTTCAAGGACTCCACAGTGGAGGACAGCCAATGGTGATCAGAGCTGACTTCTTTCTTTAGGACACATTTAGAAATTTCCGTCTGGAGGAAGGGAAAAAAGAATGAAGGAAAGAAATCACATTGAAATATGTACACTTTTGATGAAGTACCAATGCTGATGCTGATGCTGCTGAAAAGTCCAAGTTTAGCTTCATTATGGTTAATCAGCCATTAGGGAGCAGTATTTCCCTAGAAATAGGCTGACTGGCATTTGTTTTCGCAACACAAACTTTGCTAGAATCAGTTCTACCAAATGCCCCTCAGCAATAGGAAACACCTCCACCGATGCAACATCATTGATTGGCCTACATGCCTCAGCAACGCACTCACTCACCCAGCCTCCCTTTCTCTTGAGCCAGGGCACCAGGTACCTGCGGACCAGCTGGCCCAGGTTGTCCACCAGGACGTGCACGGTGGCTGGCCGGCCCTGCCGCACACAGTCTAGAGCCAGGCCCGTCGCCACAGCAAACATGGACACCACCTTTCCCCATGTTATACCTTCAGCGAGAAAAAGATATACCGGCACGTCACACAAAGAGAACGCTAAATAGAACTGTATGGGAAAACTGGTTAAATGCCTCCACTTACTAAATAAATAAATACAAGTATATATATGGATATATACAGTATATACATATACATAGATACATACACACACACACACACACACACATATTTTGAGGTTTAAATGATTCAGGCTTATACCACTAAATACAACTACACCTATCATTTTGGAGGGAAAACACAGATCCGAACCAGTTCCCAGTGACTAGACATGCGGTATGTAGGCCAGGCGGTGGACCTTGCACTGAAGTAAATGTCAAATATCAGCCTTGTGTCAACACTTGTGTTACATTTATGTGCCTGATAAGATGTCTTGCTAGTTGCCATGTTACGTGACGAATGTGATCAAATATAAACGGTAGAGGTGTAAAAGCAGTGCTTTTTACAACCCCAGAGAGATTACAGGGATGGGCGATGGGGTGGGGTGGGGTGGGTGGGGGGGCATTGCTTCACATTTCTTTTCTCTCTTCACTGATCTTGGAAGAAAAGAAAAAAAAGCAGACTTCAAAAAAGAGCTCCGGTCTGGAGAACATCCTGCCGTGTGGTCGGGGCCAACGAAGGTTGGGGGTTGTTATGTGATGCAACGACGGCCCCGGCCCTAATTAGCATTAGCCTACTTTGAGCCTAAAGCCTCCATACAGAGAAAGCTACCTATATATATACTGCCGTGATATCCGTCAGTGGAAGGGGGGGTTAAAACTATTTAGATGAGCAGGAAGGATAAGGAGAGTTGGGGACAGCAGGGATTTCAACAATGAAGGAATACTAGAGACGGTGAGCAGCGACTTTAGTTGGATTATAACGTTAAATTAGGCGCCAGTGCAGACAATCGGCAATGCCTTGGTTAACCTGCATGATCAGTACAGTCACGAGTGTGTCTGACTGCACTTGATAGAGAACACTGCAACCTCAGTTTTATATGTCAGAGTTAGAGAAAAACGGAAGCCATACAGTTTATCCTATTATAGTTAGAATGATGGATTGAGGATTCCAAGATATTTCCCTTTTCGAGCCACCGGAGACATAAAGTCACCCAAAATAGCTTGCGTACGAGAAGGGTGTACAAAATAGCCATATCTTTCCATCTACAGTGAGTTGTTGGAGCAGAAAGCCTGGGCAGGCAAGGATCAACGGTCTGTTATTCTTGAGAAGGAGTCCCACGCTGTTCTATAAATTGTCCTCCTCTAGTGATGCAGGGACGGTGGTATTCAACCAGAAACACAAGTATGCTATTCTAAAAATCAAGGATCGTATTTTGAATCTTTCCAGGCAACGCGCCATGGCAGCCTCTTCAAGTTCTGACGTTTTTGCATGGCATTTACAGGAGCTCCCACTCTTTACGAAAGTTGACCTCTCTTGCGATTGGTTACATTTTGAATGTCTCATCGCAAGAGGTTCTCTTGTTCAATCTATAAAAGGCTTCTTTTGTGCGACGGACATTAGGTAACTTGGAATGCCAAGATGCCCGGTACTCGAGAGACGAGTACCATTCTGAGTTCCAGACGGGATAGGGGTTCAAAGTATAAAAGGTTGTATGCTGTACACCAGAAAGATGCATGTAGATCTCTTTGGTATGTTGTTAAGGTCTCTCCCAAAGGAACTGCTAACCATGATCAAATCATGAAAAGCAAGAAGAACAAAAAGGGAAAATGGATAGAAGTATTTCACAGTCTCCACTTGAATAAATGGCACACCAAATAAGCAATCTGGCTGAAGGTAAATCATGCTGAAGGTTAATGTTTGTAAAAAGTTGGTCTTCCTATGTTTCAAAGTGGCCAATTATCAGGCAGAGTAGGAGAAAGACCTGTTGAGGCATATCAGAGAGTCATCAGACAACAGACTCAACCCTCAAGTTGTCCTCAGGTTTAACCACCCAACAAATATGGTGCAACTTTTGACATAAACATTTAAAGAAAGACAAAAACAAAACAACTTCAAAATAGTAAAGAGATTACCGCTGGCTTAAAGCTGCCCTGAAAGCTGCCCTGAAAGCTTTTATTATTTTTGGTAAATGAAATAATTAGGCTAAGGTTAACACTAAACTTGTTTAGTGAGTCACAGCCGTCTCACAGTTCCCACTTGATGTTTTTTTCTGGGCATGTTCTAACCTGAAACATGCAACTGAAATGACAAACGATTACGCAAACCGTGACGTGGCGTGGCCCTTCCTGACTCTTGCGTTATTTTTAACCCATCTCTTTACCCACGAGATTCCCCTTTCAACCGATGTCTAGTCATGATCGCCTGCCCACAAAAGGAGAGACCCTGCTCGGCCTTCAGTCTGTTACATCGACGTCACAGACACCTCCCACGTATGGCGAAATATGTGTACCTGTTGAAAAGATCTCTGTTGCCACAGCGATGAAGGCATCCGACACCACGTTCTCCATGGCAACAGAAATGTTGAGTTGCCGAGCCACGTTCCTGTAGAGGCTGGGGTGCAAACACTCCAACTCATCGCCTAGGTAACAGTTGAAAAAGCCAGGAACAAGAGGGAAGAAGCGATAAGAAAATAACACTGATTCTCTACAGTGGATGACACATCCTGTACTTTTTTAGAACACACAGTCTCAAACAAGCCACATTGTCTTGCACATGGCCTACTAACTAACAAATGATCCTGAGTAACCAACACAATTTGCACCGGTTTCTGCAGGTTCATGACACTGAAGCAGTGTGTGTTTGTCATTCAGAATGAACATGATCTCAACTTGAATCCATCTATTGCATATTCAAGGGATGGTAGCCACTTGCCATGTGCAGAATGCACTATGCATCCGATGTTCAACACTTGAAACGGAGCAAGAGGAACTCTAATGACCCATATGCTCCATACATCCAGGTTACCACAGTAGGCATACCACCAGAAACGATGCAATAGCGGTTGAGGCATACACAACCTAGAAGGCCACCGACGATGATCCCTTCAGGTTCACCAGTCTTAATACACACTCGAAAACACTTTGCTCTCACCGAGATACAGGAGCACCAGAGACACCTCAGCCAGCGCTGTGCTCGTGGCCGGGAAGTGGAGCTCGCTCTTGGCCCATCCGAGGCCGTGCTGGCCGAGCCTAGAGAGGATGTAGTCCCTGTACAGCGCTTTGGCCTGGAACACAAGCTCCTTGTCGCTCACCGAGCGATCAAACACGTCCAGGACTTCTGCGGCAAACTCCGAGGACTTCCGGAGCACTTCCATGACCGGGCTGCGCGCCCCCCTCCCCCGGCACTCCTCCCCCGCCTTGAACCCCTGGACGACGTGGCCCCCCGCGGGAAGGGGGGCGGGGGGGCAGGTGTGGGTGAGTGGGGGTCACCTGGCCCCTCCTCAGAGTAAAATAGTGGGCTTCGTTTCAGGTGGTTGCCTCAAGCGAAGAATGACTGTCAATGGTCATGACGTATGTCTGGAGTGTGGGGGGGGGGTGGGGGAGAGAGGGGGAGAAAGCCAGGGCAACTTATTACTGAATGCAAGTTAATACCATCTTTGGTTCTTCTTCCTGTGTGTGTGTGTGTGTGTGTGTGTGTGTGTGTGTGTGTGTGTGTTCCATCAAAATCATTGATGAGATGTCAACAGCGGTGTGTGTTCCTGCTGCAGCCAGTTTGCCTTCTATAGAAAGATATGTGGGTGTTAAGGAAGACTCGGAAATCAGGCCTGAAACTTATATAACTTACATAATAAGATGGAGGCGTTATTATTATGAGTCACGTTGTGTGATAAACAAGACATGAGCACATTCTTTGATAATGAAAGAAATATGTATACAGCCTAACGTTACCATGTGTATGTTGATTAAATGAACATGAAAGTCATTTCATTCAAGCGACTCAATTCTTTACCTTGAAATATCGTGCCCAACAGGTCCACGCTTCAGAAATCCATACAGCGTTAGCGTAGAATGGACCTCAATTTTTCGAAAAGGGACTCAGTATAGATGCTGCTTTTCATCCAACTATCTTCCCTTCACAGTAAAACAGCTAGCCCAACTGCAAAACACGTATTCTCGTGTTAATCCCACCAGTGAAACGAGGACTTTAGGTAACGCCGAATGGGTACTTGGGTCTGCTTGAGAATCAGTAACGTGTTCTTCTCACCCCATATGAGTTTAGCCTTCCTCTCTCTGCCTTTGGGTTTAGTTTCCTCTCTCTGTCTGTGGGTTTAGTTTTTCCTGTAAAGCAGACGCGCGAGGTAACAGCGGATGAACGCAGATGGAGCGCGCCAGCATGTCGCTCCACCCCACTGTTCACAGGAGGCGGAGTCGGAGATAAGATGCCACTCATGGATATCACGTCAATGGGCATAATGTTCCAATTGTTGTCATCTGTGATTGTTTTTTGTTTTTGTTTTCTTCTGCCGAAGTATATATCAATGTTTATTTGTGTCTCGTGTCTAATTACATGGTTTGTTTTACTTGTAGGGCATAGCATACAGCTGTTTCGTGTGGGTTAAACGTTGTATCTGCCATTCAACGGTGTGTTTACTAATACAATTTGTTTTGTTTAACATAGGCTGCCTACAGAGACGCGATTTCGGCCTAGAATCGCTGATACATTTGAGGCATTAGTTGCGTTCACGTATTTTAATACTTTGCGCACGGTCTGGTGTGAGTTGAGCTACGTGTATAACTGTATTGATATCATTGAACCACAGGATGTCGCTATTGCTGTAAGTTGCCTAATTAAACTTGGGCATGTGGCATCAGAGCGGCGTTGTACTAGTGAAGATGCTATACCCTTCTCACCATACACCCTGGTACCATACACCGCCTACTTCACAGAACTTATGCCTATGCATACAATCGTCTTCATTATTAATAGAAAACTGTGCCCATATAATTATAGTCTGCCAGTGGGAGACCAATAAACCTAACCCTTGTACGTCATATGTATCATATATCAGGGTTAACCCTGACCCTGACCCATGTCAATAAAAACACATCAGCACTCCTCTCAGGGCGGAACGCATGCATGTGTTGCTCTAAGTGACCGTTATTGGCCAGAGAGGGCGGGAATTTCAGTAACATCAGTCTAGCCGCGAAAGAGTACGGAACATACGAGCATGTCCGCTTCCGTGACTTGTTCGCGATATTGCAAATCAAATTGTTCATGAAACCTTAATACATGTTCTCACTGTTGATGTTATTCTAGGCATTATCCTATTTACCGACTTATTGCTTCAGGGACCTCAAACCGGAGAATACTACACCGTTCAAATAGTAAGCGTCAGGAAGTTGCACATGCGGTAGACCGGGGAAGCGCTACACTGCAGGATCCTTCATGATTCAAAACCGCGACGTTAATCACTCTCGAAGAACCACGTGCGTCAGGTCATTCCCACTGACCAATGAGGCCGCGCCAAACATTCCTACAGGACACACGCCTTTTCAAGTGTTATACACTTTTTGCGGTTTATTGGGGAATTTGAACTATGGAAGTTTATTATTAAATTGATAAACGGCGAACAACCATTTATTTATACTCCAAATCCCTGGAAAGTATCATTTGCCCTCAGGTTAGTGTTAATTAAAGTATTCGGTCATCAAACACTTCGGGTTTGTACCGTCTGTTTCCTTCAGTGAGGTATACATCGGGCCAACTTTTATCTAGATGCCGATACCGATGCCACCCTAACCGATGGATAACCCTTGAAGATAATTAAGGCTACTTCAGTGGGCAGATGTAGCATGCTGGCTTTGATTGGAGGGACGTACTCTTTGCAACATCCCAAGCCCCACAACAAGAAGGGTATTTATATCTTTCGTTTTCTTTGGTCATGGCAATTTGATGCCCTTTTCATGACGTTAAATATCAAGTGTTACGTTTTTTTCTTATTCTAATTTGTAATCCTAATATTTATAATTCTAAATCCTATTTATTGTCGCTGTACTATTTAATCAATTGAAAGGGATGTCTTGTAATTCCGACCAGACCAAGGATATTGGAATGCAAGAGGGTAATTCACCATGCCACAGCCTATGGTATTGTCTTATACAAGTTAACATGAACAGGGCATTCAAACAATTAAGACCCATACAGCCATGTGACTGGAGGGCTGGCCATTCTTCTCTCCTAATACGAAAACACATTGAAATATTTTAGCATTGATACCATGTCCATTATTTAATTTAGCCCTGCAGCATAGTCTCGCCTCAGTCCACCAGTAGCACCTACCACGTTTAATTTGACAATTATATAATTGAAGACAAGTGGTTTGGTCTCGTGGACTCCCAAATATTTAACTGTTTCGGCCAAGAGCTGTGGTAGTAGTGGTTTTGCCATGTTGTGTTCTAGTTTCTATGGAATTAACTCTTTGGGCCAAACTAAGAGGACTCTACTCATCGCATCATCCACCAGCATACTTGCACTCAGTGATTTGTGTAGCAAGAAATATAATGCACAGCTGTGAGCCCAGCCACACATCATCTGCTCTCTCCCATCAAATACCTAAACTGTGCACACATCTGTATCGTTTGCTTCAGTGTTTGCATTACGTTTCCCCAGATACCGATATGTTATTGTTGCACATTTTGTACATCACCACACTGTATTTCACACTGTATTGTAGTTATTTCTCCAGTGATTTTCAAATGATGATCGATGTTTATCTCGGATTCTTTACATTTTTTTGAACATGGATTAGACTTCATAATTGTATAATGTGTTGCATTTAACACCAGGTGAAGAAGAATACTACATTATGGTCATACCCAGAGGGTCCCTTAAGGTCATTAACCATTCCCTGGCTGGAATGGTTAATGACCTCAGTTTCATAACATCTGTCAGCCGGTTCCACCCAAGGCAGGTTGAACCTGGGTGTTCACTCTACTCGGACCACATTATTTACTGTGTTCAGCTATTAAGGATATGAGTATGCTGTCCTCGTATTACACAACACCATCGATCAACATGCTAACAACTCATCAGCGTGTGAGCATTCAAAGAATGATCATGATTCTATCTGCCTCCCCACTTCGGTGACAAATGCACACAAACACACACACACATATTTATAAATGTATACTTCAACACTTCCTGTTGTACGTGCGCCATTCTTTCCATTCCACATAGGCAGGGATGCTTATGCTGAGGTGGTTGAAGTGTATGAGTCAATTTCACGAATCTCCACGCCACACGCCCCATGCTCTGTGCCTGGTAAACAGGTTCAACCAGAGGCACAGGAGCGCTGCATAGCTCGTCATAATGAGTGCGGGCAGGCCCATAGCGCAGTTTTGTCATGTCTTTTAAAACAAAGGCAGGGCCCGACATGACACGTTGGCTCATTCATTTAAGGTTCAACTCTTATTCCTTTCATTGAACCATCGGAGCAAATGGCTGCTTATGGGAAACTATCGATTTGTGTTGGGTTATATCAGTATTGTCAGCGGTTGGTCCATACTGGCTTAGGCTTTCACCGAAACTCGCTCGCTCTCTCTCTCTCACTCGCTCGTTCACTCACCCACCCCTTTACACAAAGGCTGCACATGTCATTTTCTTTTAAAGGGATTGATTGCAAATCGTTGCCCAAAAAGAGTGCCATTCACCCATTGGGATACAATGGCCCCCTCCCCTCTCCCCATACCAATATTCAAATGACTATCATGCCAATCTTGACCCCATCTAAACCACCATTGATGAGGAAGGTGGAGCCTAGGACTGAAACAGGGTGTGGACCTGAAACTATCAAGGCGTTGTCTGTCGGAGAGAGGGCCGGGATTTATAGAGTCGAAAGAGGGCCGTCCCACTCTTTGGCCTTCCAGTTTGACTTCTCTCGTCACTCTGCCTCCGTCTTTCTCTCTCTGCCGTCCTCCCCCTCACATTCTGCCATTCCAACGGCTAACTCAAGGGACTTGCAACCCTCACACTGTAGGTTGGATTTACATTGGATTTTTTACCCACCACCCCTTTGGCCCCCCACCCCACCTTCACTGGCATTGTTGGGGACACACATTGGTTTCTTTCAGTAGGGACATCGGTGTTGGTGTGGCGTGGCAGAGAGCCGCTGCTGTACTCCAGATTGTGGGACAGATACCGGCTGAGGACTTTCGCTCTGGTGAGTGACTTTTGTGAATGAGGCAGACAGACAGAAATACCGCTTGAATCCATTGCCAACAGTTTGACACTTTCTTCATGTCACCGGGGAGAAACTAGCCGTGGCACTGGGGTTTCTGGGGTATAGATGCACATTCAATGAAAGTTTAGGACTGAGTGGACGTTCAGGGTTATTTCTTATATCTGGTATTGCTTTATTGAGGCTTTGGATATATGTTTGTTATATATTTATATTGTACTCTATTCTTGCCTCATCTGTTTTCTAGAGCGTGGTCATGCCATTCATTAGTTGCAGCTCCTGGTTGAGCTCAGAGAGAATGATTGACATTTGAGTTAAAATACGAGCAGAATGCTTTATATCCTCTAAACCGGAATGTCCCACCTACCCATGACAACGAGTTCCTGTCTAATGACCTGAGATGGAAGACTAGCTACTAGGGCTCACCTCTTTACCTGTTTGACTTGCTTTGTAAGTCACCTCATTGTTTGAACTGGAGTACACGGTTTGAGGTTGTCAGTTTTTTTTAAATGCATCTCACGTGCGATAAGACATGGTCCATGGTTTGAACATTTGACATTCTCGTAGTTCATTTTCAAAAGATTACATTTAGTGTAAAAAAGTTGTGGATGTCAAATTATTTTTATTATTTTTTATTATTATTATTTAGAGTCATGTGAGCGACACTGCTTATGCCTGCCTGTATGTTCCTCCCTTTACCGGGACTTGTCTAGGGCTCTGTATGGTGCTGGATGAGCCTCCTCTGACACTGTGCTCTGTTTGTTTAATCAGTGTGGAGGAAGCAGCTGGACTGGTTCGTTTTATGGGCTGCTTTATCCACTCTGTTTGGCCCTGGTTCTCCGACACACTGGTAGCTTGATGTCGCACACAGCCTGATTCCATTGTGTTCTTCTGTTCATTTCAGGGGCACAAACAAAGCTGTCACCATGCTCCAAGAAATCGTGTCAAAGGTGCTACAACTCCACACCTCTGTGATACAGAGAACTGGTGAGTATATCGTGTTTTGCTTTGTGTTGATCTAATCTGGCGTGGTTCATTTCTCAGACATTCAATCTAACCATGTCCGCCATGTGTTCTTGTTATTTGCAGATGACCGGCTGAGGGGTTACCTGTTGATGCACAGCCCCGTGCTGATGACCCTTATTCTGCTGACCTATGTCGTCCTCTCAGTATACGTGGGGCCCCGCCTCATGGCGAACCGCAAGCCCCTCGATCTCAAGGCCGCCATGGTTGTCTACAACTTTTCCATGGTGGCCATTAATGCTTACATAGTGCATCAGGTAAATTAAACGGCAATGTCACACCAGTCTTGTCCGAACGTGGTTAACTTCACCTTATTTACTGTGGGTCACCTCACCCAACGCCTTCCGTGATTGTTGAACCTACACGCCATGGCTTGTGTTGAGCTGTTCTATAACATGTGATGTGCGGTGCCCTCTCCTAGTTCCTGGTTTGGGGATGGGGTACGACCTACACTTGGAGGTGTGATCTATGTGACTTCTCAAGCAGCCCACAGGCCCTCGGGGTAAGCTGTTGGATCCGGGTTTTTATAGCACCCATGCATTGAGTTAACCTTGTTTGATGACATACGAAAATGGGCACATCGAGATGACGGTCACTAAAACACAAAATAGCCAAATAAAATGGCTCCGAAACATTTGAGTAATGGGATGCAGCAATACTGCAGCGTTGTTGTTTTTTTCCTATATTGCGCTGTTGGAGGAGCCTAGGACTAAATAATTTCATTGCCAGCGACTGCTCTGTGATTGTTATGCATATGACAATGAAACCATCTTGAATCTTGAATTCATGTGGTGACACTTGATGCTACACCATTAGTTTGCAGGACACCCTTTGGCTTTGTTGTGAACTCCCAAGTATCCACATATCTTAATACTAGATTGATTGATGCAGACCGTACAATTATAGACAGACTTACATTTACATTTACATTTAGGGCATTTCGCAGGCGCTTTTATCCAAAGCGACTTACAATAAGTACATTTGTC
>JAOTIX010000132.1:3447152-3461837 GCA_027123715.1 Gaidropsarus macrophthalmus
GTGTGTGTGTGTGTGTGTGTGTGTGTGTGTGTGTGTGTGTGTGTGTGTGTGTGTGTGTGTGTGTGTGTGTGTGCCGGTGCATGTAAAGCGCCTAATGTTTGACGTTTCAAAAGAGCTTTAGCTAGCCGCCATGATAATGAGGCCATTGAGATCCGATTGGGTCTAAACACACCATGAATGAACAAACCCATCTTACATAACAGCAGAAAGGGGGCACCTTCTAATGGCCGCAGAGCTAGCACTAACAGTTGATGTCAGATTTGATTCAATAATTTCAAATGATATATTGTCCCTCTATTTTATTCGCAACTGTTTTCATAATATAGGCTGCTTGGAGTCCCAGTGAAAGCATGGCTCAATCAACTAATGTCCTTCATATGTGAAGATGAATGTCATAAACAGCTTCAACAGAATACACAAGCCGTGCTGCAATGTATCACTCAAAGTGACTTTCAAGACTGCTGACTTTTTTGTTTATCTTGGACCGTGTCCTTAACTGTTTATAGGCCTCAAGGTCTTGCCTTGAGTCCCCCTTGATAGTTTGAGTTCAGAGCATCTTAGGCTACAGAACAAAGATCTTGGACCTATCTCTCCACATGGAACCAGTCATTGATGCCTGCAAGCGTTCGCAATCTTTTAAGTTAATTGCCTAACAGATATCCACGACAACATACTGTGCCTGTGTGGAGAAAAACAAAAACAACGTCTGTCCATACCAGTCTGTATCCAACTGTACTTAAATGGCAACAATCACATACAATCAGAGACACACAATAATCTTAACTGTATCACTCTCACAAAAAATACTTTGAGTTCCTTTCAGAGGACTACCCGTGCCTGCAGTCAGAGCCACGCTACGTTTGAACTTCAGGTTGAGGTCTTCCTCCCAGGGCCTCCATTAAGAGGCTGTTTGCAGGCCGAGCATCGGAGCTTTAATTGAGATGGCTCAGCGAAATGTGTGCGCGTATGCGTGTGTGTGTGTGTGTGTGTGTGTGTGTGTGTACACGGCCATGTTGCCATGTTCTTTTCTGTACCCCAAAGGAGGGTCAATGCAGGGTTCCCTGGTCCGGACTGTTCTTGGTGCAGCAGCAGTGTTACGTTTCACAGGACACCACGCTGTCGTGCCAGCCTTAATGAATTGGCTTCACAATGAGGCACAATTCCTGTTCTATCCTGCTAACCCCTCCGGACAGCTCCTTATCCACAATGCACTGCTCTCAGCAGACACCGTTCCCACGGTATCGTGTGCAACCTGTGACAAGGACCGGTGGTTCTTCTTTGTGCGTGTGTGTGTGTGCCTGGATATGATTCTGACTGGAAGACTGGCTGATAAATCAGGAATGGATGGAGAATCAAACAAAAGTCGATTTGAAATAAAAAAAAGGCAGCAAGGTGCTTTTGGTTATACAAATGTTTAGCAACACAAGCGAAGGAGCGCCCTCACACAAAATATGGGAGAATGTGTCCACCTTTCCCACCAGGAAATTAAATAAGTACAGACATGTGTTTCTTATAAGGCAAGCAGCCAATCCCTTTGAGTTCTATGAATAGGGAACCTATTTGACACGGTCTGTGGTTGTTTCCGCTGGCCATTGCTCCGCAACCTGACACCAAAACACTGTGCTCTACCAACAAAGAATGAATAGATTCAGATTTGATGTGTTGTGTATTACGCAACTTCAATCACTTCCCGATAGCTTGAAATTCAATTTAGTGTTCCCGTCGTTCCCCAGAAAGCACATTTATATAAACGTGATGGCATGTGTACGGACGAGAATGTTTATCAGATCCCTCAATATTTTATCTTTTTCTTCCTCTTATTCTGTGGTTCTCTTTCCAAAATAATCCAATGTGGTCCAGCATGGGTGACTAAGGGATCCTGATCATAAGAATGTCCCCCCTGCCCTGCCGCCACCCCCACCCACCCACCCAACCCCGATCCCCTGGCGTCCATCTTTCTTTCAACTCTTGCCAATCCCCGGCTTCATTGTTTTGTTGAGAGTGGTGGTGTGGACTAGAAAAAATCAGGACTGAAAAAGACATTTGAAGGAATTGGTTACCTATTTAATTTGTTTATTTTACATTTACATTACATTACATTTACATTAGTGCATTTTGCAGATGCTTTTATCCAAAGCGAAGTACAAGTACATTTCTATGAACCATGGTCTCAGCACTGAGCAACAGGTCCCCAGGAGCAGACTGTTGTTTCATCGTATCTCTCTCGTCCTGATGAATGAGTAATGGGAGAAGTTGCCTGGAAAGTGTTACTTACATTTTTTTATAGGATTCTAGTCATTTTTACCACTGCTAGCATGATAATGTCCCTGTAACTTTACCTTAAACCTATCACTGTTTGACAAAATATCTCGACCGTTTGACCTGTCAAGCGAACCCTGAGCAAAACGTCATTGAATTTACTTTCAGACTGCATCATGAAAAACCAATAAAACAATAAACCGGTGGAATAATGGATTTTTAAAAAGGGCTGAGCTATAGGTTCATATCTCCTTCAGTCATTGTTTGAGCTTGTGAAAGTCTGCAGTGATTACGCGTTGTTTGTGAACACATAATCTCAGTGGAATCACCTTGCTGCTGACATTGTTCCAGCTACTTTCTGTGACATTTCACAAGCGCAATTAAAAAATAAACATGTAAGGTACAATTCCCTTCAATTCGGACTGTAAAAAAAACGTACAAGGTTCAAAGGCTGCCCCACTGGTTCACAATTACATCTTGAAGGGAAAAAAGTGAATTGACTACAAGCGCAAACTACATACACTTAAAAAGACGTCTGCCACTGTTACCATGCATGATTTGGTTCCTGAATCACATGTAAAACACACCAAGAGCCACCAGGTCCATGACAAACAAACAGGACGGATCCGACAATGACGAGGAAGACAAAGAACATTCCTGCGGTGAAACAAATCTCTCCAAACATTTTGAAACACAAACCCTCTCAACCGACGCCGTTATTTTCGTGCGCATGCTGCAACATGTTTTTCAGTTTTTTCGTGCGCTGGTCTACAAAGGCCTTACACGCATCTGGTCCAAGTTTTTTTTATGTCAAAGGCCTGTTTATACCCTGCTGTGGCTCCACTGTTTGATGACCTCCTGACACCTTTGGCCTCCACACCAGTGATCCTATTACTTTGAACAGCGCTCCAGACGGACTCCGATCTCGCAGCCGTATGGGAAAATGCGTCACCGGCCTCCCTTGTGCATCACTGTGTTTTGATTACTGGCCAGTGGATTAGAGATGTTTATTCACTCTGATGACAGCCCTTCGCCCAAGATGGCGGCAGTCTTGGTTTCATGCCGTTTGTGGCACGACAGCCGCTAATCCTTCTTCTTCTACTACAACTACTACTACAACTACGACTACTACTACTACCGCTAGTTCCTGGTTCGCTGTGGGGTTGGCACGGCCGTGCGTGGCAGGGATGAGGAACAGATCCGACCACTCCACAGAAGGAAAATAAAGGATTACGGTGGATTAGGGCCTCAGAGCAGACTAGCGGTATGGTCAAGACCCGCTCTGGCAACACGAGATACATGATCAGAGACATTAATCCGTACCAAGGCTCAGCAGGGTGTGAGCCGTTAGGGAATACACACACATTTCTTTAGTTTAATCCTTCCACAGATAGATAGATGGATAGATGGAGTGATAGAACAATCTTACGGGCGATTTATCTCTCTATTGCTGTTGTAATCTAAAGTTTCAAGAGTATGTTGACCCCTCTTTTACAAAAGCGACACTGTGACGTACCGTAACCGGCGTGCACTTGTATCATGGGAGTGTGTGTGTCTGTGTGTGTGTGTGTGTGTGTGTGTGTGTGTGTGTGTGTGCGTGTTAATACAAACGATGAACTGGTTGGCAAAGGTTGCTACAAAACCGAGGTTATCCTCAAGATAAAGCCTCCTCAGGGCAAAGCACCGAATGAGCTGGAGGATGATTTAGGATCTACGTGATTCTTTGGAACATTCAGCCTCTATGACCGAGCCCATCGATGGTGATGATGGTGTACAGAGTGGCAGACAACGTTGGGCCCTGGTCCATCCCGTCTCTCCATCCGAATATGAGTTTGGTGGGAAGCCGGGCGCTGTCTGTCTCGGCGTGGCGTGGTTATTCTCGTGAGTGTGCTGACCTCTTCCCCCCACTCCACCCAGCGACATTTGGTTACCGAGATCGCTCTTAATGAGGGCACGTCAAACATTAACACCATGTGTTGCACATCCCGCAATCTTGGCTATCTAGGGACCGGGGAAAAACCACTTGGTGTTGCGTTTTCGTCGACATTTGTTGTCTTGCTTCATTTAGGCCGTATGACCACGCACTTTAAAAAGGGATGGTTGGGTCCTCTCCGCTGTAGCTTATAGAGCCACGTCACGCGGCCCCGCGTCCTCCACCCAGCACCTTCTGCTGAGGCGACAACCCCAACCGCCTGAACCCTCTGGAGTGTTGCCAAATAGCTTAGCTCATGGAAGGTGGATATGGCATGAAGGAGTGTGTTTATTCAGTTGTGTTCCCTGATATGAAAGCCTGCCGTATCAAGATGCTGCCCTGGGCGAATTTTCTGTGATGTCCAAAGCCTGTAGGGATATTTGTGCCTGGTCATCTGACCTTCTTAGGTGTTCAAGGTGTAGATAGCGGCTAAGCTCATAATGGCAATGTGTTATTGATGGTAATGATGGCATCGCTGGCTCAAAACCTTAAGTTTTCTTTTGGCAAGAAATACTTGCGTGTCAGTGTTTGCTTATGTTTGGGTTTACACGGAGGCGGACGGACAGGTGTTTGTCGTCACATGACGGACCGAAACCTGGAGAAATAAGCATTCCTTTTGTTATGCCAATGGACAACAGGTCCACTGGGTCAATAGGTGAAATGACAAACAGGCTTCTCATGTCTTGACTGGTGACAACTAGAAGCATGCTGGTTCTACAAAGAAGCACAATGCGTTTGGTTATTGTATTATTTTTGTTGTTTTTGTTTCTCTGTCCAACTCTGTTGTCTGGGTGTCGGAAGATGTCCATTCAACGCGACACAAAACAGTCTAAAACTGCTAGAAAACCTCAAGCTACAGTTTTCCTAGAAGTTTGAACCTGCCTGTTGGATCATAAAGAGAATTATCTGTAACTCTGTGTGAAGGAAGGGTTTACATTAATATATCTAAACCGTATCCCCCAAAACGTACACAAATAAGAACATAACACGTTTCCAATATGGACTTCAGATTCCCCTACGCATGACCGTTTCTCTTTTTGCTCATGTAGCATATCTTAAAAATCATTGGGGCAAAATTCAATGGCAGATTAGATTATGTAAAGGTCGACGGGACAAAGCCAACACACACACTTGTGTCAAATACACAGAGGGAAATATTAACAGGTATGTGGCTGAGGGGTAAGTGCTGAAGTGGCCCCTTACTGGGAAACAGGACAGTAGGGGTGAAAAAAAGAGAGGCTCTTTCATTGTTTGTGTGTTTGTGCATGCATGTGTGTGGGTGTTTGTGTGTGTGTGTGTGTGTGTGTGTGTTATGCATGCATGTGTGTTCATGTGCAACAAAGAACCAACCCTCTCCCCTCTCCCCTCCCCCACTAAATTCAGCTGGACACAATTCGGGGGAGGGTGGCTTGCAGTGACCCACCGCTATTGCAGGTTTGGGTCCGGTTTGCGACAAGAGCAGTGGGGAGGGGGGGGTGCGCAAGATATCCTCACATTTTAAAATGTGCTACATCCATAGCTGGTGTACAGAAATGGACACCATTTCTGTTCTTGTGAATGGTATGACCCTGTGAATGGTTTTAAGACATGTATCACATTCAACCAAGTGTCAAAGCAACATCATGTCCTATTGACCGCTATTTCACGTGAACACAATCTTGTGGTGTTATCGCGGTGGGTCATTGATGACAATGCAACACTCTGCTTTACACATCGTGGCACAGACATTGCGCCATGCAAAAGCAGCTAACGCAAGTGCAGCCTGTGTGTGTGTCACGTTCGGCTTTAAGGGGATGGTCTGCTCCTCGAAACTGTGTCACTGTGTCACGCTACATCAGTGGCTCCAATCACAGCGCAGGTAAATGTGACTACATTTATCCAGGCCAATCAGATGGCCTCCATCGTGGACGAAGCTTCAAAATTGTGGTTCAAATCCGTGCATAGTGCAGGCATTGATGCATCATGCCTCAGAGGTGAATATGCAGTCGTGCATGCTGCACAAATATCTGTTTGTACGCATGCACATGTCTTGACATGTGAGATATCTCCATCCAGCTTACATGCATGCATGCAAGGGACATAAATGAGAGTCTGTGGTGGTGTGGGTGCATGTGTTTGCTTTGCATGTGTATGTCTACCACACCCATAACTTGCCACAAAAATTAAAAAAATTATTCATCAATACAGGCATTGAGACTGATTGTCCAGACGCGGATAGTTTGCATCGTCTGTGCAGAATTGCATTTAATATGTGTGCTCAGTTCAAGCCTTTTTTTTATCAATGGGCTGTAGGGCCTCAAACCAGTCATCGGGAAATAAATACTGGTTAAAACTGGTTCGATGTTACACAACAAAAGCAGGCGGCAAGAGAATCATACATGTGGTGGATGGAGATGTTTTCAAAGCTCTGGATAAATCAGTGTCTCCTCCCCTGCGCACGCACACACACACCCAGATGTGTGCAAGTATGACCGCCGAATGTCTCACAAATACCTTCCACCTAAGGGCAACTGTGTTGCTCCATTTGCAAGACCCGATTTCATTTTTTTCCCCCTCCTTATTTCTTGTTACATAACATCCACGCTTTTTTACCCACTGCACCAGCCTGGTGCTGGAGCCAACTCGGTTGAGCCTGTACATTCCGGCAGTCGCTATGGCAACAGCGCAGCATCCCTCCCAGTCCTTTGTACCCCCTCCTCTTCTCTCTCTTTGGCTGCTGAAGCTGATTGGGATTCTGCATGACGGCTTGACGGCTTGCTTGATAATCTGCATGAGAAGGAGGTTGAGAGAAAACAGAATGAAATGCGTAACCATAATTATGCATGATATGCTCACAGTGTTCACATGCATTTATTGTTACAAAGCAGTTGAAAAGGCCAATGGAAAAACGCATCACATTATTGATCCATGAAAAGCAATTATCTGAGAAATCTCAGGGTTTTCAGTACATACAGATCAGAACGTATTCTGCTGCATCCATACTGCTTCTGATTCTTCCTGGAGTCCCTGTGTTCATTTCACTAAATGAGCAGCTACAGGGACTGGCCATAACCCTTAAAGGGAACAGAGTTGAGCCATCAGACCAAAGACGGATTGCTCATTACCTTGTCAGCCTGCCATGGATTCCATTGAACTGTGGTGTTTTGCAAATGGTAGCAGGAAGGGTGAAGTCTGAACATCTTGTTCTTTCTTTACATTGGATGAGATTTGATCCCTCTTTGGAATCCCTCCAGTGTTCTGGTGCTGTTTTGGCTCTGTTGACGCTGTTCTCAGATGTGGTTTTATTTGCTGTTGTTTTCAAAGTTGTTGGGGACAGAAGGAAACAGAATTGTTTTGATTGAAGGGTCAGGTCACTTGCCAAAGAGGTCCGTAACCTCAACGAGACCTCCTGAATAAACAAAGTTGAAATAAATACAAACATGACATAACATAATGCTTTTTTTTCCTATCATATTTTCTTTGCTGTTGGTACGATATTACATGAAATCCATGAAAAAAAGAAATTTCCCAACAATGTTAGACTTTGCAATTCGAAGTTCAGTCACACTCAAAGCACTCGCCTAACAAAGAGTTAACTCTGCTCTCCGCTTTCTGATTGGCTTACGTGCTCCCCCATGGAGCCAATCAGAGCAAAGTCTCTCACTGTTGTGAGAACATTTGGATGTAGGTAAAAGGTCCTGGCAAAGTTTGGACCCGATGCCCTTCCCCCTACAATGTAAGGAAGAAAACTCAGATAAACATTTAGGTCGCTGAGGTGGGATGTGATGTACAAATGGAATGCATTTTCTAAAACTGAATAACTAGATCTTCCACAAAGTGCTTGAAGAAAATGTTATGGAAGCCATTTTAAAGCTTAGCCCCATTCTTTTAAAGAGCTTAAATTCTGTCCCCTTAAGATGACATTTACTAAATATGAAGTCCAATAACCAGCTTAGGAAAAGCTTTTGCCTGAAAAGGAATTCTAACACAACAAGGGAAGGTCTCCAATGTCTCAATGTGTTCTTGTAATCACACACCAGCACTATTCAATAGAGGTGACCAGCCCCACCGTAAATGGTTGTTGACCACATTGTTACGAATTACTTAGGAATATGCCTTTTATCACAGGATAGGGTTATTTTTAGCCTTTGTGTATCGACCTGTGCTCTTTGCTGGCTCATCATAATGCAAACTCATCGTGGACTTGAAGGGTGCACAGTCTAGGGAGGCATGTAAATAAAAATGGTCTGCTGCAGTTTGGCCAAATGAAAAGTCAAGAGCAATCATGTCATAAAATAGGTTTTAAATGTTTCAAGGAAAACAAACAGGTCCAGTAAAATCAACCTTTTACCAAATCAGGTGCATTACAATATAGCAGTAGACAAAGGATAAAACTCCTTCATGAGTAAAACAGAAACTCTACAAATGGCAAAAAGGGATAGACAGATGTTAGGACGAAAGGTCTGATGAGTACAAACATCTACAAAGTGTACCGTACGAACTTACAAACCCAGTGTCAAAAAATCCAGAAACCTCAAATGTTGCCATTTTTTCTTCAAATAAAAATATACAGTTCTCAAAGTATTAGTAACATTTAAGATTGAATAGTTGAAAAGGCAGGTCATGATATAACAGTTAGGCTAGTCCGAGACATATTGTAGAATTGACACATGCTTCTCAGCCATAGCAGCTCTACTCTTCAGTGTCCATGTGCTTTAGTCATAAAAAAAAAAGCGTAAAGTAAAAGAGTTACATCATTCAGCATGTTTTAAAAAAAACATTACGAAATCCTTTCCACGCCTCCCTAAAACAAGTAAGTGAAAAGGTGTACCCTGCCTGCCACAACAGAGGTCCCTCGTCAGCCCCCTATGTGGCAAGTCAACACATATTTTTTAAAACTAGCAGGTTATTTTTTGTATCATTAGAAGGGAAAGAGAAATACAGTACTAGGTCGCCTTTCAGCCATTAAAAAATAAAATAAAAACAAAAAGTAAATTCAAATAAGACAGGGGCAGTTTGAGAGGGGGTCATGAGTGTGGTTGTGCGAGTCTTTTCGTTTAAGTGATCTTAGTACTCCGCAGGCTCCTCCCCCTCCTCGGCCAGCAGGCAGGTGCGGATCAGCGCCTCGGTCACGGCGTAGGGGTCGCAGTTGGCGGACGGGCGGCGGTCCTCGAAGTAGCCCTTCTGCTCCTGGCCCACGGAGCGCGGGATGCGGATGCTGGCACCACGGTTGGCCACGCCCGCCGAGAACTCGTGGATGTTGGAGGTCTCGTGGCGGCCTGTCAGACGCCGGGCGTTGTCCAGGCCCCCCTTGGGATCGTAGGCTCGGATGTGGTAGCGGTGCCTCTTCCCTAGCCTCTCGATGGACTCCTCAATAGCCCTGGGGTGGGAGGGTGCAGGGGTAAGAAACGGTTAGCGTTACCCCGTAGCATTCAAGCGGCTGAAAGCAGCGACCGGTTCCCCAGACGTTCTCGAGTCCCAGCAGACCCCCCGAATAATAAAAACCCTAAACGAACTCACTTGAGGCCACCATCTTCCCTCATCTCCTTGGTGCTGAAGTTGGTGTGGCAGCCGGCGCCGTTCCAGTTGCCTTGGATGGGCTTGGGGTCGAAGGACGCCACCACGCCAAAGTCCTCGCAGACGCGGTGCAGGATGAAGCGAGCCACCCAGAGGTGATCGCCCATCTTGATCCCCTCCGTGGGGCCGACCTGAAACTCCCACTGGAAACAAAAAGACCCAACAAAAACAACATTAAGCACCGCCCAGCACCATCGGTACACAAGTTGCCCAAGAAACTCACCCCCCACCCAAATAGACAAGTCGTCTCTGCACCACATGTGGGGGCTTACCTGTGCAGGCATCACTTCAGCATTGGTGCCGCAGATGTCCACCCCGGCATACAGGCAAGCTTTGTAGTGAGCTTCCACGATATCTCTGCCGTAGGCCTTGTCTGCCCCCACGCCGCAGTAGTATGGCCCTGCGTAAAGGGAACCACCACCATTAAAGACCGCAAGCTTTATTGGAAATCTTTATAGGAGCCCTGTTGGTCTACTTGGCAGGCCCTTACCTTGGGGTCCAGGGAATCCATTGGACGGCCAGCCAAAGGGGTGTCCGTCTGTGCCCAGGATGGTGTACTCCTGCTCCATGCCGAACCAGGGGTGTTGATCCTTCACCATATCCATCACTTTATTGCATGTCAGTCGCAGGTTTGTTTCTATGTGAACACATTCTTACGGTCAGAAACAGATACGAGTTGCCACATACACCATTAAAATGTATAACCAACCACTGTAACCACTGTACAGTTACCTGTAGGCTTGTGGTTGTACTTCATCACCTCGCACAGAACTAGTTTATTGGGGTCTCTGCGGAATGGGTCACGGAACATTGCGGCAGGGATGAGGTACATATCACTATTGGAGCCCTCCGACTGGTAGGTACTCGAGCCATCGAAGTTCCACTCTGGTAGATCTACCAAAGAGAACGACAGTACATACAGTTAGTGAAAATCACCAATCATCAAGTCCTATGAACAGGATACGTTCAGTGAACCAATGGAAGATGGGAACAATGGGCAGATTGCGTAACCGTTGTGATCCTACCTTCGATGCTCTTGGGCTCGGCGTCTAGGGTTCTTGTTTTGCACCGGAGACCTTCTCCGGTCCCATCGATCCAGATGTACATGGCCAGGACTTTGTCTCCTTGAGGGAGCTCCATGTACCGTTGTTTGACAACTTTGCTCAAGCTTGCACTGGCAGACGTAGCCATCTTATCTCCCGTTATAACACACCTGGAGGAGAAAGTGGACGTGAGACTCGTTTCCCCGGACACGTTAAGGCACATTGTGCAACACCGCGTGTGCGTGCGGACCATTGTTATTCATTCTGGAAGGAATCGGCGCATATAAAAACGCAGGTCTCACAGCCTACTTCAGCATTTTCTCTCAAGCTCAAAGCCAAAACAAAGGAAGCCGTGGTTCATCGCCACCACATTCGTATAATCGTGCACATTTGACTAAAATCGCAAATTTCTACTTGATGTGACATCCCCCTCACCCCCAGTCAAGCTATAGTGGACGGAGATTGAGCTTTACTATAGCAACAATGCAAGTAAAGTAACGAGTAACGATATATGTAAAATACTAAGCATCTCGCTATGGAGGATGCGCCTCCATGCTGCCGTACACAGCCACGCATTGTAGTCATGGTTACACCTTGGATCGAGCGAAGCCATATTACATAATTTTGCGACTCCTCACTGTTCCCATGCAAATACATGTGGATACACATCACTATGAACGACACGAGTTGAACAACATTACATAGACATCTGACACATTGACAAACACCAAAACAGAAGACAAAGAGAAAAGTAATTACCTTTAAAAATAAGTTTGAAAAAAAAAGCAAAAGGACTGGAGGGTCCAATGAGTTTTTCTTGAAACACTTAATAGTTGTCTCATTCTCTGATACCACAAAATCCCAGAGACAGCCATATATATAACAAGAAGACAGGGACGTCGCTTCTTTGATTGGTCCAAAAGAATCTCAACATGTTGACTCCGTGGCGATGAGCGGCCGCCATTGGTCAGAAGATTCAAGTGCAACGCTCTAGTTGGAGGAGAGTTTATAGTGAGGCTGATGCCTAAATCGGCTAAAAACTGCAACGTGTGCCATTCATTTCCCACATAAAACTAAAACAACGCGTATTTCTGATTGAAAGTTCAAATATAGTTTATTTGGGTTTTTACAAAAAAACGTGATGATTAAGAGAAAAACATGTCTGCATTCTTTTCTTGGTTATCGTCCACATGACAGAGACCCCAAACGCCCCCACGCGGTTCAAGTAGAGAAGTACAGCTAGTTTATTGGAACAGGTTACATAAACAAAGAGCAGTATGCAGACAAAGTACGAGGTGGGTTAAATACTTTAATGGTGCACAAACAAATAATAATTGTAATCAAAGATACCCTGGTAAGTTACTCTGCCAACATCTTATCCGTGAAAAAAATCGCTTCATACTGGTAGACATTTGCCTGCACCAAAAGTGCGAGCAGAGAAGAATGTTGGCCTGTTGTTATAACCAAGCACTTTGATATGTGATTGTTTCTGTTAGTGACATCAATGTTATTTTTAACTTAAGGAGGTCTTGCCGTGAATGTCCTCAGCTGCTTCATTTGGTGTGATGAAACTGTGGAAGAAATCTCCTTCAGTGGACAGTGGCTGTTTTATTTATAGACTACCTTTTTATATGAGCGTTTAATCTATAGTTTGAGGCTATTTTTGCACCACCAAATGTGGAAATGTGTAGCTACTGTTGAAATTACGTTTTCGATAGTTAGAGGATTATTTTACGTCCTCTGCTGTCAAGATGACAGCAGAGGACTCTGCTGATAAAGGTGTTTGTGGATTTGTTCAACACATTCATGAATTCACCTGTGTAAATGGTGCAATCAGTGAGCCTCTTTGTAGTTCCCTGAATTGACAAAGTTTTGATATCTCTTTTTGTCCCTACTTTCTCCCAGGTATTCGGACCCTTTACATTCATTCGAGAACAGGTGTTTTTTGTATCCCAAGATTCCTCTGGGAAAGGTATACAAAACAACAACAGCACAACTCTTTGACACTATTGTGGGTCTCATCCCCTGTAGCCTACTTTGCCCTCTGCAAAGAGCTGCTTCCCTGTGTCAGCTCAAAGGAAGTCAACTGGGTCTTCATGCACTAAGTTTCAGTTCAAACAGTAGCCTTGTAAAATACTTATCAACGTGTCTCTTAATCGTTACACATGACCTCAACGTAGCAATTTATGACGGCTATTACAACTCCGCTAATGATATGGTTTGTTCTGTTGAAACGTGTCGGTTAGGGAGGGGCCGGGACGGTGCAGCTTCTGGGTTCTGTGCAGGGCATGAGGTGCGGAGGCCTCACCGGACCATCCGGGTCCAAGCACCGCTACAGTCTCTGCTCTGAAGAGACAGAGGTGGGACCTACTGTGGTTCGGAGCTACAGCTCCGAGCCGAGGAAGGCCTCTCTCTTCAGGAGTCACCAAGGGCCCGGCTCAGGGGTCACGGCTCTGGGCTGCAGAGTGAGCAGACGGCCTCGGACTGCTGCTGTGGTCGCCTTTGAGAGACACGGAGGATGGAAGTAGGAAGCGTGACAATGTAGCAGTCGGAACCAGGGGGGACACAGGGGGAGGCGAGCTGTTGACGAGGTCTGTCGCCACGGTAGAAAACAGAACTGCCCTCCCCTCCATCTTTGAACCTGCGGGCCAAGGGAAGGACACACCCCCTTTACTCCTGCATAAACAGGCCCCTGTTTCCTTTGCCGTCCATCATGACCGTCAGTCGTGTGCCGGGGCTTTTGTCTACAGCCTGTCCTCTGCCGTTGCGGCGACCACGTGTCCATCAGCCTGTCCGCCGACTCTGTGGGCGGGGCATCCTTACGGGGACTCCTTCAGGGTTCAGGACGAGGAGGCCACCATCTGGGCCTCTGGGAGGAGCTGGACAACCTCCTGAACCTGCTACTTATGGTGGAGGACCGCGCCTCCATACCTCTGAGACGATCCCTGGCCCAGAGGACGGTGACGGTGTCAGCTGCTCTCAGGTCAGCAGCAGAGGAGCTCGCTTTCTGAGAACACAGCCGGCAACCTCGTCATGTGTTTGCCCTCTGGAAACGCGGTGACACAGATTTACACTGCCAAGCAGGAGCTCTGCCAGGTTGGAAAGGGATTCCACCGTAGAGCATTCACCACTTGATCAGATGGTGGCTGAGAAATGAAGCCTCATCCGTTGTATTCCGTGTCTGTGTGTGCATCACACTCTCAGTGTACAATGTACAAGACAGTTTTTAATCCTGTTTATTTGATTTGTTTATAGATTCTGGCTCCTACGTTCTCCAGATATTTAGAAGAAGAAGACAAATATGTCCTCACCCGTCCGGTAGGGCTTCCCACCGATCCCTTCTTAATGTGGACACACCCACATTAACCTCCACTGTAAAATGTCCACACAAGAGTCCCCCTCCCACTGTCTTCCCTCAGTTCAATACACCATAGGTAAGCTGGGAAGGTCCGCCGCTGGTGTGCAGCGCCCCCCCAGGGCCCGGATGCGCCAGTGCAGCAGGTGAGGTGGATAAGGGAGGCGCTGGCCCCCAGTCAGACCTTCTGCCGTTGCACCACTGTGGGACCTCTTGACCAGGAGACTTGGGCCCTGCTGTTGCTGGAGGATGTCAAGAAAGGTAACTTTGGGACACAATGGTTGAATTAACAAATGTGTTGCAATCAAATGTCAAACCAGTTGGACAAAAATAATTCATGTGTTGAGTCATTTGTAAGTCATCAGTATGTGTTGTTTTGTTGAGCCAAATCAATACTTTGTCTGTATGGAATCAAACCCATTGTCTGTGTTTGTGTGTGTGTGTGTGTGTGTGTGTGTGTGTGTGTGTGTGTGTGTGTGTGTGTGTGTGTGTGTGTGTGT
>JAOTIX010000132.1:3470327-3487192 GCA_027123715.1 Gaidropsarus macrophthalmus
CATTTTTTTAGACGTGCATATTTCATGGTATATACAAATATTAATAATATGAACCATTACAAATATTCATATTCTAAAAATAATAAAAAATCAGCTTAGTGACTGGTGTGATAATAGATCCCATAGTGCTATGGTTTTGAAAGATATTGATACAATGTTTGCCCAAACACCACACACTGCTCAGCAGTTAGTTCACGTTATTCTTGTCGATGCGGCCTCGACTCCTTAAAGACTCGGTCTCGACTGCATTTAAAAAGCAAGTCTCGACTCGGTCTTGACCCTCTAAAGACTCGGTCTCGACTCATCCCATCACGAGCGTGTACGTCTAGTTCCTGTGTACGTCTAGGGCAGAAGCGTCAGTGGGAGGAAGGACTGAAAGCAGATGAGCTCAGGGCCGGACTCTGTTTTGTGGCGTCAGGGCAAGTACACCGAGAGACAGAGTCATCGCTTCTCACTCATTTAGTTTTTAGACAGCACACTGTATATATATACAACATGCAATGTATGCAACTATGCTATATACCATGTCAAATTCCTCGTTGGGGTCAATAAATCTTTTAGCCATGCTGTGGGGGGGAGGGAGTCTGGACGCGCTCCGAGTCTGTCGCAGGGCATTAGCGTTAGCATGGCACCTGCAAGTCGACAAGAACAAGGACGCAGGTGTCAGGCCTCCTACCTGCGACCTGCCCGGCTTCCCCGTCCGATCCGAAACGTCCTGTTGAATCGTGAAGTGAAAAGTTATCGAGGTTGAATGAATTAACCGACAGGTTAATGCGTGGGGCTAGTTTGACTCATTTTCTCTACGAATATCCTTTTTTTTTAGCTGTGCGTATTGTTGTTGTTTGCGGTTAGCCTTTGAGCGACGCGCGACATCGGCCGTACTCAGGGCCAGCGCGTGTTAGCATGTATATGCGCAGCGACAGCTAGCGCGGCGCAGCGCCGAATCAATACGACAGTCACCGACACACGAGGAGCGGGGCTTTGGGCTAGCAGTCCGAGCTCATTGGTCGGATCACCCGTCCGCACTCGCAGTGACACTGACAGCCAAGCCCCGGCCCCCACCCCCCCACCCTCCCTCTCGAAGCTAAAATAACATCGTTGGCGATTTCACAGGCTGACGACATTGCCTTCCTGTGCGGTCAGGTCAATAACGTCACAAAACTCGACGAGCTCCAGAGGAAAGAAGTTTTATTTATATCCTCCAATCATTTCATCTTATTAGCAAATGTTTATTAAAAAAAAAAAGAAAGTGCTTTAATGGGACTTACATATTGACAATATTCTTGGATATTTATTTATTAATTTATAACATTTATCTAGGTCAGAATAGAACATTAAGGGGATGATATTGACTTGATCCTAATTATAAGCAATATGCTCGAAACGATGACATTATAAAAGTGTGTTAGCATTGTGCGTAGGGAGACTTAACAGTTTAGAGCGGTTGGTGTCTCAGACCAGTGGACGCAGTGCAGAGGGCTTTGTTATTTACCCAAACAATATCTTGGGAGTCAGGCGAGTGGGGGCTGCTCCCTCCCCCTCCCACCCACCTCCCCCACCACCACCCCCGAGCTGGAACAGAAATTACACCCCCTTAAATTGCTGGTGGGTGTCGCCAGGCCTGAAGATTTGAAATGTTTCTTCCCTTTTTTCTCCTCTGTCTCTTTTCTTTTCCCCCTCTCGTGGTGGTGAATAGGATGACAGATAGTCTTTATGTGAAATAACAGGCTTTGAAAATGAGAGGCTGCCAATGGCCGTTTGAAGCATTCACTAATGGCACGGAAATTGCTATTAATGTCCCTAATGGTCCTTGGTCGACCCTCTCCCGTGATTAGAGACGGTTTGTATTTTTACAAAGATGTATTTTCTTTTCCCCAAAAGAAGGTGTTATAATTTGCTATAATTGATTCTTTTATCATCAGAAGGGCACACTGAGGGGTATATAAAAGGTCTGTGTATCAACCTTGTCTGCTTAGCTGAAATTACGTATGTCACTTCGAATGCCAGGTGGACAAAGAGGGAGCCAGATCCATATTTTTTTGTGAAGAATCAATCGCACAAGGCTAGGCAAAATTCAACAGGGTTCAACTGTTTTCTGGTACCTGCTGGACCAGAATGAGTTGACATGAGAGCATTTTCTTCTTTTCAAATTCATGCTCATGAATTTCCATGAAAATCCTTCAAACGTAATCAGAAAACAGGCCGTTACTTTGAAAGTGTTACAGGATCACGTTCCTGTACTTATGTTGCCATCTATCTGCCATCTATCTTCACAGGCGAACGGGGGCTGGCAAGATGCGCCCACCCCCTCGTCAGTGACATCACCCACAGAAGGACCCGGAAGCGTTCATTCGGACACCTCCAACTGAATAGGTCGATCCATACACCTGCAAAAATGAACTGGCCCTGCTCTTCACAGTATTAAAGATAAAGGAATTCACCGGTCCAAGTTTTTTGGGAAGAGCGGGAAATCCTTATCTCTGAAAAAGGAATTTAAAAAACAATCTTTCTTCTGCTATGATGTTGGACATTTGGGAACTCGACACAAAACTTAAAAAAATATCACAATGAAAATGAAAACGGTTGCGTATTGAATGGAGATGTTTGTACAGATTACACATTATATTCAGAGGGCTGGGTTTACTTATTCACATGTGATGTTTTCACTCATTACGATGAAATGACGTGATGCGATTAATTCATCGACCCATTTGGTTTTGACTGAAACTACATCATTCTACCTCTCAGCCACAAAAAAAAGTACTAAAACATGTCGGTGACCCATTATTTGTTTTGTAAAAAAAATGAGTTTTTTTGTCTTTGCAAGCAAGAGGCACATCTTCTTACGTACATTCTGTTGTCTCTCACCTATTCTATGGTACGCCATTTAGACTTAAATATTGATTAGTTGTTTACAATGTGTTCTTGATAATGTTCATCTTCCCATCTGTCTCCGACCAGTCCAAACCGATTGCTGTCAGGAGATATTACCTCTAAGGTAACCCTGTGACGTATGTTATCTGTAAACAATAAGAAAAATAAATACTTGTCATGAACTCAGAGAAGTTGGATTGGCCTCATCATTCATTCAGAGGAGCAAAACAATCTGAAAATTACACTATCACTTGTCTATGGATGCCTATTTCGATGGAGAGACAGAGCCTCGCTGAACAAACGTGGACATACATATATAAATATTTATTATTTTAGGAATCTGGAGGAACATTGACAAATGGTACCATAGTTGAGATTTTCAAAAATATATATTTATCAGTATAACAATGGGGAGACAGCTCACTGTCGGACTGTGTTTTAGATTTGTGGGCTTCTATTTTGTGTGCTAAAAGCTTAGCTCTCCCATTCCATTTTGCATTGGTGTTCACATGAAATTTGCTCAACGGGCAGCATTGTGCTTGAATAATGTTCTTATTTGTTTTTCGACAAATTAAATCGCTATCTGATGCAGCAAGAATATTCATCAGCAGTTATTCTTGATTTTTATGAATCACCAAACAGCATTTTCATTATGGCTCGCTTCATGTGCAGGCGTCAGTGGTTACAGAGCGTGAAGTCCACGCAGAGTGTGTGGGGAATAAAGTGAGGCTGGGTCAGACACTGCTGATGTCTCGCTTCTAACGGCACATCATCTCCCTGTCTTCAATAAAGGCACCCAGCTGATGTACGATCTAATATATTTCAGTACATGATGATATAGGTTATTATCTCAATAGATTGTGCATGAGACAACTGCACACACACACACACACGTGCATGTACAAGCATGCACACACACGCACACACACACACACACACACACACACACACACACACACACACACACACACACATTCACAAACACTCATATATGCAGACACACACACAGACACACACACACACACACACACACACAGACATGCAGTTGAACAGGCTCTTGACCCTCACTATCTGGCAAGACAGTGACAGGTCTGAAATAATAAAGTAGTATAATATATTTGTATAACAATTTAATATTCATATTGCCCTTGTATTGCCGGCTGAGGGAAGCACTGGATAGCAAAGTCAAAGATGGTCTCAGGCCTTGACGAGTGTGAAACCGATTGCTCGCCTGCATGCTGCAGGGCATGACACTTATACGCTTGTTCTCACATACAGGGCTGGTTTCCAAACAATTTGACAAGTCCTGCACCCATTCCTTCCGTACATTGAGGACACCAGCGATCTTGAAATGTGCATCATAACAAAAAAGAAAACATTCAGACTCATGCTGTCTCGAGCGAAAGACAAATCGATTAAAGAACAGCCTAAAAGCTTTTTGGTGTCGAGCTGCAGCTACAATCTTCCGTCTGTTGTTATTATATTCAAAATATAAATACATGACATTTTCAGATCGAACCATAGTTGCTTTTTGAGAGCCCCTTTAAGGACACGCATGGCCATGGGACTTGAACAAGGGCTGATTGTACTCAATTGTAACACAAGGTGGCAATGTTACTACATTCCATGCATAATATAATTCCATAGTAAAATACAACTATCTTCTAAAATATGTTTAATACATTTTTACGCGTGCATGTATGTATTAAAGCAAACGATTAATTGATAAAGTAAACAACATGTGAGCGTTTATAAGTGCGCTTAAATAGACCTATTTGCACACAGACTGCGATTGTTGAACATGTGAAAGTGTGCATACTATAGTAGAGCTACTGTAGAGTTGAATAGAGCATATTATTCCGATATTGAAATATGGCATTACATCGCGATAAAATCGCACGAACGAGATTATTTTCACGTTGACGCCCCTCCCCCTTTTCTGATGACAACACCCACGATGGTGTTTTTTTCTTTTTTTTCCCTAAAGTACACCAACTAAGCAGCATCCTGGTAAAAGAAAAGCAACATGGTGGACACTATCGCGGGGAAAACTGCCAGGCACTGTGGCATTGTGGTAATTGAATCAACGAGGTTTCGCTGGGGGTTTACATACTCTGATGAAACGTAATTCAGTTATGATTGCGCTGACTAATCCGGCAAATGTGTGCAAGTGCAAACAGTCATGCCATGCACTTGTTGATTTTTGATTGAGCACGAATGTAACTTTTGTAACGTAATAAAACAACGTGGGTTATAATGTAATGTAACGACCCGAGGTCTACTTTTCCCCGCACCTTATGCGAACATATTGTGTGGTTACAACTTGGTAATTCTCTCTCCCATCTTAATGTAGATCGAGGATGACTGGCCGGGGTATGATCTGGACCTCTTTAGTTACCCTGCTCACTACTCGGGTGATCTGGATTGTATCTACATTCCACATGGAGTGATCATGGACAGGTAGAGGACACTCAACAATACCCTCTTGTGAAATGTCCCGCTGAGCTCATATCCCTGTCTAAAATGTTTTATTTTAAGGACCGAGCGGCTTGCACGCAACATCATGGATGATCTCGGAGACCATGACATCGTAGTGTTGTGTGTGCTGAAGGGGGGGTACCAGTTCTCCGCCGACCTGGTGGAAGGAATCAAAGCTTTGAGTCGCAACTCAAACCGAACTATCCCCATGAGAGTCCACTTCATCCGCCTCAGGAGCTATCTGGTGAGACTAGTATACATTTGTATCATTAATCATGACTTGAAAGATTAATCAAATATATTGGCTAGTAAGCGGCAGCGGTGTTTATTGTGTTATTGGTGAAAATATAGTAGTAGAATAGGAGTTACTTTGTTGTAGATAATTATTTCCCTTAGGCCAATATTGAAGTATAGCAAAGACACTGCATGCCTTTACTTGTACATGCACATAAACATAGGGAGGTGCAATTTAACTCTACTGTAATCCGGACGCTGCTTTGTGCTGTGTTGCAGAACGACCAATCAACAGAGGATTTACAGATTGTTGGTGCAGAGGACTTGTCTTTTTTGAATGGAAAGGTAAACATTACAAAACAATGAAAGAGCTATTCTACTACAACAACAAAAAGTAACAAATTAAAATAATAATAATAATTCTTAAAACCACCTCAAGGGGGCACCATCGGCCATATTTTGCCCTCAAACCCACAGTCCAAAAACAAAAAAGATTGCGGTACATCCTCCTCCCTGTACTCACTTTATCACACACACACACACACACACACACACACACACACACACACACACACACACACACACACACACACACACACACACTTAATGACACAGCGTCGCTGGTAGTGAGGAAGAATTAAAAAAAACAAAAGAATAAGAATGCATCACATCACTGTTAATATCAGACTATCCTCTCCCTCTGTGACTCATTACAGTTCTTCTTGCTGTATATGAACACATCTTTCCACCACCATACGTGGCCCCGGAAAAGGTCCTTGGGGCAGGAATTTACAACTGACTAATTTCCCAAATATGAACACGTTGCTTAGGAGTTTGCCCAGGCACTGAATTTTCACAACATACCAATGAACTTGTAGATGAAAGGGGAGGGCACATTTATTGCTTTCTGTCAACTGTGCACACAGCGATATGACGATACACACTGTGGCTAGGGTGTGGGTCGACCCCTCCAGCATGATAGTTTTATGAAGGAGTGTGACTCACTGCCCAGTGGTTTGAATTCATCCTTAAAACTTGTATGTTGACGTTGTAAAATGGAGGACAAATCACTGATTAGACTTGACGGTCATCCACCCATACTCCCATTTATTTATATCGTACGTATTATACCGGGCAAAACATGTATAATAACATAAAGGCATTATATAGGCAAGTATTGTAATGTCATTATTCTTTCTTTTAAGTAACTCTCTTAAGTAACTTTGGCAGCTGGCAGTAAACCAGCTGCCAAATATGATTGTATACATTTTGTGATCTTCTCCATAGTTTGACTTTTCGATGGGTAAAACAAAAGTAGCAGGCAGAAGTAGCTGTTTGCCTCAATGTTAAGCTTGTTATCCTTTTCGTTGTTGTTCATAGCATGTTTTCTTTGTTTCCCTTCCTCAATCTCCCACATCTACTAAAGAATGTTCTCATCGTGGAGGTAAGGCAACCCGGTTCATACTGCGCAAGAAATTTAGTACATCCAGTTTCTTGCCCTCAATCTATTCTTTTTTTAGGTCAAGGCATTCTGATTCTGCTGCTTGGGACTTTGTTTGGACAACAGCAAACTTTTTAAAGAATGATGTCTTTGTCTGAAGGTTTTAGAGAAATCAGCACAAGATGTTGTTAGTGCAGAAGTAGGACCCTCATTGTGAGTCCTAGACAGGGAACTGAATCTATAGCAATAATGATTATTCACTATTCCAACATGTACTTGGATTGTAGATACATCAGCCTTGGTTTAAACATCAATCAGTGTGTTATTCATTGCTATGTCTACATCTGCTTATTTTGCCACTTATTTTGATTTAGTTATGTTCAGTCAGTCAGCAATGTGGTTCATACTGAGTGACCTCTTTTTTTCCATGGAAGATTAAATGGAAGCATTTCAGTAAACATGCAAGCAATAAATTGGCCAACGTTGTGCCATTCTTTGATGGGTCAATGATGAGACACCTTTCTCAGTTCTGCAAAGTCGGGCAGTTTGGGGTCATCTGCTAACGGAAGTGATTTGATTTGTCTGCTTCTCCCAGGCCATTGTAGACACAGGGAAGACATTGAAAATGCTCCTGAAGCATGTGGAAGCCTTCAGGCCAAAAATGATCAAAGTAGCAGGGTGAGTCTCGGATGAAACTTGAAATGGCCTATTTGACCTGCTCTTCAAGTCCCTTAATATCCTCCTTTAGAGTCTAGACAACAGGCGAGCAATGGCAAAGGTTTACAAAGGATGACCTTAATACCTTTGAAAATGTGTACAGTCCCCTGTTAGTGTGTCACAGTGGAGGACATGCTGTTGAATGTGGTCTTTTGTGTCCCTTCTTAGGCTGCTAGTGAAGAGAGTTCCTCATAGTGTGGCCTGCGTACCTGACTGTAAGCTGTTGATCAGCCCTGTTTTCTGTACCATGAATATCTACAAAGTACTTAGTCACAGGTTTACATAGCATTTCCCACTGTCTCGTCCTTTCAGATGTTGGCTTTGAGATACCGAATCGCTTTGTGGTGGGCTATGCGTTGGACTACAATGAGTATTTCAGAGATCTTGATGTAAGTTATGTTGGCGACTTCCTTCATTGTCACAATTTGTAACATGTTTGTCATTCAGTTTACTATTCATCTTTGTCTGACATAATTTTCCTTTTTTTCCCTAGCATATCTGTGTCATCAGTGAAAGTGCAAAGATGAAATATAAGATTTAAGTGGATGAAGTGGGTCCTTAATTGAGCGAATGCAAGCTAAGGCACCTTCTTTTTCAATATAAAAATAATGAACATTGACCCATTTACTTGAAAAGCTTAACTCTCTTAACCAACTCTCTTAGCTATTCTTTTTTATAAAATGTATTTAATAACTCCTAAGTTACTATCTACTTATCAAAGGTATGAATTTGTTTGATCAGCCAATGTTTTGGCTACCTTTACCGTGGAAATGATTATAAAAACTCGAAACAAAATGCACTAGGACAAAAACGTCTGCAATGGCGTAAATGTATTACAAAACAAATCTTTAACCAACTCATCGACTAACTGCTTCAGTTCTCATATATTTTCAAATTATTGCTGCAAATTATGTTTACAAACTTTTCTGTGTAGATCATGGCCTCTACTTAAGGTAACATATTGAACTTTGAATTTTAAACTTAAATGTCAAATCATTGAGCTTCAATGATTTCAATTGTTCTGATTTTGCTATGGAACGAACTTCATACAAGACCTGTATAAATGTGATATATTATGTCAAAAATTTTGGAAATGGGATAGTTGCATTACTCGTTTCACTTATTTGTCTTTGTCCCATGTTCACATGTTCCCTTAATTTCTCAGCCTTTTGGACATAGCAGGATGGCTAAAGGATTTTACTGTATTCACTGTAAGGATTTCATTGCATTGTCAATAAGGTGTAGTATGTCTGTGAACAGTGCTTCTGTGTTACATAATTCATTGTTCAACTGCTTTTTGTTTTGTGTAACTTGTCTTTGTTCTATGACTTACTGTTTCAGTAAACTATTGTGCTTTTCACACTACTAAAAAGTAAAACTTTGTGTACATTTATTAAATGTTTTTGTGTTGTGATTTCAACCACATTTCCCAAATGTATTTGGCAAAGGTGGGCCAATCTTAAATTTGATACAAACAGCTTAGGTTAGTTGTTAATGTTGAATTGCCAATAGAGTAGCCTACATTGTGTTAATTACTGGCGTCTTTGTATACAACTGACATATGACTCCTAGCATATGTTTAAAACTAGACACCGGAAAGTATTATAAAAATAAAAGACCAACATCCACCTGTTACAGAGGTTTGCTATAGATTAAAGTAATTTAGCATTTTGACTTTTTGCAAATATCCTTAAAATATTCCAAAAGGAACCAATATTAAGTTATATGATGCTGTACATTTTACGTTACGAATTTTTAGATAAATACAAAGACCGTTCATCTGGCTGCTTGATTATGGCATATGGAGGTATTGGTTGCTAGGTTCTAGTTTTAAAGTCCACACAACCTAGCAGCACTGCTTTAAGAAGGTTTACTTCAAGGGTGACCTCTTTAACAAAAGCTGCCAATCCACAGAACAGGTGGCCCCTTATGTTGGTAGAAATAAAAGGGACATTTGTCAAGGTCCTGAGAATCACTGCACGTTTCCAGTTTCTTTCGTGTTCCACGAGTACGACAGAATGCCTAGCATGGAACAGTGGTGTGGTTTAATGGGGCGATATAGCCTATTATATTTATGTTGGGGAGGGTTGTAATTGCTACACAACAAGACAGTGCAAATTCAATGTGGTATCTGTAAGAACACCGGTGGGAATTCACATTCTACAATCACATCCACTGCGATCCACATGCCAGCACCTCGACCTTACGATGAACCAGGACATGTGACTACTGTATTTGAAATCGGGTTTAACAACACTTGTTTATGTGTAGTGATTAACATAACACAAATCAAAACAACCAGTCAAAATGTTTTCATTAAAGTGTATTGTTTACAATATACACCAAATGGAAATGTGACGTTACGGTTTTCCAATAGTTCAGTGTCTCGCTCGATAGGAGCTCAGTTCGAAAAAAATACTTTTGCAAGCCAGCGTAGCTTTGTGCAAGAACGCGTTTGGTTGGTCGACTCCAATACAACGCGCATTGTGATTGGCTACGAGTATATTGGCGAGCAGAAGGTGGCTCCAGCCAGGAGAAAGAGTGGGGAACACTGGATCCGATCCCAGCTCGTACTACTCACAGCCGCGTGCGCCTACCCAAACTGGGTCTGAATCGATAGTTAAACAAATGGTCGTACGAAAAAACATACACGTATAACGTTGATCGACAATGTCGGGAACACCGCGCCAGGATTTATTTATTTGTTCAACTCGCTTTCATGGGGAAATACGGTCACTCCACCTTGTCTTCGTCCACTTTTGAACTCACGATACCGCAGGTAACTTTGTTCAAACTAGCCTGTAGCTTGGAGGCTAACACTAGCCTGTTGCTGGCTTCGTTATGTGTTTGACGGACAAGTTTACAATTCATAAATATCGTTTACCGAAAGGGTTGTTGTTGTTTAATACCGTGACATATTGTATCGGGCGGGTGTGATTAATAATCTGAATGGTTAAGTTCTTCATAGAGTATATGAACTGCCATTGTGGGTCTCTTAGCACGAGAACAACAGCAGGCTGTTCGCTCCGTTGACCATTGATCTCCGTAAACCTTCAGCTGGTTTTCAATAAACACATTTTAATGGATCCGTATGTCTGTTGGTAGAATAGTGAATATAGATGGATTGATATACCTAGTTATACACTTGGTGTTGTTTTATTTGGGGTCGTGTGTGTCAGCCTCCTAAACAAACACTTGTTACTGGCCATTACTCAGTGTTGACTGCACGTTTCTGAATGATTACATACATGCTTTTCGGGAAGGCAACTCATACCATGGCGTATTCACATATTGTTTTTTATATGAATTATACGATTTGTAAATCATAGTGTTGATGTTTCTGCCCCACGCCATGACATTTGACACATTGTTTATTATTACATTACATTTTACTCGTATGCTTTATTTATTTATCATGGATTGTACATATTAGTTTGAAGTGTGTGGTGATCGTGTCTCTGCCGCACACGTTGCATCCAATAAGCTTATATACGAAGCAAACATTTTCAAACAATATTCTCTCTACAGCGCAGCTGGATAAGCACAGAAGTTAGAATGGAGCCGTGAAGTGCGCTGCTGAACACAAGTCTTTCCTACTGCTGGATCAATCGTTTTCGATGTGGGCCCTTACGGATCACAACATCTTCACCAAAGTTAAATGATGGCATCGCGCCGGGTTCATCCCTGCGGTGACGATGATGAGCGCCAACAACCAAGAACTTCTTTCTGCGAGGTAAACAACCGGCCCTTACTGAACCGCCAAGTTCTCTGTTTTGCAATACACGCATCAATTTATTAGTAAATTGTGGATTCTGAAGTGTTCGTTTTTGTTTTCTGTTAACTCCGGCCTTCATTAGAAACTGTACATATTTTCTAAGCTCACCAAACGCAAAAAATACGTTTTTGAAGTTTATTCGCTGTCTGCAAACCAGACCTAACTGTTTTTATTGAGTATAAAGTTGATCTCAATCAGTTTGCACGAATAATCACTTGAAAAATAATGTCTCGGTCTGTAGGACATTACTTCTACACAGTTGTGATTATTAAGCTGTTTTTTTTTTTATCCAAGTCATTTTATTAAAGAGGAGGAGATTCATATAACTTGTGGACAATGCAGCGTACAATGTTTTTCCCCACTTATTTGTTTAAACCACTTACAGAAACATGTTTTATTTGACTAGAGCTTGTCTTTTGTTCAAATTGAATACAAAGGTTTTCTCATATTGGATCACATCAAACACAAATAGTTTTGGTAAACAAGGGCTTGAACATGGAATGAAAGCTCTTTTTATTCGCTTCCCTGCCAGAAGACGTTTAAGCTGTCACACCTATACTACCAGACAGGACACCATCTGCTTCGCAGTCGGCTCTTGGTCTGAATGAAGACCTTTGTCAGACAACTAAGTACGCATGTTGGACACAAGGACACCTGTTCACAGAATCAGTAGTATGCATGGCCCTGTTTCATTTCCATCGTCTCAATTTTCTGCATGGAATATTGACTTTTTTATTGTGACTTACTACATTACTTTGCCACTCTATTTATAATTCCATAACCCCCATATCCACTTAATACCATTAAAGAGTTAAATAAATGCACATTAAACACATTCTTATGTAACCACTAAATACTATTCAACTTGGCCTTGAACTAATTCAAGATTAGAGAACAATACTGGATTTTTTTTAGTTGACTGTAATTCATGAGCAGAATATGTGCCAAAGTTGATTTAATTAGGTGGATGTATAATATTCCATAACATTCCAACAATGATATTCACAGCTATTTTTTTTTATTGATGTTGTTACTTTCAGTACATTTGTTTGACAGCCTAATTCCACCACGACAATGTATTTGTGATCGGCCAATATTGGCTTAGAAACGCACATTTTCTGTCTCCTTTCCAGAGGCTAAAGTTACGTAGACGTATGTATCTCATGATCTCAAGAGTTAACACTTTGTGTTGTCAACAAACAAGGCTGTCTGTTGGTTTTCAATGCACAGCAAGGCAGACCCATGAAAATATATCGTCCAACACGTCTCGTATTGAATTTGAGATGTGGAAATACAAATCTGAAAATGCAATGGCTGCTTCAGTCCAAACTAATATTACTTGATAGAATGTTTTCTTCCCCTTTTTGTTTTAAAAGCATATTTTCAAGCAGCCATAGCCCAGTAGTCATCCTTTCTTTGATGGTTCCCTTTTCAATCTGTCTGGCACACACACGCATTGCTGTGCCAATTATATCACGGAATCTCCCTCGAGCCTGCAACCCTGGGTTTCTGGAAATGACATGATGAATCAAGAAGGGCTCTGAATCTATATCCTTTTTTGCATTTCTGGTCATAGCCTTCCCAGTTCCTGAATTCCTCATTTACATAGTTTGACTGGTTACTCGGCTGTTATGATGACACACATCTGTTGTTTTAATTCAGAAACGTATGACCACTGTTGGAAATAAGATATTAATATTGGACCTCTCCCCTCATTGGATATTATACCTTTTTTGTGTCTGGGAAGAGTTGCTCCTACTATAACAACCTTTGTTTTTTAGCCATGTGTGTTTTTTGAGGCAGTGTTTTACCATGGGATTTCCATGGTGTTTGAATTTCTCCCGGTTTGCATTGGAATGTTTTCCTTCCTTGCATCCACTGCACATTGCATGGAATCCAAAACACTGCAGCCACTGTTGGCTTGATGGGATCCTAGTGGCAGGCAGTTAGGTAGAAATACATTGTTGTCTTCCTGCTCCTAGTTCGAGGATTCCTTATTTTTTGGTGAGAAACTTGGTGAGAAAGTATTGGCTGCGTCTTGTGTTTTCTCTACCAAATCCCTCCTTTTGTATCCTCCAACACATCTGAATTGGATTTGTAGTGTATGACAAAGGCCATGGCTCTATTTTACTCCCCTATGTTTTGCCATTGCATCGCCTAGCAGGGTTGTTCATGTAATACTTAATAACAGAATCAAACAAGGTGTGTATCTATGTAGTTATAGCATTCCCTCTAATTGACTGACGGCAGTGTGAATCAAACAGACTTGCGTTTTCTTACTATCTGGCCCACATTATGATTCGGCATTCAACTCTGTCAGACTAGCTGCTATTTACAGAACCCACTGAGCAAGGAATCATGGCTGACTGATTGATATCGGAAGGGAAAATGGATCTTCAATTGAATAGAAAACAGCTGTTGTTTCCTGTTACCCTGCACTAATGTCTGCATGGTCCCAGGGGTATTCACCACTGTGGTGTATGCCGTTAACCTTCTCTTGCATGGACACTCTATGGCGCAATTGCTATTTACTGATTTTTTCTTTTTTGTGTTTCTGAGGGTTTATCATTTTCAGATGAACGACTCCTCCCACTTGACACATTACTCCTCTTTTCAAAGCTTTAGCGGTGACTCATTGGAACTGGCAGCCAAAGAGATAACTGTTATTATTTTGTCAAAACAGCTGCTCACTGATTCCCTTCCTTAGTTGCATAATATTTCGGAACTGTGCTCTCCATGTTTTTTGGCAAGTGAACAGCAGAACAAGTGGTGTGTCATATGACCATGGTGGTCAATTCAATTAAAATAAGTACAAATGCTCAAAGCCACATTACTAGGCTGCCATTAATGTCATGTCTTACAAATGATAACCATCAGCTTTTTGAAGGACACATGTTCTTGCGTATGATGTGTACATGGATGTTCACCAACGGATGATAATGATTTACTCTCTTCAGCAATGGTGACATGACCTCTCCAGGAGCTTGCCTTTCTGTGTCATTATCATAGGCCTTTCACAGATAAGTGCTTGGTTTGGACTGGATGTGGTGTAGAATTTGTCAGCCGTCAGTGAAAAGGGTATTTTTTTCCCTCCACAATTTTAACCAGGCTGTTTAAATGCCTGGAGTTTTAGGGCAATAGTCATGCGGTGTAGGTAATGTGATTTTTGGCGGTATCAGAAAAACCTTTTCAGCAGTTTGCGTACCTGTTACGAGTAATGGGTTGATATTGTGCCCTCCTAATCTGTGAAATTGTATATTAGTTTAGACAATAAGCATGTGAAATTGCAGAAATTGGGTAACATTTTGGTACACAAAATGAGAGGATTCTGTCCAAGGATGGCGTTGTAGTCGTCGTGTTAGGGTTTGAATGGGCAGGAATAGATATCCTTGATGTGTATGAAAGCAGGCAGTATTCCACAACATTTCATATTTGAGAGGTTTGTTTGTGTAGTGAGGATGACGATGGTTAACAATCGGATGGAAATCGGTCTACAATGCCAGCCATTTTGGTCACCATTGGAACTCCGTTCATTTCTATTCAGTGAAATGTACTATGCAGTTATTTTCTTTATGTGTAGAGCTTTTTTTGTTTAACCGATGAGTCAAGATATAAGGTCAGGTGGTGTACAAGTCAAGAATTGTGAAAGAGCAGTCATGTTCCACCTCACAATAAACGATTGGAAATCCACTCCAGATTGCCTGTGTAAATATAGCCCTGTAGCTCTGGATTGATTTATAAATCACTGAGGTATTTGCTTGTTGCTTCCTACAAATGACCCTTTTGTGTTGAGATAGGCCATTTCGGAGAGAAACTTTACTTGCTTAATTCCTGGTCCTGGCTAATGGCCACTGTTGCCAGTCATCAATATCTAACTGCTCCATTAGGTTGAGGACTGATGTGTGTGTCTCATTTAAGTTGGTCTGTCTATATGTATCGTAGTGATAAGATAGACATCTAATCATAAGACCAAGTCCTGTTCACAGGGCTATCTGTACCACTATAAAGTCAGGACAAAGGGGACGGCTGTCTAACACAATGTCGATTCAGAATGCGGTTCAGTGTCTCCCCATGGCATTAGCTATGCAGGGGGCAATGATAACCCTGCCAGGCATGTGTCTAGCAGATTAGCCCCCACCATATACACCAACCCCCCCCCCCGGCCCCAGCCCCAAAAACACCCAACACCAAAGAAAAAAGGGTTGCAAATATCCCACTATCCCAGCGGCGAAATCAGATTAAGTGGGGGGGAATCCGCATGCCTTTGGTACTCGAGGGACGCCAGGCGGCAAGGCATTTGAATCACGCACTTGATCCATTGTCTTTTCACCACACGCACACATACATACACGCACACACACACACACCCCTCGTCGTATGGATCTGGATTGTTTAGCAAGGGTACACCCAAGGCTTAAGCATACAGTGTGCGACGCGGAAGAGCAGGAGCCATGGGAACAGCCAAAGCTGGGTGAGAAAACTGGTTTGGCGAGGCCCCGACGGGTCGAATGCACGGGTGTCAGCTGCACCTGCAGCTCACTTTCTCAGCATATTAAACTCAAAATAGTTGAGCTCCTTTCATCGGCCTGTGCATGTTTGAATACCTCACAGCTCGCTCTCTCTCTCATGACTTCAGCAACCACTCCTTCTGAGGTAAATGTTGTGTCAGCTTTTGTCCCCTGCCAAAGGTGGGGACTAGGAATCTGTAAATGTTTGGTCCAGCTGACAATGAGTCAACGTAAAACATCATAGTCTCACACTCGTGTGGAATGTGCAGCAAGCATTCCTCCGCCAAATGAACTGTAGTAATCTAACGTAGGCGCAACTCCAGTTCAGGTTAACCTGTGCTCGTCTTTGTTGTTAAAGGTGAATTCTAGTCTGGCATCTTTTATTTTTATTTTTTTGTTGTTAAATAGGCTCTACGAGTGTCTCTCGTGTTGTGCTTCTGGCTTTTTTCAAGTTGACTTAATGGAGCTTTACTTTGAAACTAGGATAATCCTCTGAGAAATTAGCATACCAACATTATTGTTGCTCGCCATAATAATTTTACTTCATACACATGCATGCTTGTGTTTATTACGATCTGTGTTAAATTAATTGAAAGGGAAAGTACAAATGTAGAACAACTTATTCTGGACATTTAATGTAAAGGGCCATTTTAGTATTTGGTGACTTGGTGGTTTGGAGACCATACAGGTCCTGCCTTATTTCCAGCCATTCTTATGCTGCCTCCAGCTCTGAAGCCAGGGATAGTGGGAAATGCAAACTCATCAAATTCCTTTCTCTCGCCTAGGGTACAGAAGGGGAGGAGAGTTTGTTAGCAGAGGGGTGGCGGTGGAGGGAGGC
>JAOTIX010000132.1:3487292-3497364 GCA_027123715.1 Gaidropsarus macrophthalmus
AGGGGGGTGGGGGGGGGGTTGAAGGGACATTTGTTTTTGTATGGGAGTGCATCACAATTTAATCAGTCCTACTACGACTAGAAACCTGAGATGATGGAGTAACGGTGAGGGGCTCGGAGGCCAAGGGGTTGGTGGTCGCACGTTGTCACAACGGTGTGACGCTATGAATAACCTGTCAATAGTAGAAGGTGGGTCTAACGTGTTGAGAGAGAGAGAGAGCGAGCTGCCCTGTTACACATGCTCCACTAAACCCTGGATACGAGACACCCCGGTCTGACCGTTAACACCACGATGTACTCGGGTGTCTGGTCAACATTTATGAGTGGTTTGCTGAAACCGTGTGTGCTTCCCTGTGTATCTGAAACTGTGCGCTGGGAATCCACGGTTAACGTACTTCTTCTAACATTGCGGTTGAACCCCGTGGAACCGTTTATGTAGTCGATATCTTTAATATCTTCAAAGGCATCTTTTTCTTGATGAGACAAGTCTTGCTGTGTGATCGCCCGAGGTGTAACATCCACCAAGCCAAGCAATTGTTATAACGCGCAACCCCGAACTTCCTTTGTATTAACTGCTAAATGTAAATAATCAATCAAACCATTGTTGGCACTCATTATTTATTTCACACACCAAAATAGAAAATCCTCTTCATGACTCAGGCCGTCCCCTAACGACCTAGCACCTACCACCCCCCCCCCCCCTTTCCAGCAGAATGACCCCGCAGAGTGGGCCGACCCGACGGAGGCCCCCGCGGGGCCCTACCCGTCCGAGGAGGAGGAGGCCTTCTCCTGGCCGGGGCCCAAGACGCTGCTCCTGCGGCGCACCGCCCAGGGCTTCGGCTTCACGCTGCGTCACTTCATCGTCTACCCTCCCGAATCGGCCGTGCACCCTTCCTTCCCGGTAAAACCACCGCCCACTCGCTGCCTCCACCACCACCACCACCACCACCACCACCTGATCATTGTCCCATCTTATGCCGACGTGACACGCCTCACCACCTTCTGTTGACTCAACTCCTTGTTTTTGCGCACTCACTTAAGAGGGTCATACTCGAGTACAAAACACACGATGTGCCGGTGTGAAATTCCACATCCCTAGGCGAGGACGCCTCCTAAAACATCTGTTTTCTGTTTTTTTCTCTTTTCAGGAGGAAGAACATGGCCGTCGAGGTAAGCAGAAATAAAATAAAAATCCCCGAAAATCCACTGTCTCTCTCTCTCTCTCTCTCTTGAGGTCTGCCCCGACCGCCCCCTGCTGACTCAGCACTGTGCCCTCTACTTATTATGACCCTTAATCCAGCCGCTCTGTCTTTCTTTTTCTTTTTTAACTTCCTTATGCACCACAAACAATACACCCGCTGTGTGTCACTGACCTATTGTGGTGCCTGTGAAAAGGTCGGTGGCATGGGTTTGTGTCCCGCACGAACCCTTTGTGCCAGAGTGTCCGTGTTGTTCCCATGCTGGTAGGGGTGGGGTGGGGGCGTGGCCAGGAAAGTTGGTGGTGCAATACTCGGCCCGGAACGACCATCAAACTGCCTTGTTTTGGTCGTCACTGTTCTAACTCCATTGTCCACTCCTGGGTGCCCTGTATACCAGAGAGAGCCCCCCCCCCCTTTTTTTTTTTTTAACCAGATGATGTGTGCTGTTTGTTTTTGTTTGCTTAGGAGGTAGTAAAGAGGTTTAATGATGCGACTCGTGTCCTGTATTCACACATGTCCAGACCGAGCAAAGGTTTACATTTCAACACAAATTAAAGCGATTTTCCAGTCCAATTTTTGCTCTGCCACGTGTTTATAAGTAAGTACACTGCAACAGTTACTTGACTCGGCTCCCTGCGCCGTTTAAGCGGCTATTAAGTGTTATTTCCCTTTTACATTTCCTTTTGGTGTTAAGTGAACCCTAACTCCGTCAAACCACAGTCTAACCACCGGTAATCTTTGTGAAACCATCCCCTCGTGGTATTCATTAAGACGCTTCTGACTGAGCTGCATTTCTACACCGCAGGGCTATGCCTGTAGTACATAATATTGTGCTGTTCAGTTGGACTCCCTTATAAGGTCACAGCCGGCCAACTCTGTGAAACGGTACATTACCTTTCACACAGGTTAGCTCGTTGGAGTGTAAGTCAGTACACTGCGTCGATTTTAATACGAAGAGCGATTAATGATTAAACCGAGCCAGCCAAGACGATGGCACTTCTGGGTTAGACCTTTTCCTTGCCTGGTGTTTACTAAAGGCCAGTAGGTCCACAGATTAGCGTCGACATATCTGCACTGTCGCAAGTGTTTCTGGGTAAACCAGGTCTTGCGAGTGGTGCTCGTGTGACGATGGACCTTCACACACACACACACATACACCCTCCCCTTGAGAATTGGCACACATCAGATTGATTCTCTGGCCATGCACGTCACAATACGCTCTGCAATGTGTGTAAATCAGACCAGGGGGGTAATATTGAATATGGTTGCGTAATGCTTGACGGAGAGCGACTCATTTACAGCCAGCGGATGTGGCCTGGCAGGCTGCGAACACACGCCTGATTCCGCCACATCGCGCTCATTCGTCATATTGCTTTGGAGTCTGCAAATTAGCCTTTTACTCACGGGAAGTTCACCACACCTGAGCTGGTTGCGCCTCCAGCCTTTAAACAAAAACATTTTTAAAAGTATGCCACACTTTCCGTTCTCTGCGTGTTCGGATGTCCCACCGTGCTCTCAAGTACTTAAAAGTCATGTGTGAGTGAACAACTCCATTCTTCAACAGACGCTGTTGTCTGCGTTGTGGTCTGACTCACTGGGGAGAGGCTCCTCGGACACATGAGACTGTCGGTCGCTGGGCATCTGTGCCGTCTTTTTCTTTATTTTTATTGCCAATTTATAGAATCGTTTTACGAGGATCGTGTCTGGACAGGGAACGCCAACGCACTTTAGAGCGGTCTCGTATTTAAAGCATTTGTGCTGGAAGCGGACCGTCTCATTTTACCTGTTTCGTTGGACATGTGCTGTCAAATCCCATCCCTTGACATGCCTCCATCCATTTACACTAAAGCAAATCTAGTTGACTTACAGCATATATGCTGTTGGCTTTACAAACCAATGACCCTACCCATGTGCGACCCACGCTTTCCCCTCAAAGCATGCTTGGAAGCTAACGCTGGATTTTTTTCTGACCCATCGCAGAAGTTATAAATGAAGTGGTAGTAATGTTATGTAGACATTCAGTGGTGGAGTGGCAGGAAATGTGCATAAAATATAAATCAGTAAAAGCCTTGAGCAGTTATTCCTTTATGAAATATAAATACTACACACTTGTGTAGAAATAAGAGGTATACAAGAAACACTACGCTGTCAGGTGAAATATTCATCTGCAGGCTGCACTTCTGCAGTCTGCCACTAGAGGGCGCACAACATAATGCTTTGTTTGTGTGAGGGGGACAGGTCTCCTGATGCAGAATTACGTAATGTCAATCCCAAAGATGTGACCGCGTAATACCATGTGTTTAAGGGAGGGAAACGGCGGGTGTGCGCTTGCATCGCTTCTCATGGCTAACATAACTGGGCTCAGGGCAGATTGGAGGACGGGATAGGCATTTAAATGTCATCATTTACACCCGTCCAACAATGAAATTGCACCCTGCTTATAATTGCATGGACGAAAGCGCCTTGGATCCGGGTCTTTCCTTTCTTCTGCTTTACGGCCTGCATCTGCGTAATGACTACCAGTAAAGGCGTAGCTTGTTTTGCCGAATAACACGAGCAATACATGTGATAGAGAAACTTGCCTCATGTAAGATTTAAAAGAAGTACAGCTTGACTGACTCATTGAGCCCAGAGCTGTTCTTCCCTTCATGAGTGGGAGCTCTCTCGCTCTCTCTCTCTCTGCTCTCTCTCCCTCACACAACCATGCAGCTGCTAGGAAACCGGAGGAGCATGAGCAAACAGGTTTCCCTTCTCTTTGGTGGTATTCATCCACCTCCCTTAATACACACAATATCCCTCTATTTAGAGTCCCCTTTTTTTCTCTCCCTTCCCTCCGCCATTTAATTACCATTCCCATTGAAATCGGTGTGGACAGACGCAGGCCAAGAAGTCCTTTGTTTACATCACGGTGTCCGTTCAAACAACGCCGCACACTCTCGCAGCACACTTTCCCATTCCTCCGAACTGTTCAGTGATATTCCCTCTGTTTTGCTCCGGGCGTGGCGGCCACTAGGGGGTGTTGTGATTGTTGTTGACGCTCCGCTTTGATCTCCCACAATGTCTGAGTGGGACGGCACTTCTAACACACCACGTCTGAGTCAGATCGCATTCTCCGTGTACTTGCCAACCGGATTCCAACGACTATAAACGTTCTCATCCTGGTAGAAGCCTTTAACAGTTTTTTTGTTTTATTTTCTTTTATTTGGCCATGTGGGAGAGGGTTGTGTGTTCTCACTACTTAACCAAATCAAGTTTATAGTAGAGTCCCTAACTACAGACAAAACTCAAATCCGTTACGCTGGAGAGGGAGGGCTTAAAGCAAGTTGTTGTTTTTTAAGCGAATGTCCCATCGCGGCTCCTTTAATTTGTTTACTTTTTTTGTTGCCAGGGCGACCAAGGAACAAAATAGAGCCCATGGACACCATCTTTGTGAAGCAAGTGAAGGAGGGCGGGCCGGCCCACGGAGCAGGACTGTGCACAGGTAAAGGGTCTCCCAAGCCCAGCTCCCTAGAACCAGGGGGGGCCTGTGGTGCTACTTCTCCATCAAACTTACTGCGGACGCGCACTGGTCGTGTGGCCGCACGCGCCGGTCTACTCGTGGTCCAATTGTGTGGCCGCTTTACAAATGCACCCTCAAGATGTTTGCCAAATGCCATGCAAATTACGGAGATGCATGCCTTTAGGAAATGAATTGCTCTCCCAAGCGATATACGCCAGGAGCGAATTGCAGCTCTCTTATAGAAAATGATATTGGTGGTCTGTGGTCCGATTGCTGTGCGTACAGTCACACATTTTTGCTGGGACATGTGGCTGGGGGTGGGGGTCTGCCTCTGCCTCACCGACATGGGGAGATGGCGACGTTGACGTCATGTGGATCCACGTGGACGCAGAAAGCATGGAGCCCCGCTTTAAGCCTCCTTCATCCTCCATAGTTCTTGTATTTGGCCTGTGAATGCCGATGTCCCGGTGGCATCATGTGACTGACTGCAGCCTTCCTTGTTGATGTCAGAAAAGAAACCGGTTGCATATTCTCGATTTTTACAGCCACACTTCCTTCCCCACAGAAGCGCTTGTTCCACACAACGGCGAACACAGAAACCAATCCTGAGCAGCGAGTTGATGTGTCAACGTGATGTACTTTTTTTCCCTCCCCCCTTTTCAAACGACCGACAGGAGACCGGTTGGTGAAGGTGAATGGCGCAGGCATCCTCGGGAAAACCTACTCCGAGGTCATTGCCCTGATCCAAGACAGGTGAGCTCATTCACATTAGCTCCTTTTTTCTGAAATCGAATTGATAGCGAAAGGCGATGACTATCATATGGGCCACGAATGACCCGAGGCAGGAAAACCTTGTATGAAAGACATCGTTTGCATGTATTTTTTTTCCTCATCCATGACAAATAAATTAATAAATGCAGTTAACATTCTTTTCCTCCCCCCCCCCCCCACCGCCTCCGGTACAGCGGTTCCTTCCTTGAACTCTGTGTGATGCCAAAAGACGAAGACATACTGCAGCTGGTGAGTTCCTCTCCGCTGCCCTCCAGTCCGACTAGATCTCACTTCCCGCTCTCTCCTGCCCGTTGGTGGAGCACAAGGGGAGGCTCTGTCTCTCTCTTCCTCCTGCGCCGCACTGATCGCCGCTGTGCATGTGATTGGGGGGTGGGGGGGGGTTCGGAGTGATGCTCCAGTTCTGGAGCGTTGTGCTCTCTGGGACGGTGCCACAGTTGAAAGAGGCAGGCGGGCCCCGGTCCCGTTCCATCACAGCTCTATCTGGGCCTGCTATCCAGGCCGCCCCTTACCGCTAACACCCATCCCGGTACTGCGCCGATGGCCTCATTGGGAAACCGCAACGAGGCTTCCTCCTAACAAACCCCCAAACACATGCTTGCTTTTTGCTCAGCCTTGCAGATGAATTGTTAACTGTTTTTTTCGAGAGGTCATGGACAGGGTGTCACTTGGTTTTGTGGTAGTAGAAAGTGAATAGCTATACAGTGTGTGTCTTGTGCTAGTTCTGCTTCCCTCTTTATCTTGTGTGTCTGGTGATTTTGTTGTTGAGTTTCATGTTGAACTGTTGTCTGAATGGGTGCCCTCATGTTCCTGGGTGTATGTTTTTTCATTGAGCAAAAACATCTCTCCTGCCATACTGTTCTTCAAACTAAGCTCCTCAAAACTGCAAAGATAACAACCTGGATTATCTATATGCCTAAACAGTTGGTGTAGGCGTGTGTGCTGTACATGACGCAATTCATGCAACATGGCATTCATTTTTTATTTTTGACGTGCCGTGTAAACATACTAGCGGTATCTGGGCTCCACTACAACAAATCACTGAGTCTTCCCTGTGTTGGATTCTCTCCCAAGGCTTTTATGATCTGACAGGCTATTTACAATGAGTGATATTATGACGGACTTGGGCTATTTGCTTAGCCAAAACACTTCCCCTGTGTGCCTTTTTACAGCCACTGTGCATCACCATAATTGACTTGATATATAATTTAATTTCTCATCTGGGGGCACGCTGTGCACGAAACGGCTTGAATAATACCCGCCAGGAAGGGAAAATCAATATGTCATGTAATTATAATCAAGGACTCTCCCTCAAGTATTGCCAGCAAACCGCTGGTGGTCAATTTATGCATCAACATTGGTAAATGGGATTACCATACACGGCTATTATGTTACAGAATTTTCCCCATCTGAATCCAACATTAAAACGACATGCCTCTGCATGCCTCTTAGTAATGTCTGCTTGATGCCAGAGAAGAGCCCTTTACCCACCCATATTACTCACTTCCTCTGACCAGCTCCCTGCCCTCGCCCGACTGATTTCCTATTGGCTCCTTCCCCTCACTCTAGCCTGTTGGCTCCTCCCCCTCCTCCCAACGTTCATTCTTAAGCCAAACAGTGCCAGTCATCTGTTGCTCTAGCAACCGCTAGACAGAGAGTTAACTGAGCATCGGTAACGTGCCAACCGTCCATAAAAATCCTATTAAAAGATAAAAAAAGCAGACTGTGCGCTCCACCAGAGAGGATTATCACCGACGCTGGCTGGCTGGCTGAATTGACACCAGAGGACGCGCAAGCAGCGCACACAGCGACCGCCTGGAGACGGGCTGCAGTTGCTTAGCAAAGACAAACGTGGTTGTGCAGAGAGCGGGAGAGACACAGAGAGAGAGAGAGAGGGGGGAGGTGATCGGTGAGCTGGAAAGGCAGAAGAAATAACCGGGGGGAGGTGGGGGAGTGGGAGGAGGAGAAAGTGGAAATGAATGGCTGACATGAACCAGCTCTAGTCAGCTGATCATGCCGTGTTTGTAACAGGTTGATGCTAAGGGAGACTGAGAGGCAAGGTGGGAGGGAGGGGGAGAGAGAGAGAGAGAGAGAGAGAGAAAGAGGGAGAGGGAGGGGGGTGGTGTGCTATATCTGCATCTGAACTGAATTCATAATCAGCAGCTGCCGCCTCTGTCATGTGAGCAACAGCAGAGGGAGGCAGGGTGGGAGAGAGAGAGAGAGGGAGAGAGAGAGAGACAGGGGAGAGAGACGGGGGACCCGAGGCAGCCTGCTCACTGAGCAAGGCGTTTCTAGGCGTGCGGTAGACGGATAGGAGCTGGAGATGGAGACTTAGCAGGCACGATGGGTGGCAGGCTTCTGCTCCTGTCTTTTCAACGGACGGACACGGGCAGGTGGCACCGCTAGCGTAGCAACCCCCCCACTGTCAACGGTCTTCCCCTCACCCCACCCACCCCGCCCCCTTTACGTCGGCTCGGACTTCCCCTCCGTGTGGCTTTCTGCAGCTCCTGTGTGGTTTTTCTGTCGCGCTCGACACCGGGCCAAACCATGCCCATTTCACACTTCCCTCCGCCTCCGTCGCTCTGTCCTTTTTTCTCCGATGTCTGTCGTGTTTTCTTCCCTCTGCTAGCCTCTTCCCTCGCGCCTGCCCTCTCTGCCCTGCTCGCTCACGGCTCTTTTTTCCCCCTCTCCCTCGCTCTTAACGGTAGCCGGTTACTCCGGAGAGCTCCGATCTGGTAAGCGAAAACAATTAAAAAATAACCCCAACAGGCACGTAACCACTTGAGGACAATGTCGTGATTTGTGCGTCTCGTCTTGCATGCCGCCGTTGCCGTGGACGCCTTGTTTCCGTATCGTCGTTTGCGTTGAACGTTGATGTCCAGGGGGCTGTCAAGTCAGTTTTCAGAGAACATGTCAGCCGTGGTCGTCTCTGCGCTGCACACATTGAACATGTCCCCACGCCGACCGCCGTACCTGTTTGCGGTCTGGGCTGGACGAACTGGCAAGACGCACACCTTTTTTGCCTCGCCCCGTTTTTTTCCCTCTCGCATGCCACAATGCGTTAGCGAGATAATAAAATTAAAGCGCCGGTGACCTCTGAACTTGACCAGCACTGACGTGCTCGCGAAGGGAGGGACATGAAGTGGGCACAGATTAGCATGCTGTGTACCGAGCGTTGCGTAACACTTGATTAGAGATTGGACAGGGAGTTGGAGGCTCAACGTCCGCTTGTCTTGTCTCGTGGACCTTTTTGATGTGATGCCAAGGGGGAAACGCATGTAATCACGATGTTCAGCCAGTGTTTACATATTGACACATTTTTACGAATGCCATTGTGAAACGAGTGCTGTGATGTTCTGAAATGATAACAAATCGTGGGTGTAGGAACTGGTGCATGTGGTGGTTGTTGCCATTATTTGGTAAACCCCTTCCAGGTACATTTAATGATGGGTTTGGAAAGATATCGTATACACGGCTGTCAAGTCTGTTACTGCTTTAAATAAACGAGCAGTGCGTTTGATCACAAGTGATTTATAACTCAATTCTGCAGTTATGGTTTTTGAGTCCTGCGATAGTCTTCGTGGAAGCTGTCTTCATGGTAGCGATCTATTGGTGGGCGAAGATTTATGTTACTGTCAATAGGACGCAGTGTTTCAGAAGCACTAAGAGAAGGAACAGCTGAACAGCGTTGACACCAGTGAACTACGCAAACTACGCCTCCACAAATGCGTGTTTGCAAGCGCTGCCCCCGCACACACGCACGCAGGCGGTCTCGCATAGCACCCGGTCCGGAGCGCCATCCCACTCCGCGAGCATTCTGTAGCGGCGCGCTAAAAATCGCACGCCATCGCAAACGTGGATCCTACCGCCGCCCCTCCTGACCGGTGTGTGTACGTTTCTCTCCCCGTCTCCCCAGGCCTACAGCCAGGATGCCTACCACCGTAGCCGCAACCCGTACAGCGGCGTCGCCCGCCACATACCCGAGCCGCCCCCTCTATGCTACCCCCGAGTAGACGCTAAGCCTCCGGCCATGGCCCAGGCCGCCGGCGACGCCCCTCCTCCGTCGGGGCAGGCGGCGTGCTGCAGGGGGTCCGTGGCGGTGCCGCCCCCGGACCTCGGCTACCGCAAGGAGATCACGGTGCCCCCGTCGCCGCCCCGCGCCCCCTACCCAAAGAGCCAGATGTCGGTGAGCATGCGCAACGACGGCCTGAGGACCGTGGTGGTCCCCCCGGACCCCACCGTCCACATGGGCCGCAGGGGCCCGCCGCACAGGATGGACTACGCCGAGCCCACCTTCCTCCGGGCACGGCCCAGGTCGGTGTCGCAGTACCCGGCGCCGCGCAAGGTGGACGTCTACCCCGCGGGGCCCGGCATGGTCCCCTACGGCCCGGCGCTGCCGCCGCCCCACCACTTCCCCAACAACCACCAGAACATCGACTGGCGCACGTACCAGACCTACCGGGAGTACATCGATAACAAGGGCATCCACACGCACGCCACGCGCACCATCCAGGAGCGCCTGGACAGCCTGCGGGCGGGCAGCCACAGCTCCTTCAGCACGGGGCCGCACGAGCCCGCGGGGGGCT
>JAOTIX010000132.1:3513152-3523287 GCA_027123715.1 Gaidropsarus macrophthalmus
GTGTCTCTGTTTTGTCGAAAAGATGTGTAGAAATTGTATTGGGTCTCTGTTGGCTATTTTGATTAGCTAAATTCATAATTGTTCCTTGGGCTTTCTGAGCTTGATGACGGTTCCTTGTCGCTATGTGTTCACGGTATTTGTTCTGGAACCCGACAGCTCTAAAAGCTCTTATGGGTTAAAACGCTTTCACCAGCAAAAACAATAGCAAGATTATATTAAGATTATTATTTAAAATGATGATTTCTGATTTTTTTCTGACAAGATTTTGACATGGTCTGTGCAGGACCATTTAACGTTCCAAACGAGACATTCAGACAATAGGGGTTGGAGGTAACTTTTAAAAATGCTTTATGTACAAGTTGCGCAATCACACACAACATAAAGACTTGGAACGTTGTAAGATTTTATACAATTTGTACAACAGCTTGAAAGTCACCGACGTCTAACAGGTGAAATTGGATGCAGGGCAAAAAGGTCAAGTCCCTTTAACACAGAGCAAATGAACCATTTCACAAAATGGATAACAGCCAACTCGCAGAGTCCCACCAAGGGTAAAGGAACGCTCTGCTTCAGTTATTAGTCTTTTTGCGATGAGCACCTCTTCAGATCTTCTTGAAATGTTCTTTCGAGTGTTAAAACCGCCAACTGAGCTACTTGATCCAGAAGAATTTAAAGTGTGATTTGTCTTAACGTGTTGGGGAATGTGCACCTCAATAGAGACAATTTTGTTTGTTTTTGGAGGAGTTTGTGGGTTCCTTAGAGGTGAGCACACCCACATTAAGGCACAGTGACGAAAATAACACCACAGATCAGTCAAAAGGTCAGGACGGGGGAAACACTGGTTTTCTCTGGAAACATTTTTCGACTTTTCACCTGATGCATCGTCCCCTCATTTTGGTTAGCGGTGAAAGTTCATGTAGCCGTACGACATCTGTTCATAGCCAAAACACAAGTGTGGGACAACACATGTTCACACAAAGAATCACGTACCAGAAGCCATAAACACCATAATCAGAACGGGCTGTGAGTAAACAGATGCTGAGAGCTTTCAGAACCAGTCCAATGTAAAAGATAACGATGATAATCTGCACATGGGGATACGTTGTGCTGTAAAGCATTCTTCTTGATGGGAGTAATAGTTGTAGGTGTGTACGTATGGGAGGGGAAGGAGAAGGCCTCTGAAAATATTGTGTTGTTCCTTTACTGGGCCACCAGGGGAAGCACACCTTCCAACAGTAAAGTCCATGACAGGAAAATGACTTGTGGGAGCTATTGCTATTCAACACGTGGGGGTGGGGTGTGTGGGGGACCAGGGGACCATGAGCAGGAGGAAAAATAACAGGGCCCTTTTTTTTTGCACATGCATGTACTTGCGCCTCAAAAGTACAGCTACAAACCACAAGGGGGCAGCAAAGTGGAGCGATGGATTTTTGAAAAGAGGCGATCGGTTTGCATATTGTGCTATAGTGGGGGTCCGTCCGTCGCGCTGGGAGTACGGTGGGGGGGTGAGGTTTAACCGTCATCTTCCTCCTCGTCTTCCTCATCCTCAGACGGCGTCTCCGGCAGCCGGAAGCATTCCTCGTAAAAGTTGACCAGCGCCTGGCTGAGGTGCCTCCGGGTCCCCTCGCTGTGCAGGAAGTGGCCCTCGTCTGGGTAGATCTGCACGGAGGTGGACAAAACCGCATGTTAAGCGAAATGACCACGTGACCACACGCACTCTTCTCACTTGATTTGCTCAAGCGTTACTTTCAATCGTTAAAGCAGGGAAATGCTTTAAGTGGAACAATTTGCCTTAAATACACATTTGATGAAAGTTTGGTTGTTAATGTGATGGAAAATTTGTGCTACTGTACAGCTCGAAATGTTGACTCATTTAAAGCCACCTTTCATTAATATGATGAAGTCGATGTCATCAGATACCGTAACGAGGTGATATTACGGACACCACGGCGATAAATCCTCAGTTAGTAGACAGCAGCAGGGTTCATCACCGGTGGCTACACATGCAAACCCGTACCTGTAGGCTGTAATTGCTGTTCTCGCTGATTAAATGGCTGATGAATTTCGCCGAGTGCTGGAAGTGAACCTTTTCTGTGTGGCGCGACAGAGAACAGACACAAACACATTAGGTAGGGGACACAAACACACACGCACACACACTGAAATGTTGATTTCCCGTTTAATTCCCCCTCCCAGCCAGCAGCTCAGCGAGGTGTAAAGGAAGTTACCGTCCGCCGTGGGGTGGATTATCAAGTACTGCTTGTCCTGGAGTCGTCCGGTCCGGTGCGCTAGATTAGACATCTAAAGGGAAACAGAGCACCCAGTCTGCTGACACGGGCCATTTCTCAACGGAAGGGAGCGGCACTGAGGCCTCTATGTTGTGCTGGGTTTGACAGGCTTTCAGGCGCCGGGTTAGGAGGGGGATACCTGATAAACGCGGGGCTCCGTCTTCGGTGAGCCCAGGTAGCGCTCCGAAAATGCGGAAGCTGAAGTTTGGAGAACAAACACAAGATTTTTTTTGATCAAATGTATTTCGCAACCAACATCGTCTTGTCATAATGACAGGAATCAGACGGTAGGATGAGGTTTGTGAGAGGTTCAGGTACGGACAGGCGTACAGACAGACAGACAAGAGGCTACAGATACAGACAGGTGTGCAGATGGACAGACAGTGTGACGGACTAGAGGGCACAGGTACAGACAGATGTACGTACAGACAGACAAGAGTCTACAGGTACAGACTGTGATGGACCAGAGGGGACAGGTACAGACAGATGTACAGACAGGTGTGCAGACAGACAGTGTGAGGGACTTATGGGGTGCAGGTACAGACAGGTGTGCAGATGAACAGACAGTGTGATGGACCAGAGGGCACAGGTACAGACAGATGTACAGACAGTGTCAGGGACTAGACGGTGCAGGTACAGACAGACCGTATAACTCAAAGTCTGTGATGGGGGAGACGACTGCTCCACATTTCAGCTGTGTGAACTCCTCTGAACTCAGCAACATGGTTGCCAGGTAACCTCCATACACCTGAGGACAGAGATTGATAAGAGATGCTGGCAACACACCTGGTCTGATGTAGATTTGTTTTATTTATATAATCCGTCCACATCCTTCACAACAGAGGGACATAAAGACAGCGAGACAGACTGCAGGAGTCAACGTTGCACTATACCTGTCCGAACACGCCCATCCGGGTCTTATCGATGTAGGCCTCCTTGGAGATGAGTCTGAAACCAGAGGGGGGTAAAGTCAGCTGTGTTCAGTTTGGACGTTGTGTAGGGTGTAGGGGTGACAAACCCAACACCAGGCAACCTCTTACAGGAAACCAAGTGAACATCCTTTAGCGTCGGTTAGCTTGTAGCTAACCCTAACCTCAGTATCCATGTATGCTAAAATACTTCAGGTCACAAGATCACAAACGTGATCAGAGCACGGCATTCACCATCTCCACACTTTAACTTGTTTGAGAATAATCCAACTGAAGCTTTTTTTGCACAAGTGTTAGCATGTTGCCAACGTTCACACTTGAAAGCAATGGCCGCCTGCTGGCAGCGGGCCTTGACCCCTGACCTCAGCGCCTCCAGCTGGTCGCGCTCTTCCAGCTGGCCCAGCCGCCGGCGGACGCGGTGCAGCAGGTTGGTGCCGCGGAAGCCGCTGCCGTAGCCATCGAAGCGGATCACCACCGCGCTGTAACTGCTGACCAGCACCGTGGCCCAGTCCACCGAGAACTGCTCCGTCACCATCTGGCCACCGGGGGTGCCGTCCCTGCGGAGGTGTGTGTGTGCGTGTAACAATTCATATGAAATTATGGAGAAATGTTATTTTTTTCTTACCAAACTGTCATAATTACGGTCAGCTTAACATAATTTCACCGGAACAACAGCTGTACTCCTTATTTGATTCAATTAGACGTACCCAAAGGTGAAGTGGAATGAAATATAGGCAAACTTCCAAATATGGTCATACTGTTTCCCAGGGCTTTTCAATATTCAAATGGGTACGTGTAAGTCGGAAAATCAAACACACACACACACACACACACACTGCTTGGTGGCAGCGTTTGGTGTCTTGCGGTACTCACACCAGCAGCAGGAGCGGGTAGTGCGCCGTCGCCACGAACACCGCCGGCTTCAGGATCTGCATCGTCAGCGCTGCGACATATGCAAAGAACCGGACGGGTCAGTGTCACGCCGCCCTGCGGTGTCTGGTGACCTCTCGTTTCCGTAGCGATGCTGCCTCCTCGACCCCTTATGAGGAACGCGTTGCTACGGATACTGTGTGCGTGTGTATGTGTGTGTGCGCTACGGATACTGTGTGTATGTGTGTGTGCGCACTACGGGTACTGTTTGTGTGTGTGTGTGTGCGCTACGGAGACTGTGTGTGTGTGTGTGTGTGTGCGCATGTGCTTCGGATACTGTGTGTGTGTGTGCGCTACGGATACTGTGTGTGTGTGCTACGGATACTGTGTGTGTGTGTGTGTGTGCCCACTACAGATACTGTGTGTGTGTGTGTGTGCACTACGGATACTGTGTATGTGTGTGTGTGTGTGTTTGCACTACTGTGTGTGTGTGTGTTTGCACTACTGTGTGCGTGTGTGTGTGTGTGTGTGTGTGCAGAGGAGCGGGGGGAGGTCACGTACAGTAGTCGTCTATGGTGATGGTCTGGTACTCCACATGGGGCGTCTGCATGTTTTGGTAGGTGTGGTTGACCTGCTCGTTAGCCTCCACGTCCAGTAGCTCTGCAGTGTGGGAGGAGAACGGAGGGGGGGGGGGGGTGAACGCAGGAAGTGAATTGCGCGGGTCACCGCCTTGCTAAGAGGCGGAGGTCAAAGGTCAAAGGCGTGTTGCGACTCACTCATATTGTCCTTCATGCTGTAGATGGACACACTGGGGACATCGGGCCCTGCACGGCCCCCCCAAAAACCAGGAGGGAATACAGAGTGAAATGTGATGCACAGTTTAGAAACGGGTGATTATTAAAAAAAAACACAAAATGGCAATTTTGACATTATGCTGGTGGAGGTCGGGACACGGGCGGCCGTCACGACCCGCAGTAAACAAACCAACCATTAACAACCCTGCTCCCTCATTCTGCTTTATACCTCACGTCTCCACCCTCCCCCACCCACCCCCGCTCCACCCTGGGATGCAGATGAACTCTGCTCTCTCATCGCCTCCCCTTATCCACATCCAATTAGTGGCGAGCTGCTGTGAGTAGTTTTTAGTTTTTTTTCCACCTGCACTGCGGCTAAGACCTCTAAATAATCGCATCCCCAGGGGGTGGGGGTGGGGGTGGTGCTGCGTGCGTAGCCGCAACTTTAACCGAATGAGGTCTTAAGGGGCGGAGGCTGCTCGGGGTTGGAAGGGGGCAGCGGTCAATCTCTCTGCCTCTCTGGTTGGCTGGTGAAACGGGCAGGGATTATGCGGGCGCCAGGCCTGAGTTTCAGGCCCTAAGCGATGTCGATTGCCCTTTGAGGTACGGCCAGCAGGGGGCGCACTCAGGGGTCGCTGCGATTACAGACTAGACACTAGGAAGTGTGGGTGTGTGTGTGTGTGTGTGTGTGTGTTAGTTTCTGTGTGTTTGTGTGAGGAGATTTTTGGTATTCTACCAATAAAATACTTGGCAGAAGTTTTCAAAAGGGGATTTTAATAAGTGTGTATCTACAGTCTCCTTTATAGACACTTTCCCCTTTCCAGTTTATTACTGCTGGCTGAGTGTGTCTCTGCGTATCACCCGCTTACTGCCTCCAGCAACATGATTGGTGGAAACAGAAACACAGCGAAAGATACGCGATCAGACAGACTTCTAAAGGCAGAGCTCATCTGCCTTTAGACTCTAGATGTTCTATCTAACGTTTAGATTCATTTCAGATGTTAAACTGAAATGGGATTCATAAACCTAGATAAGAGGTGCTCCAGAAGCTAATGGTGTCATAGTTTAATGTTTATAATATGATGTTTTTGGGCGATCTGGGAAGACAATGATTCTTTTTGCAATTTGCAGATGTCACCTTTACAGTTGAGCAGGAAGTATTTCATGTTGTGGCTGAAGGAGCCTTCCACGTAGCCACACTGGTACTCGCAGGACAGGCAGCGGCGGTTGAATGGAGGGATGGTGTCAGCGCTGTAAGGCATTAAAACTACAGTAATCAGCAGCCCTTAGACCTACAGTATAGCAGCCAATAGAACTATAGTAACAAGCAGCCATTAGAACTACACAATAGCAGCCATTAGAACTATAGTAACTCGCCGTGATTAGAACTACAGTAACCAGCAGCCATTAGAACTATGGTATAGCAGAAACTACAGTAAAAGTGCGTATAAACTAGTGTAACTACTTACCCTTCTACAATCTGTACATAATTTAAAAATACAATGTATGTGTTAATTATAAATAATACAGCCATGCTTGAAACAAGAAAACATCGTCAGACAAATTGCTTAAGCAAGGCTAATAGAATCCAAATACACTGCACACAGCACAGTACAATTTGAGTTTAAACAAGGATGATTTATCACAGGTCCCATCTCATCCTTCTATTTCGCCAGCCCACCAAATAAAAATACGGGTCAGTAATCCGCATGTGCAGATTGAATGCACGTCCTTACCTGTACAGGTGTCGTCGCTTTGGGTCGTCCTCCGTACTCAGGAAGTATCTGTAAAAAATCAACACATCCCGTTGGCGCAATCCATCAAGCGGCCATTGTTAGCGCAGTGTAAGGCTAATGCCGCATTCTATTGTACTCAGGACTTCGGGAAAACCGACCTCCACCTCGAGAAAGTGCAATGGAACGACCAATCAAATTGGGGCTCCGAAACACAAACTCGGGCTATTTCAGTGCAGAGTCAGAGTCAGTTGGATTTACGTCAAAGCGAAAAACAGGGCACATAATAACGTTACAATTACGTTACAATTGTATAAATAGCCACTTCTGCTAACGTTACCCACACCAATTTTAAGTTCTGTGGTAGCTTAGGTTACATGATACTTGAATGAACAACATTATCATGCGCCGTCTGTGTTCAGTCATAGTCCAAGTAGTTTATGTATGCTGACATGGCTTGCTTATGATAGTCATAAGCTCACAAAACAAACATTAAACTTTCTCGGGCATCCATGTTTTCCCCAACTGTTGCAACGGAACGCATTTACAACGGATGTCGGGAGAACGGACTCGGATTCACCGACTACCGACATTCAACAGAATGCGGCATAAGCTTTGGTAGATTCGAAGGCCTACATGAGGTTCCGTCGGTGGTTGTAGGCCAGGATGGTGGTGACGTCCCAGTCTCCGGAGGTCAGGGACTGGAGGATGTCTATGCTGGAGTTCGGCTGAGGGACAACAGAAAAAATAAGGAGATCAGGGAATCTCTAGGGAGCCTTAACAACGTTAGCGAGCCTTAACAATGCTAGTGAGTTAGTGTGTGGGCCGGAGGGAATCATGAGGCTGACTGAGGCTACCTTGGAGCTCGACATGGAAATGTGGAAGAACTTCCCTCGACCTCCCTGAGGGATGGCTCTGGTGAGGAAGAACTTGAGTCCATCATGGGAGAACAGTGGGGCTTCGTTCTGGCAAAAAGGCAAAACAAAAGAGGATTATACCGAGGAGGTATGAGTGAATTGTATGTGTACGCTGGTGTTCTCGTCTTCCATGCTAGTATTCCAGTCTTAAGAGGCAGGTGATCGCCCACCTACCTGTCTGTGCAGCCAGCTCTCGCTCTCATCTTCGTGTTTCTGCAGAGCATAAATAAGGATGGGGGTATGAATGGAGCGTGAGTGGAGTTTCATTCAAAGCCGCTGGAACAGTGCAGGACTTCTGAGTGTAAATCAAGACTACTCGCACTCACAGGGATGGACTTGGGTAAACAAGTAAACATACAGTTGGTGGAAAGTTAACACATTTAATAATATATACACTAAATTCAATGTCTTTAAAGCATTCCATAATTTACATGATGTGTTCAATCTGATGCAAAAATCTAAATTTAACTTGCATTATTAATCCTAGAAAAACTCTTTTCCACTGGTAAACATTCACCAGATATATCCGTATAAACAGTGCAAAATAAGTTGGCAGTAGAATATGAACACAAGGCGCCTGGCTCTCGTCAGTGCCATGCTCACCTTAATGCAGACGCCGGTGGTGGCTTCGCAGAGCGTCAGGATGGAGTTGTTCTGGGCGCGGTTCAGCCAGTTGACAGCCAGCTTGGTGCTGGAGGTCCACTTCACCATAGTGATGTAGTATTCCCTGCTGGAGGAGGCCAGAGGCAGGGCCGCGTTACTACGGCTACAGGCTGACCGGAGGGAGAGAGGGAAAGGGGCCAGTGATTGGAAGGGTGGTTGGCGGGGGGTGTGGTCGCTCACCCTATCCTGGGGTCGTCCGGTTTGATCATCTCCACGGTGTGCAGGGGTCCGTTCAGACTCACCACCATCAGCCTGATGGTGGGGTTCTCCTCGCCCGCCTGGCAGAGGTTCCGCAGAAAGCACACGTTACACTGGTTAATACTGTTGATGTTAAAGGTTATGTAAACCCGAACTTTACATTTACATTTACATTGAGGGCATTTAGCTGATGCTGAAGTACAGTTTGTCAAAGGGCATAGAAATCAACACTAACTGTAGATCAGCTCGAATCAAAAACAATAGAAACGAGTTTCAAGCACTCATCTGAGCAGGGTAGCTGCTAATTAGCAAGGATACCTTAAATATTTAGCCTGACTTCAGCGTGAATGCTCACATAGCAACGGTTTTCACTTTTATCGTTCACGTTTGTTCATGGAGACCACATGTTTCTTTTTTTTTTCAGAACTGATGTCAGCGCTAAAATTCGATTCTGTAGCGAGTCATTGAATGCGTGCAGATTTGATTAAAGCAATCAAAATGTTAAGCTGCCTCTAGAACAGCCTGTCTAATTGTTTTTCGAAGTGGGAGGTTCGCAACGTTAATTGGGAGCCGCTTGAATATTGACTCGGATGCTTTGTTTGCGCTCCGCCTTACTTGGTAGACGATAATAGAATCACATCAACACCGCTACACTCACAAATACGTCGTCGCTCGCTAAATGTCAAACTCGTTTGTAGCCTGGTTGTCATGGCGCTTTACTATCAATAATTTCACTTTTAACTTGAGGTTGCATAACGTTAGGGAGGGATCTTTGTAGATTTTGGTACAAGCATCAACCCCTCAAACAAGTCTATGTTCACAAAACAAAAACATGTCTCACAATGAAACTTTGGAACGTGATCCATGAAGCTTAGAACGTCCCCCAATCTAAAGTGTAGCAACCTGTAGATTGGGCTCTCAAGTCATGGCCCCCTACTTGACATCAAAGTGTTTATTTATTCAATACATATATATATTTCTAAGCACCTTTTTGCAGAGTCATTGGAGCCCTGGATGTTTTATATATTTTTTTATCACTTACGGGCTACAATAGCTCAGGCTTGTGATGGCAACCAGTGTTTTTTGTTGACAGGTTAGCCAATGCGAATTAGCATTGTTGCGCGAGTCGTTGCCCTGGGCGTTTTATAATTTTTGGATGCGACCAAGCCTCACCCAAACTCTATCCGCCCCAGCTAAGTTGAGTTTGAGACCCCTGCTGTAGATGGTAGCACGCTCACTCTCACTAGCCTGATGTGGGGGGGTCTCTCCTTGAGGTGTGGGCGGGACTTGCCTTGGGGTAGTGGTACTCCATGCCGTTAGGGTATGGGCCCCCTGTGAAGATGGGGACCTCCATCTTGGGCACCAGAGTGTCGTTGATGGTGGTGTAAGCCAGCCGGAGTCCATCGGGAGACCACCAGTGGGCTATGTGGGTCTGGAAGATCTCCTCTGGAACAGGACACACACACAGAGATGAACCACCCACTCGTGGGACCAGGGTCATGCAGGATGTGGTTCAGAGGTGTTTTGACTCCCAGTCGAAAGGTTCTGGGTTCGATGCCCAACGTCCGCAGTCCACCTGTTGTTGGCGAAGTATGTGTCTGGCTGACTTTTAATGTCAGTTGTTTTGAACAATACCAGTTTTAGAAGTTTGGGGTATTTTATATGAAATATAATATTTACTAATTTTGGAACTCCATCTTAGTTAAGTCTTAGTTAGTCTTCTATAGTTGGGGGGGGGGGGGG
>JAOTIX010000132.1:3552733-3568108 GCA_027123715.1 Gaidropsarus macrophthalmus
CGCGGCGCCCCCCCGCCCCGCCCCCCCCCCCCCCCCCCCCCCCCCCCCCCCCCCCCACGGGGTGGTTACAGGCGGGTTACTGAGTCGTGTGTGGGTGCCAATTGCGTCTCAGCAGGACTGTGTAGGCCTACTTGAATGTATTGAGCCCATCAATAATTAGGATGTGATTCTAAATGCTTTGCCGTGATATTTGAAATGCGGGATATTAATTGTTCAACTAAAATGGACGAGGCAGAGGTAAAAATTCACTGCCAAACTATAACCTATAGAAATAATGTTGTGTGACACATAGCCTACCTCACGCAGACTCCTCCTACATAATGTATTGCTACGGTAACTATGACCTACACTTCCACATCATGTGGACAATATATTTTCCATCTTTTATATAGAGACAGCCCTCGCAAGGTTCGTCCCTTCACCTGGCTTTATATATTCAGTTTAGCCTCAGCATCCTCTGCCACATATAATACACCAGTAATATTAGCCGCTCTTATTAACTTGGCTAGCCGTTCAGCAACACATGTTACACACTGAGAAAACACAGTGGTCCACAGTTCTATACCATGCATCCTATAGCCTTGTTCCTACACTCAATTTCTAAATTGAGGGAAGTTAGGGTAACTGAAGATGTGTGTGTGCTGAATGTGTGTAGCATGCCCACAGGAAACACACCCCCCCCCACTTCGTTTGACGCTGAAATAAAAAAATAAGTCGACAAAACAAAGGAATGCTGATGCCCTGGCTCTTGAGCAGCAGTGTTTCAGTCCTCCCACGTGAAACAGAAATAGTTCCCTTTTCCGAACAAAACACTGTTCGCCTAGGAGCGAGACCTCCACGCGCACGCGCGCGCACACACATGCGAACACACAGACACATCTGTGCACATATACACACACGCATAAATATGCAAACACACACAGACACAAATATACATGCGCACACACAGCCATTGCCACACAACCATTCACACAAACAGCACTTTAGTAAGCGGTTGTTGGACTATTTGTGCTGTTCTGTTAAGAGCTTTGCATAGAAAACAGTCAGGAAGCGTTCCTATAAACAGCATGGTCTTTCCAAGCCGTTATCACAGGAAACTCATCAAGTACCTTCACAACTATAAACCCAGAGCGATGTGAACATATTTAATCACGGCTCATTTAATCATAGAATCAAGTCTACCATCGTCTTCCCACTAATAACTTTTGTTGGCATGCAATTATGCATTTTTTACCAAGCATGAAGAACATAATATTGAGGCAAAGGATACAGTTTTGTGTTCATAAGAGTGGTTAATAATATTGCATGTATTGTAATAATGCAATGGATATATTGCTGTAAATACATGGTACAGGTCCAAATTTAGAACCATAGATATGGGCAGCCCGCGTTGAGACATAAATCTTTACAATACTAAATATAAAATGAGATTTCATCTATTGTGCTGAAGTGACTTGATGTGAATACTGCTGTGGCTGAGTTAGGAGCAGGGTACGGTGCAATATAGCTTGCTGCTCAGGGCTGCATACAGGTCGTTGGGGATATTTGGGGATTGCATCAATGACCTCCCACCTGAGGAGTTGTGACCTAACCCAAGACCTGCCCTCAATATCTTCACAAGGGATGCCCCCAAATCCAAATTCAATTCATGCTGCGCTCCATAAAATAAAAGGGAGATTTGAGGAGGAGGGTTTCATATTATCTGTGGCTCCAGACTTTAGATATTTATATGTTATACTGCATACACATTCTAATATGCGGTAACGCCTCTTCTCCCCATCTGCAATGGAATTGGAATGCACCCTAGCCGGAGGGAAGATGGAAACCAATGATTTTCTATTAGTAACGCAACGTTCTGGACACCGCTCCGGCTTTAACAGCTGAGCGAGGGCCGTCGCTCTCCCATTTACAAGACGAACGCCCTCTGCTAAAAAACACCCCTGCACTAACCCCAGATGTGATTACAGCACCCAGCCTGAGGAAACCGCAAATAGATGCCAGAGGGGAATCCGCTCAGCGGATCCAAGTATCGATATCTTTCTGCATTATTACACATCCTGGGAGTCGATGGGATCAAACACAGCTAATTGGAAACGCTGAAAACAACTGAACAGCCGGGGGAATATGGCGGTTCTCCTGCAAGTGGATACAGGGCTAAGGTTTCAGTGGATTGTAACCACTCTGACCAGAGCCGGCTCTAGTCATTTTGGTGCTCTAGGAGAGAATATCGTTTGGCGACCCCCTCCTCATGCAATGTATTACTTATTGTTTTAATTTTTTTTATATTCTTTGAATTGTTTTTGTTTATTTGAGGGGTTGCTGCAGCGCCCCCTCCAGCAGGGGGCGCTCTAGGCTACAGCCTCTATGGCCTATGCCAAGAGCCTAACCCAGAACTGGGCTGTGTTTTGCCCTGGCTGTCTGCCAGTACGTGGTTGGATCTCGGTTGAACTGCGTGCTAGCTCCCCCCAGTGATGGCCAGGTGCTTGACATGTTTGAAGAATAGCTTTTAGATTCGCTTTTGGATTTGATTTGAAGTGGTAAGGTTTGCGTTTTCTTTCATGGAGCGTACTGATGCAGTTTCACAGTGAATGCACATAATGATAAAAAGGATGGGAAATTCATTGTGTTGGGCTTGAACAATTAACATTTGCGTGCTAAACAAAATGTCAGATGGCCATTTTTGGACTGTGTATAACTGACCAGGATGGGGCTGATTTCTACGGTACTATCAGGCCAGCAAGCTATGAGAGTCAGACACAAAGAGCACTTGAGTGTTGCCGGCAAAGAGTCAATGGGTTTATGCCGATGTGACACAAAGCATCTGTGCAGTACTAAATAAACCAATGGTACTGCTGTTGAAATGTTGAAAAACACACTCTCAACCAGCGTCTATGCATGACTGACACTTAACTGAATAACGTGAGGCAAAACATGTGTAACAGCGATGGAGAAACATGAAAGAAAACCATCCCTCGTGAATGCTCCAGACATCAAATATTCAGCAAACACGGACGCGAGGCTCTACGGTAAACGCTGCCGCAGAACGTTTTTTCTTTCAAGTTGCACCCTCGTGCCAATCTTTCTTGATCCATCATGGAGGCCATTGATCCCAGAGCAGCGTGCTCTCCTTTCACTGCACGAGGCAGCTGTACCACTCAGCCCTGCTGCCATCACTCATGTCAGCACTGTCCTGTGGCGTCCGTCCGGGTGGTGGAGCGGTTCAACTCGTGTCTCGCAGACACACACACACATGTACACACACACGCATGCACGCAAATGCACACACTCACAACCATGCATACAGATATATACCCACACACATACACAAACACATACACACATGCACACACACATATATAAACACACACACTCACACACATATATAAACAGCCACACATACACACAATCACACACATACACACACATGCACACACATACATGCAGGCACGCACATGCGCACACACACCAAAGCACACTCACAAAGGCGTGCGCGTAAACACGCAAACGAGTGCATTCACACACGCACACACCTACTACATACACATTATAACATCTCAAAATCAGATGTCGCCGATATCTGATAACACAGCCCTTACACACACACACATACACACACACATACACACACACACACACACACACACACACACACACACACACACACACATCACAGAATGTTAAAAGATATGTGCACCAGCCACTCATCACAATAGTTAGTTACGTAATGATGATGACCGGACCAGTTCAAAGCAAGTATGGTTATTACCACGTCTCTCAGTTGATTTATGACTGCATGTCGAGCATGTCTGAAGAATTTCATAAATGTTTAACTTCTTGTTAGACCCTGAGCCTAAAATAGAAAAATATACCACATTTGTTGCAACGAAAAGCTCACACACACACACACACACACACACACACACACACACAGTGAATGCAGTAATAAGCATTAACTCAAACAATGAACGTAGACTAAATTGGCAGGGGATGAATGGTCTACAAATACTTCCCGAATTGTTACCTACGTATTTAGCTGGTAAATGGTGTTCATGGTGACTAAGGTTCACTTAGTACACTCACAAACACACATACACACACACCTATATACGTACAGGTTCAAAGACACAAACGCACCCACACACAGTACATACATACAGATAGACACACATACACACACACACACACACACACACACAAACCACACATAGAAACACACACATCGCTAGAGCATACGTTTGAACAAGGAGAGCCCACTCACAGATTCCTTACGTCAGCTCAATCCTCTCAAGTGAGGGAGCTGACCTCTGACCTTTGTGGCCACCACAGGGAGGGGAAGCTGGCAGGAGTGTATGGGAAGGACTGAAGGGGCCCATAAGAAAGGTTCCTCCACACGCTGCCCTACAGCTGGAGTGGGGACCCCATGAGACACACAACTACTAGTCTGTAAGGGAGCCTTGTAGCCATGACGCCGACAGATGGCCTTAAGTCTTGAAGAGCCACCTGTGTTGAACTTAATGAATATAAAATAAGCCCTCATTTGGACTACGGCTTTTATCATGCTAAATATTGTAGCCCATGTCGAATAGTGTTATCACATGTCGAAACCAGCCAAAGAAGTAACATTTTTGTACGTACCGTAAATGTATACAGACTTTACAGATTTAGACACTTTTCAATCGAGTTTTGATACGAATATGACTATTATTTAGACAATTGGATACTTTGCCTATATTTATGAGGATGAATTGTGGAGAAATCCCATTAGCTGAAAACCACAAGAACGTTAAACTCACTGGAGTTCTACACCAGGAGTCAGCGTTTATTAATGGTGCAATAACCCATCTGCTGAATCAGTCATGCAGAAACATTGCGAGCTGAATTACGTTTATGTTTTCTTATTCATGGCTTGAACATAACACGTTAAAATCAAAACAGGAATTCTCCAGATCGGTGCTTTAGTTAGAAACAGAAATAAGCTAAAAATGGAATAAAGATAAGACATTTCATGCATTTGATATTCGGTACACATCCAACTAATATTTGCTAAAAGGTATTTGGAGCGTCATTAAGTAAAGTTTGAGAAGAACGTTATAAACAAAACCATTCATTATAATTATTCCAAAATAGCTTTGCATCGTTAGTATTCAGAGTACACCCAGTGCTTGTTCCACCAGGCCAATTACAGTGCTCATATGTCTCTGCAAAAGTCTTGTAGAGCCACACAGGGTCCAACTACACAGTACGGACACACACACACGTACAGGTGCACACAAACACACACACACACACATTCGTACACAGGCGCACACGTACACACACACACACACACACACGCACACACAAACACACATGCACAGGGACACACATATGCAAAAACACACAAACACAAACACACTTTTCCACAAACATGTGCATACTTATTCTCAAAAATATGCATACACAGAAACACACACAAGCACAGACACACACAAACATAAGCACATTCACATAACATACGCATACACAGACACATACACAAACATAAGCACATACAGATACTAAAACACGCATACAGACACACAAACACACATCCACACACATCCACACACGTACCCACAAGACAGTGAAGACAGCAGTAGCTTGGCACTGAATGGCACATTGGCTGACAGCAGGAGGAAGCACAACCCTAACCCTATAGGTGAACAGGCACACATTAAACATCACATTTCCCTTTCATTTCTACTTCTCCAACATCTTGCCATCTCACTCCAGTCTCAATTTATTTCCGGCTCTATTTCTTCCCTTTACGAAAGGGGATAATTACTTTGGTATCTCTGCGTACGATTACATTGAAAGGGAACATAAGGCACATCACTTCAAAGGCACAAAAACACATTTGGTTTAATTACAAGACACGAAACGAGCACGCAAACGGCATACAATATGAAGCGATAGGCCTACACAATAAAGAATTCTGACATGTAATGCATGAGCTAATGAAGTACCACGAGAATATAACCCTGGCAACATGACATTACAATGCAAGCCGCGCACGCAGCAACGTTAAGCAGGGCGCGTCTGCTTTTCGCGTGATCACGAGTAGCCTGGCTGGAGCTGGAGGTGTTCAGCTGCTCCACAGAGCTTCCACAATGAGCTGACAGTGTGCAATAGCAACCGGGGAAGCACTCTCTGTATTAACAACCGGTCACTGCTTAACCACAACTAATGTCCACAAAGGGGAAATCCATTAAGTCTTTTCTCCCTCGGATCCTCTCAGTCTGGTTTTAAAAGCTCTACCGTGATGCAGATGACGGCTAAGGTCAGACTAAGACGATTGGTAAAAAGCGCTCACGACGATTCAAAAGGCAATCGTCATGAAAAAAATCCAATAATTGAGGTACGAAAGGTGTCTCGAAAATAAACTGAACTCCGAACTTTGACTTGTTATCATTTCTTCCTATTGAACCCTGCACCTCTCCCACAAATATGACCTTCAGAATGACTCATGGAGTGTCCGGATAACTTCAGACTAACCACGATAACATGAAAAAGGAGTCTATAATTACATTTTGAAGAAGACGGCCTCTACCTCCAGTCCCAATGTCAAAGCGCCTCGCGCCGGCCCGTCTGTTCATTAATATAAATACAGCACTAATGATTTATCCGTGCTCTTATACCTGCAGTACATCCCTGGCGCTAATGCGCTTTGAGTGGATAAAGTTTTGTAAACGGAAAAATCCTGAGCGAGAGCACTCTCTAGCTGAAAACAGAAATGAAAGGAAATCAATCACCACAATACACCGCATTCCTCGGACGAACACAAATAACCGGGCCGAGCAAAAACTTATTCTCCGGGAACAGTTAGCAGCAACACAGCGACCATCGCCGTCAATAACGCTCCACACACACACACACACAGACACACACACACACACACAGACACACACACACTCACCTTCCACAGCCTCTGTAGCCGGGACTGCTTGCGTGTTTTCATGACGAGCGTGTTGGAGTTACAATTGTTGTTGTGTTGAGAGATGGGGGGCCGGAGAGATGCGGAGAGTGTTGTGTGGACGGAGAGCGGCTGAATAAAGACCTAGTCATAAATAAGACACACCTTATCTCTCTGAGTGAGAGTCATCCTGTACTCAGCAGCTTCACCACTCCACTCTCCATACACCTCGCCTTTCACTTTTTAAGAGGTAATTGTGTGTGTGTGTGTGTGTGTGTGTGTGTGTAGATGTTTGTGTGTGTGTGCGTGTGCGTTGTGCGCATGTGAGTTTGTTTGTGTGTGTGTGTGTGTGTGCGTTGTGCGCATGTGAGTTTGTTTTTGTGTTTGTGTGTGTGTGTGTGGGTGTGTGCGCGTGTGTGAGTTTGTGTGTGCGCACGCATGCGCTTTGATATGTACAAGGCACTTTGTACAAATATCAGCAGCTTGCTGCGTTAGCTTGCACTCGGTCAACCCTATGTCATTACCAGCCAGCCTCTCTCTCTCTCTCTCTCTCCCCCAGTATAAACCAGGCTTCTCTCTCTCTCTCTCTCTCTCTCTCTCTCTCTCTCTCTCTCTCTCTCTCTCTCCAACCTCTCTCTCTGAATCCTAAACACACTGCCCAGTGGCCCACCAGTGAAATAAGGGATGCCACGCTTGGCCCACCCAAAACCTCACCGGACCACCAGGGTCCAGACTCACAGAACGGGACCCATTAGGACCGTAGGGTGGGGGCTTGGGGTGGTGGGGCAGAACTCTACGTTCCTCTGCAGCAATCAGCACCAAAATCACTTATTCCTCCCCCCCCCACCCACCTCCTGCCCAGGGCAAGCATCACACACCCCACACACAGCACCGGCCCTCCTCATCAACCCCCTCACCCCGGCTGTTTCCTCCTCCCCTGTCCGTCTCTATCTCCATGTCTGTCCATCTCCCTCTCTCTCTCTCTCTTTCCCCACCGCTCTCTCCATCTCTTCATCTTTGTCGCTCGCTCCCTCTCTTGCTCTTTTCCTCTCTGGCTCTTTCTCCCTTTCTCTCGCTCTCTTTCTCGTGTTTGTTCGACTCTCCCTTTCTCTCTCTCTCTCCATCGCTCTCTCTCTCGCTTTCTCTCCCTATATATCTTTTGCGCTCATGTGTGTGTGGGTGGCTATGCGGTTCCCCAGAGCTAAAGCAGAACTACAAACCTAAATTGATTAGAATGTCAAACTGAACCCAGGTCAACTCATGATAAACAAAACTATTTCATTTGTTGATGTGCTCTTCACCAGCATAACATAAATAGTATACTATTCGACTCACATTCTGCACTAGTAGCTACAAGTCTCCAAGATCGCTAAGTACAATCATGAAAGAACATTTTCGTCCCAATATGAAAGGGTATGTGATCTTGTGCTTAGTATGAACAAAGCATCTGGAAAGAGATTCCCAAATCAACTGTTTTCTCCATTCAGCCGTCTCTCTGTAGAGGTGTGTGTGTGTGAAGAAAAGTGTGCGTCTGAACTCTTTCTTTCCCAGAGGGGAACAATCAAAATCAAATCAGGACGACGACAGGACCGATATGTTTCTTTGGCTTTTCCTTTGATCGCCTCCGTACTTCTTGAGAATCATTACTACTTATTTTACACACTCACACAAATGAAAAACTACACACGAATGCCCACACACACACACACACACACACACACGCGAACACACCCACACGCAGAGATCTATTCAGATCGATTGCACCTACCTGTTACTCAAGACCATTTCAAAGAGACTTCACAAAGAAATACAGTCTGCCTTTCATGCATAAAACGCTTCTGTCTGTCTGAATGAGTATCAGGTACAGACCCACCTTCATGGCACCGATATGAAGGGTGGTTTGCCTCGGCAGGCTATAACGCCCAATGGATGTCCAGAATGTCACCCGAAAGGCTAACTCATCCCTTATTTATCGGAAGGCTTCACCGGTGTCCGAGGAGAGAACAGAGGAGGAGAGGAGAGAGGACAGAGGAGGGGAGGAGAGGATAGAGGAGAGGAGAGGTGATTAGAGTAGAGGAGAGGAGAGAAGAAAGGAGAGGAGAGGATGGGAGAGGACAGGAAAGGAGATGAGAGGACAGAAGAGGAAAGGAAAGGTGATTAGAGGAGAGGAGAGAAGAGGACAGAAGAGGAAAGGAAAGGTGATTAGAGGAGAGGGGATTCAAGAGGATAGGTGAGCAAAGTGTTTTTTTCACAGGAGCAGAAAAGACAACGGAAAACAAAGGAGAAGAGAGGAGACGGAGGAGAGTGGAACACACAAGATGAGAGAAAAGAGGAGAGGAGAGGGAAGACGAAACGACAGTGGAGAACAATAGGATAGAGAGAGGAGAGAAAGGAAGGAAAGGAGGGGATGCTCTGAGTGCACACCCTTATTGTTATCAGTGTGTAAACACCTAACCCCCCCGACGGCGAACGCCGCCGCTACATCGACTAAAAGGGACCCAGAAGGGTCTGTAAGTGAATAACGTGCATAATGGGGGGGGGGGGTGAGAGCTATGAACCACCGTCTCTCCCCTAGCCTCTTCTGCTGGGGCTTCTGCACACCTTGGCTGAGAACATAATGGTGGGTCTAATGATGAGGAGAACTCGCTAGCTGCTGACCTTGTTCTGCAAGAGCTATAAGGGGGCAGCCCGGCTATTTACTGTCTGACCTGCATTCATTGGCCTGCAAAACTCTGCGCACGTGTGCCACTCTGTGACACACAATGTAAATGAGTGAGTGAGTGTTCATGTGCTTGTGTGTGTGTGTGTGTATGTGTGTGTGTGTGTGTAAGATGGATGTGTGTGTGTGTGTGTGTCTGTGTGTGTGTGTGCGCGCGTCTAGGTGTGTCCCATGGGGCGTAGGGCCTGCTGTATCATGGCAGGGTCGATAAGAGAAGCTGTCTGTGTGACACAGCGGATTAGTTCTGCCTGAGTTCAGAGAGAACAGACCCCCCCCCACACACACACACACACACACACTACTGCACACAGACTCTGAGTCGGACTGAGGCCAGCGCCTGATCCCTTCTTCAGAATGTTCATCATCATACACTTTGGTAATGTGTGTGCAAGGTTTACATTGCTTTAAGTGCGGCTTAAGGTTTAGCTCCAGCCTTGAGCAGAAAGCTCAAGGGAGACTGTAGTGGTTCTTGAACAGATTGTAGTATTACTATACTGTGTGTTGTGCATTATAGTTTCCGGCCCTTCTTTCCCCGTCACGGTTTGACAAGTGCAGAGTTGGCGTTGGAGTTGGGGCCAGGATACATACTGTGGGATTCGAACCCGGGACCTTCTGGTGACACTGTATGGCCATCTCTCAAAGTTAAAAGTATATAGTGGGGGCCTGTCACTACTGGCAGAGAGGACTTTTTGCGTCACATGACCATCTCCCACTGCAGACTCTTGACAAAATGAGCCGTGACGCAATCACGGTGTGTGTGTGTGTGTGTGTGTGTGTGTGTGTGTGTGTGTGTGTGTGTGTGTGTGTGTGCGTGTGTGTGTGTGTGTGTGTGTGTGTGTGTCTGTCTGTCATAAAGCTGCCCCGGAGACCGTCAACCAATCCACACCCAGGGCGGAGATTTGGTTTTGATGCCGAGTCGAACATTACTGCCTCTGGTGGAGAAAACTTAGAATCCACCACAAGGGGATTACTGTAAAAAGATTGACATGGAATGTCTGCTTGTCAAATCTTCAACACACTCTCTGGCGAGCCCAACACTGCACATAAGACTGAACAGAAACTACAATCATGGTTGTGTATATTTCAACAACAATTAATTTAGACCTTTATCTGTATTAAACTGTCATGTATGTTTACAAATTGCTGTCATAATCCCGCACCAATAATTAAAGTGAAGATACTGACAAGTTGCAACACAAAAACTATCTCAAAGCAGCAGACCATGGACAGCAGAAAGAGATCACTATTAAATTGATCCTAGTGAGAAAAAGACAAGAGGCTTACTGATCAAAATAAAATAATAGATTATAGAATTAAGACTGAGATTCGCTACGCATGAATATTTAATCTGCTCAAATTCAACCCCGCTAGACACCAGTGGTTCGTCTTACGGAGATAATAACAGTAAAACCTGAAGGGGGTCACACAAGCCAGACTAAGACGCGCCAACTGAAGAGACAGTTGGACAGGCGTAGGCTAATTTGACAGTGCTTCAAAAGGGGTCGGTGGCGCATTGAAGAGTTGGCCTGAGATACGACGGCAAGGTTCCTGCTGATGGTAATGAAAGCCAACAGGTACGAGTCGCAGAGTCGTCTGATCAGCATGGGGGGGGGAGTGACAAAATAAAACATTTCCCTGGCAGCTCCAGTAATAACCCAGCAAAAGCGTCACATCGAGAAGCCGTAGTGAGAGCAAGAGAGGGAGGAAGAGAGCGAGAGAGAGAGAGAGAGAGCGAGAGAGAGCAAACAGGGGCATTGTGGACATGCTGTTGACAGGTCCGTTGGGGTGGGGGCGGGGGTTGGAGGGGGTTATGGATAACGTTGTCAAGGGAGCACTGAGTTACCGTATGGATGACCTGTTGGAATGCACCCATGGGGATGCTGGCTGTACGCAACACCACCCAAACAAGCAAAATAAATGAGAAAACCGGTCGATATGGACCCACAGGGTGTCCGCAGCAACCAGATTCTATACCACCAGGAGAGACAGACAGGCTTGCTTGTCACACAACAGTGCAGGTAACATGGGTGCTGTGGCATTTACCAGATGGCAGCACAGCCATGGTGTGTGTGTGAGTGTGTGTGTGTGTGTGTGTGTGTACTTGTGCATGTGTGCCGGTGTGTGTGTGTTTGCAACGCACAGCACATTCTGCAACCGCGGCAACGGTGAGCAGGAGGTCCAGCCGGTGATGATGCAGTGTTGTCCAGAGGGTACAGGGATGGAGGGAGGTCGGTTGGTGTGTGTGTGTGTTGGGGGGGGGTTAGGAGAGAGGGGGGGAGGGGTGAAGGGGGGTGTGTAGAGTAGGGTTGCAGCCGTAGGGAGGTTTATGCTTTAGCGTTAAAATGCAATAATAATCCAGCGTTGATGCAACAGCAGGTGGGGTCCATGGTGATGTAATGTTTGCCCACAGCATGTCTATATTATCGATTGGCGCAGTAGCAGAAGGTCGGGCGATGGGGGAGAGGCAGGCAGGGGTGGAAGAGAGGTCGGGAGTCAACGGAGACAAACAGCCCATCCAGACGTTCGGAGCCCACAGCGAGAAGGCTTTTCTTAATTCGTTTTTTACCGGCTCCTGGACAGAGCCATGGGGAGGCTAGACAGACAATCCCAATTCACTGCTCCCTGCCCGGTCTTTATCTGCTCACTGTCTGATTGAGGTCTGTGTGATTGGTTCAGCAAAGCCCCAAACACAGAAAGGAGATCCATTGGACTGCTAAAGAGCGCTATAAGGCCTCTGTTAATCTTGTCTTTTCACCGGGACGTCTGTGCTTCAGATCGTGGAGCCGGGGCACATCAAGGTTGGAAGCTCCAAAGTCGGTCACATTTCAAAGTGGTCTGGGTCGCATTCTAATGGTGTCCCAGTATTTTTTCGACTGGATATCAGATCAGATCAGATAGCTCACTATGTTAATGAAGGCACACCCGCATAAAATGAAAAATAAACTAGAGCAGAATGTAACAATGTATGCTTAATGTATGAGTGGAGCACCTGTTTCAGCAACAGTAAAGTGAGTTACTAGTTTCAAAAAATGCATTATAAAGCCCATGATGTTCATAGATTAATTTGTATTAATTTAACTGCGCACATCTGTTTTCACCACTGGGCTATCCTCTGAACGCGTGTTGTTTGCAGAGGCTGCTAAACACAACACAAGACAAATCAGATATCAGGTGAACCGTCTGGGAGGTCCAATAACAAAATACGCATTGCAAACACAAGAGTTTAGCAAGGCCTCGGAAGAGCAGAGCATTTGGGAGGGAGGCCAATTCATTGAAGGAGCGCTGTATAAATCTACAGTCATTTGGACGGGCTGTGCGTTTGTGTTTGGGTGTGCTGTTTGGGCACTCCTAAAAGGAGATGGAGCTTAAACAGTCGGCCCTTTGGCATTAGAGTCAACCAGGAATCAATGTTCTCTTAAATCATTCAGCAGGTGATTCATCATTACATTCTCGTCTCCTTCCTGAATTCACAACAAAATACTTACTTACGCACTGATACAGAGATAAACAAATGAGTTGAGTGTACTTTAGCAAGTTCATCTGCATACTGGCCATGATAAAATATCGGTCCATAGCAAAAACGTGGTTTAATTACCCGATGACCGTAGCATTTGGCGTATTGTGTCATAACGTGTGACCCTGTATCCTATTAAACATTAACATTCTCAATTCTAATGAGTAGGGTAAAAATAGCCCTGCACCGAGTCTGCACAGGTAATTCTAGCACTTGCTAACCTCTGCGACTCACCCTAGAAATAGCCTGCACAATTGTCCTTCTTCTGGCCCACATACACGCCACCCAGTCTCCCCAGAGATGTCATGAGCTGCCTCTGCTACAGCAGCCTCTTTGAAAGGAACTTAACCCAGGCGTGTTTTTTTTAAAGGAAATTATTAGAATTTTTTGAAGAATCATGATTTCTTTTTTGCTTCACCTTAAACTGTACTGGAGGTTGAAGCCAGAGGTACAGCCGAGCCATGAAGGAAATTACTGCAATTTTGAATTCATACATAATGGTGTTGAGTCACGCTTATCTGCTCAGGTTATGTTTAGAAATCAGCATGACTCACGCTTTGTAACTATGAACATTTTAATATAAAACAACCTGGACCCTCAGGCTAGATAAAGGCTTGTAATGAGGAACATTTATAATTTCACCTCAGTTACATAAAATGCCAACAGATACACACATGTTTGCACCTGACTGGACAGATTCTGTTTGTGATATCCTTGACCATGGTGAAGACAACAAGAATGGGGTTAGCTTAGCTTGTTTCTGATATCCGTACTCTATTGGCTGATAAGCACACAGAACACGTCAACGAAGAACACATCCCAACATGTCCCAGTAGACCCCTCCAACCTCACCACTACGTTTGAGATGTCGCACAAGCCAGACAGCCAGAGTGCTGCTGTGTTTAATTAAGGTCCCCCTGTCCCTCCCACTTCAATGCAAATATGCCAACTTCTGTCAGATTGTTACGAAATAGCGAAGAGAAAGGATAATATTCTATCCAACTGCTGGTTTAGTAGGAAAATCCAAGTTGTATACTCTCCTTTTGACACAACAAATAACTTGAACAATCACTTTAATGACCTCAATATAGGAGTAATTTGGCCTGCCAAAAGACACTGATGGAACACTGAAACAATATGGTGTCTTCAAACAGTAAACCGAAGGTCACAATTATCCGTGGCCCCGCTAGAAGTGGTCTCCCATATCCTATCCCAGAGCCAATTTCACGCTCCACCACGGCCCAGGGGAACATCATGACTGTAGGGACCTCAAGGTGACCACTGGCCAGCTGCATCCAGGGTGTTGGCCTGTGTTAGCTACAGCCAGGGTGTTATCTTGTGTTAGCTACAGCCAGTGGGCTACCTCCAGCCAGGGTGTTAGCTACACCCCGGCTGATGGATTTCAGCTACAGCCAAGGTGTTAGTTACAGGAAGCCATGAGGCACATACTAACAGAGAGGTCACTGCAGGAAGAGTCTTGCGCACTTGTATGCCAGTGGCATGATTAGAAGTGTTCTTCCCATGTCAACATTATAAAGGTTTTTTGTGCTATTGTACATTATGACTCCTGATTAATCAAGCAAGCATGGAGCTTTGATTGTTTGATTATAAATATATATATAGGAAATCATGAATAGCCTGCACAACATATAGGGAGGAGCATTTGTGCATACTAATAGCTTTACGCTGCTATAAATCATTGTTTGCAGTGGAAATTAAAGCCATTTGTTAGGTTACGGCCTACACATGTGATGTGTATCTTGTTCTTTTGTTTAATATTATCTGAATAAAAAACGTTCTGAGAGATGTCTCATAATGTTACCGCAGCAAATCTGCAGTTTGAACTCAAGTCCAGCTTCTCCATCAAATGCCATGTCAATGCAAAACAAAACGGCTAAGACACAAGACTGTTAGTAATATTGATCAAAAGCTGAAAGTAAAATAGCCATAATAAAAATACAATATAAACACGTTTGCAAAGGTATCCTTATTTCAATAGTGTACGCATTTCACAAGCACCAGTCGACGCTGTGATTCAGCGAAAACCAGCGCTCCGTAACTTTACTCTTTGAAGACCTTAGTTTTTTATGTGGGAATGCCGTGCAACGAAACTGTACTCTATATCTCAGTCTAGGCCTATAACTTTTCATTTCAGAATAATAAGTGGAAAAAAAAGAAAACACGGAAGGACCTTTAAAATTAAATAACCAT
>JAOTIX010000132.1:3689820-3700041 GCA_027123715.1 Gaidropsarus macrophthalmus
TGACGTTGTGGGAGGGGGAGGGTGGGGGGGGTCACTTCCTGTAACAGGGGTTGGGTGTGGGGGCGGGGGTGGGGGCCACCGTGCTTGTGCCAAGCCTTTGAAAATCCCATTCGCTGACCCCCCCGGTTTAAGACCATAACACCAGCCCTCACCAGTACCAGCAAGCACCCCGGAGGGCAACACCCACCATCGCTCCTCAAAATAGACCCGCTAGCTAGCTACTGTATAAGGAGCCCTGAACAGAATGGACCGCTGTGTCCACCACGCTTCACCTTTTCCGCCTGAAAGGAGCTGAATTTTGCAGCCTGTTTGTTCTCGGGATGTTGTGTCCCAAGTTAAAGGTTGTTTTGTTCCCCGTAACACCTACGCATATGCTGTTCTTTAGAAGTGGAATTCTGCAGAGCCTTGGCCCTTGCCATTAAGTCACTTCCTGTGCCAGATGGGTTTTGGGAGATGACATCATGTTCCACTTTGAGACTATGGCTTCTTTGTTGCTGGTGAGCTGGCGACCGTTTTAAATCGCAGAGCTGGCCCCAATAACCGGGGAACCGAAAGGATCACCAGCCAAGTATTAAGTCGTACGTATACTTTGGAAAGTTCGCCAGTTAGCCAAAGAATTCAGCACGGCTACGCTTTCATTTTCTCAATGTTAAACGGCTGTGCTTCTTTGGCTGACTTAAAAAATAAAAACCTATTCATGCCTCTGTGGAGAGGCCCTGTAATTCCACACGAGCAGGACATGAATCACACCAGTAGGGTAAGAGAGCGTTAGCGGATCAAAGCTCGACGGTCACCACATCACATCGGGTCTCCTCTTTCATGCAGCAAGACATCTCGTAGCACGGGAGGCCTGTAATAAGAGGGCTGCTTTTGGCAACAAGACGGTTCAGCAGTTTACATGGATGTGTGTGTGTGTGTGTGTGTGCATCCTTTGTTTGTCAGTGTGTGTGTGTGTGTGCGTGAAAGCGTGCATCCTTGTGTGTGTGTGTGTGTGTTTACGTGTGTGTATGGGTGCATCCTTTGTTTGTCAGTGTCTGTGTCTATGTGTGTTTATGTGTTTGTGAGTGCAAGTGTGTATGTGTGTGTACATCCTTTGTTTGTTTGTGTGTGTGTGTGTGTACATGCATAAGTCCATGTGTGTGCATAAGTGCATTCTTGTGTGTGTGTTTAAGTGTGTGCGTGTGCATAAGTGCATCCGTGTGTGTGTGTGTGTGTGTGCGTGTGTGTGTGTGAGTGGCCTGGTTTCAGGTTCTGTGCAGGGTTCTGTGTGTCCATGTTAATGAGAAAAGGTCTCGGTGAGGTTCAGGGAAGAGGTGAGCCATCTCAGATGACTACTAATGTCAGGAACGGCCCCCACCCCTTTGAAGTGGGTGGCGGCGGGTGGGGTTTGGTTTGGTCCCCCCCCCCCACACACACACACACACACACACTCTCACTGTATCTCGTCACCGTCAGCCTTGGGTTTTGTTTTGTTTTTTATCTCTTCCACTTATCTTCAACCCAACAAAGTATTCAGAGAAGCAAATGCATACACTGTTCTCTTCACGGGTGAGAGCGTTCCGGAGGAGACGGCGAAGGCTCAGTGAGCCTCCGTAGGTCGAGCAGCGTGCGGAGGGGCAGCCTTACGAGAGCCTTAAAGAATGCGGAATGCATGACAGAAGTTTGTCTCCTTTTCCCCCTTCAGAAAGGAGTGATGAGGTCACACGGAACCAATAGGGAAGCAGGGGCGGAAGAAGGAGAAGCAACCTCATATTTCGTAATTCTAACTCAGGACACACACACACGCACACAGAGGCACACTCTGTCCCTGACTATATTTACCGAATCCCATGCTTGGTCTTGAGACACAACAAACAAACAAACACTCCTGACACGAATCCATCTTAAACAACAAAAGTGACCTTCTGCCTTCTCTCTGTCGCAAACAAAAAGTTTTACTCCTCACCTTCCACTTAGGTGGTGGGAAGTTCATCGACCCCTGGGAGACAACCAGCTGATTTCCACTCAGACTCTGAGGTTGGGGGGTGGCGGGGGCGGCGAGAGGAATGTGTGGAATTCTTTCGGCAGACAAACAACCACCCTGTGCTCCATGCCTCTCTGGGTGCCTTGAAGCATGAGCTGAGCATGAGTCTCGCATAGCTAACGCGTACCACGCACTCAAAACCGCGGTGTGGAACTATGCCGGGACGCCGAACGTTGTCATTATGTAATGAGAACCCAACTGGGTTTCGGGAATCATCTTATCGCGAGTATCGGCCTCTTGTTTTGTTTGACCGGCTAAAGTATGAGCTGGAGTCTTAAGCCTTTGCTAGGCTGCATAGCTGAACACTGACACATGCTAATCATGCTGTTTCCTATCTGTTTTTGAGGGGGTTATTCATGTCTTATTTTGACTCATGACGACCTTGGACGTGTCCGTAACTGGACATGTCACTGTGGGATACTTTTAATAAATGGCCCATTGTGGATCCATTTCAAAGTCGGGTGACCTCCGCCCCGTGCTATTGAGTGAGCCTTGATTCTCCATTGTGATAATTATAGGACTGAGATGACTGTCTGAGAACAGGCTTACAGAGATGCATTTGGAGCTATCGCCCCCCCCCCGGTAATGCCATCTGAGGCCTTCAAAGCGGTGGACACCACTGACGATGAGATTGATGACACACTTGTCGAGGTTACGTGATACGTGGCGCGTGGCTGAGGCTCTGTCTTTCCAAACTGTGCTTTTCACGTCGGTTTGTTTCCAGTTCCATTCAGTTGTTCCTCTACTCTCCATTCAGCTGATGCTCTCTCAGCTGACAATCAGATGACAGTCAGGGTCAGACCAGATGACGTCTGACCCATTTCCTCCATCTCTGACCGCCATTCATTTCTGCGTTGTGCTTCGTTGCCTCTTGTTTGTGGTTTTTCCCTGGGACACTCTGTAAGCCTGTTTCAAGCGTCTTCACCAATTCGCTTTTCTCTTGGTTCGGGTCTCAAGTGCACATTTTCCCCAAACTATGTTTTGCCCAACGATAAACACACAGACTTTTATGTGCATTTTATTTAACTGAGTGTTTGCCATCCTCAAAGCTCCCATTAAACACCCATGCAGATGAATAAGGAACTTTATAGGTCTAATTACAGAGTTGATGCGCTTCTTGTGGCTGGATTTATAGATGTAAACCCTGTCTAGACGCGTCCCTCACATCGGTCTATATTGCGCTATAAAGCAGAAAAGAGACAGCCCAAGCTGGAGTCAGACAGACATCAAAAACTCAGAAAATAAATAATTCTCCTTACGCAGGTCCTTAATAAACCACCCCAGTCAAAGCATGGCGCCGCAGCGCCATTCATTAGCCTCGTGTCAAAAAGACAAACCGACGGAACGATCCAAACTAAATCTGACACGCGCGACGTTCGCCGCTCTGCTGTGACTCATTTCCGTCGTCGCGGTTTTCCTTTGACCGTCCGTCACCTCGTGGGAAGAGAATACGACAGCCCAACAGCCGTACAAAAGACCCTGCGTTCGTCACCCTGTTAAAAAAGAACACTTCTCCGCCATCAATGTCAGTCGGTTGCTGTAGCAGCGTTGTTGCTGTAGCGGCCGTTAGCGGTGTAGCTAAGGTGTACGGCGTATTGTGCCGTAGCCTCCCACACGGTAGATAAAGAGCCACCGCTGTCTGGGATGCAAAAATGGGGTCACGGATGACAGAGGCTTCCATTGAAGTGAAGTTCAATTGAAGTATGTTTTTTTTTTCTTTCTTCCCGAAAACAACAGGTGCCGCAGCAGAGCCGTTCGCTGCGCTAGCTTGCGCCGATGCTAAGTCCCGCCCTACGCCTCAGAACCAATCAGCCACCTCCGTCAAAAATGAGTCCCGGACATAGGGACTCATGTGTGTGTGTGTGTGTGTGTGTGTGTGGGGGGGGGGGCGGCCAGCCAGCAGGGACTTGGAAGTGTGCCAGAACTTGGTTGAACCCCAAAGAGGCCTAGTAGCTGAAACCATGGCAGAAGGCTATCAGCGTTCACCAAACAGTTGGTCATTCAAGATGTCCGCCCGGATCTATGAATGAGGGGCAGCCGGGGTGGGCTTCTCTCAGAGACGGCCAGCAATGAATAGGAGGGGGGGAAGTTCTCGATCGATACAATATAGTTCAAAAAAAGAAAAGCCATCTGAGGCAGGCTTTGACCTCACCCCGCATCCAACTGATGGCAGAGCAGATCAGATTTCTGGTGGGCTGTTAGCCTCCCCCACTCACCCCCCTTCTCCTTTTTATCCGGTGGGGTGGTGGTGGTGGGGGGGGGATTAGAGCCGAATCCCAGAACCTGCTGCCCCATGCAACCTCTCCATAAATAACACATGAGACATCTATTTACTATAATCTCAGCCATCACGTTCTGGCCATTTACGTTTTGGGGGCATGGGATGCGGTGGGATGGGGTAGGGTGGGGTGGGGCTGATGAGGATGTACTCAGCATTTCAGGGAAGAGCAAATAATGGCATGTTGTTTTGTTAATGGCCAGGGCTGCTGCCGGTTGCATAGGGAAATCCCAGAGGGCATATTGGTGTGTGTGTGTGTGTGACTGTGTGTGTGTGTGTGTGACTGTGTGTGACTGTGTGTGTGTGTGTCTGGTCGTATGGCATGGCTAATAGGAAGCCGGGCACCCCGGGGCCATCTGCTCTTTGCCACAGCTCACGTGTCACCCTGTGACAACACAGCATTATTGATTCACACCACCACATCCGTTCTGCATGTGCGTGTGTGTTTGAGCGTGCGTGCGTGTGCATTTATGTCAGGCTCAGTCACTGCGAGGGCAGGAGGTAATTGATTCACACCAATACATCCGCTTCAATGTTTGCCTGCCCTTGTGCACATTGTATGTACCTAAACTACAGCACACGCCCCACCCCTACACCCCCTCCAGTTCCGCTGGAGGCTAATGCCGTCGGGGGGCAGCCATTTGCATTTTCTAATAACAGAAGTAAAGTTTTAAATGAAAAAATGTGAAGTTAGAAGTGCGGAGCCCTCTCTTCAAAAAGCCTTTGAGGGCTTATCCCGAAATACCCAGAGATGTTTGAAAAGGGGGTAAAAAATAAAAACGTTTAACCTTGCCCTATTTAATACGACATAGACGTTCCAAGGGCTTGCCTCGTGGCAAAGTCAACTGGTGTCTCTGTAGGCTCCTTATTATCCACTACAAACGCCGCATTACACAGACGAGAGGGGGAAAAACTCAATTTTACCCCCTCCTCCTCCAATTTAATGTAATAAATCCCCCCCCAATATAGACTCGGAGGCCACCATTTTATAAGGGACAGGAATGAAGTGAAACCCAAAAAAGAAAAAGAAAAGGAATTTTGAATAAAGTGACAGTTGGGGATGCCCGTGGGACGTCGGGTGGAGGTGCTCCTATATATAGCCCGCCTCTCGCATGGCCCTGCATCTTTCAGAGTCTCTGCTGTTACCTGACACTGAACGGCAAGTCTCGTGGTAATCGCCCGCACATGCTGCATGGGTGTGTGCGTGTGTGTCCGTGTCCGGTTGGTGCATGTGGTGTGTGTGCGCGTATGTGTTGTGTTACTCACTCAACAAGCAAACATATATACCGTACGTATACAGTATATATATCATTATAAATGTAAATATAATGTATCTTTATATATACAGTATACTGTGTATTTGTATCTTTCTGTCTGTCTGTCTGTCTCTCTATCCATCTGTCCAGCCGTCCGTCTTTGTGTGTTGGAGTGTGTGCATGTGTGTGTGCATGCGTGTGTGTGTGCACGTGCGTGTGATTGCTTGTTGGAAGTGCACGAGTCCTTGGGGTTTTGCTCTGCGTTTAGCGCCTGACTTTATGTGTCCCAATGTATTATTTACCGCTGCCCTGTTCACCAGAACCTAGCGGGCCGGTATAAAGCGGTCCGAGGCGCGGGTCCCCCGTTAGCATCACAAAGTAATGAAGGCACCCAATTACCCAGATGAAATCCACAAACCATTACAGGGTCACAAACGGGATATTGCTTCCATTAGAAAAAAAAAAAGGAGACACGCAGAGAGCTGGATCTGATCGAGAGTGGCGCAAACACACACACACACAGAGACACACATAGAAGCGCACGCAAACACACAGACACATACATAGAGTTGAACCCGCATAGACACGCAATGCAGACACATATACTGTACATACAGACACACACGCACAGATAAACCCGCGTACACACGCTACGCAGACATACATACAGATGCACATGGAAGCACACGCACACACATAGACAAACCCGCATACACACACATGCAGACACACACGCTGCACCAGTAGACGTTCAGTCTGCTGCATTGGTGTGTGAACAAAGAGTGCAGTAAAAAAAAAAAAGAAGAGGGATGGAACGTGTTGTCCATAAAGGAACCCAAACATACCCCACCCATGTCCGGACACTCAGGAAAGAAACACCCAGCCCTTGTTGATATTTTATCTGCAGCCCCGCCAGCCAATCCCATGGCTATTGGAGGGGAAGACCAGAAATACACACACAGTACGGGGCGTGGGGGGGCTAATGGGACCGGGGAGGCGGGCCCAGTGCATGCACACGCTCAGACCCTTAACACACGCACACACACACCCATACTGATAAACGCACACATACTTGTTCATGCACACAAACACATTGCCGTGTGTGTTAAAACACACATGCAACCACGTACACACACACACACACACACACACACACACACACACACACACACACAAACACACACCCTGACACACATATACAAAACCACACACATGCGCACAAACATCCACACCCTATAGATTCACAAAGGTTGCACGGACTACGACGATGATCACATCAAAGGAGCAATGGTGTGGAATGTCACCTGACATGCGCGGAATGTCGTGACAGTGTCAACAATGCAGGCGTGTCTTGTCAAACAGCCAAGAGAAACAAAGGTGAGAATAAAATGAATATGAGAATGCTAAGAATTCTGTGGTACTGCGGTCCCAAATATGTACTTTCCCTTTCCAAAGTAAATGCGAAACGTTGTGTTGCAACAGCCCAAAATGAGGCTCCATTTCTCCTCACAACACCACCACCACCACCGACACCAACACTCCTAGCATCCATCCCTCAACACTCCAGAATCCTGAAAGACAAGTATGCAGGTTGGGGATGGCTGTCTGGCTGGCTAGGTCACAGGGAAGTCTGTGTGTGTTTGTGTGTGAGTGTGGGGTGGGGCGGGGCTAAGGGGTGACGGCAGATGGCGAGTGACCAGCTTTCTCACTCGGGAGAAAGGGGTACAGTAAAGGGGGACGCTAGGGGAGGGGGCAGTTTTGGCTAGCCTCAGCTCCGCTGATATGTAATTCTCCTTTGGTAAACTATTGGGCCACACAGGGGGAGACATAATGTCCTTATTAGGAAGGGTTTTGACCAGGAAACCGTTTTTATGGCCGCCTGCCTCTCCGTTTTATATGATGTATCCTTGTAATGGCCCCTGCAAAAGGAAAGCGTTTGCATAGGTGGGACTCCCAACCCGGCTTGCAATGAAGTATTCATTCATAGAATAAGTCAACATCCTCCCAATGTTTGTGTGTTTGCTTGTTTGCGTGTGTGTGTATGTGTGTGTATGTGTGTGTGGGGGAGGCGGGGCGTAGCAATTATTTATTTCCCTGGTAGAGCCTACGCTGCAACACAGACAAACCCACTCACACCAAGGGGCGAGTTTTTCTGTGTTTCAGAATGCATGTCCGCATACCCCGAGCTAGTGGCGCTCTTTCTGCTATCTAGCTAAAACTACATTGCTAGTTAGCTAAAACTAATCGATTGCTAGCTAGATAGCTGGTAGTCTAACCTACGGGCTCGACGCATCATGAGGCTAATCTGAAGGGGAAGGGACTCAATATTATGAAGAGCGATGTTTCCGTTTTTGGGGGGAAGTAGCGCCGTCGCTGCATCACGGTGGCCAATTTGATATTTAATAACATTTTGCAATGTTGCTCGGAAGCTTTAATTAGGCCGGCGTGAAAGAGGAAGAAGAAAAAAAACAAAACCCACCACCAGTGTAAATTATCAAGCGAGACTCCTCCAAAGTACAGTCCCCTAAATGTCTCCAGCAGATTTCCTATGGGTTTTATTGTTTTAATGAGAAGTAAATAGGCTGCAGCGCGGCAGGCGGAGGAGAGGGGCTTCAAGTTTCTCTATTATGGGCTGGCTGAGGTGCAGCCTTGTCAGACAGCAGTGGTTCAGGTGGCTTTTGAGCGTGGCAGGCGTGTCACATACATGGAGATTAATGACTTCCCCACACACTGTCCCAGATCCACCTGGTGGCGGGTGGGGGGGGGGCAGACAGATGCCCACAACACCATAGTAACACCCGGAGATACCACCCACCCCAGCTACCCCATCGGGTTTATCAAGCCTATCCCATGTCTACCCCGTCTGTGTGTGTGTGTGTGTGTGTGTGTGTGCGCACACACATATGCAATCACACATGCGCACACATGCAAAGAACCAGACGGACACACACACACACACACACACACCTGGCAGCCCACCTGTCCTCAAACAGGAGTGTGTCTGTGTGGGTCGTCCACCTAGAAAACACATTCTTCAGCCCACCTGATACAGGAGGAGAGGGGGGGCTTCTTCTTCTCCGTCCTTCTGAGGCTGAGCGTTTTTTCTCTCCAGCTCAACCTCAAAAGCAGGGAGGCAGGTGTGTGGACTCTCTGCTTCCTTTGTCCCCCCCCCCCTCCATGTTATATATATATACACACAGCCGTCTATAGAAGGCTACTCCAAAATAACCCCCTTAAAAATAAACCCAAAAATAAGGAAGCTATATGAGAGGAGAAGCTATTAAAAGTTGTGACACTGTTGTTGTTATGCAGAGACCCCCCCACCCCCACCCTCCAGGGGCCCCTCGAGGTCTTCCTCGGTCGTGAGATAAACATCTCGTCCTGAGGTCAGGTGCTCCCATCAGGTGCTCCGTCCGAGCCTGCGGTGTTTACCGAAGGAGACCGCAAATAAACACAGCGAGTGTGTGTCTGTGTGCGTGTGTGTGTGTGTGTGTGTGTGTGTGCGTGTGTGCGTGTGTGCGTGTGGCGGACACCGCGGCCACACGTGGCGGTCGGAGGCAGACATAACATGTCCATGTGCAACACTTACTGCACAGCCCCCACCACCACCACCACCACCCTCTCACACCGTCTTTTTCCGAGCGCAGAGTTGAGAATGGACGCGTCTATCGCAGAGGAGAACGAGCGATGACAGGGTGTTGCAGTGTGCTGCAGTGTTTAGACAAGGCCCAGGGTAATTACGGCTAAATGAGAGCTATTTTCAATCAGGGTGGGGAGGGGGGTGGGGTAGACTTTAAATACACACACACCCACACACACAGGCATGCACACACCTACACGCGTACGCATGAACACACCTAGGACGCAGACACGTAAACACACACGCACGCCTACGTGCGTATCTGGCTGGGCTGTTATTTCCACAAAGCTTTACTTAAAACGAAGGTGTATTTATCCGACTGGTAGACGTTGAGCCAGCTCTCTTGTTTGCGGGGGAATGCAGGGTTTTGCCACAGCGGATAAAGGCCAGTGTTTCCACACGGCGCACACATGTCGATAAGCTAACTATGAGACTGGCTAGCCTCCACCCCTGTTGTTACAGCGATGGAAACAACAGATAGAGTTTCTCAACGATCTGTGTGTGTTGTGTGAGCAGAATTCAATTGGGTGTGTGTGTGCGTTTGGGTTGGGGTGTGGGGGGGGTAGTACCATGGATGGAAAGCCCAAAGCCACTCAAATTCTGTCTGTACTCCTAGATTAAATCAGCATGCGTTGAGCGCTCAATCGAGTGTTCGGATCGCGTTTGGTTTGATGTTTGAATAGTTAGTGCTACGGTCATTACTGAACACGACCAGAAAAAAAAGACGGAAATCGGACACTCGGGATATTAAGGGAAAACCCTCCCATTTGCAAAGTAATCCAGCTGGATTAAGAGGCTCCGCCGGGATGAACACAGGCGTGAGGGTGCCGCCGTCTCGGCCCGGCTGGAATACATAGGCTACACTAAAGTGACCTACATTGAACGATGGGACGGTCTCGCCCGCCGCCGCATGCGCGGGGGGGGGGGGGGGGGGGGGGGGGGGGGGGGGGGGGGCGGGGGGGGGGGGGGGGGGGGGGCCGGGGGGGGGCGGGGGCGGCGGGCGGGGCGGGGCGGGCGCCGGCGC
>JAOTIX010000132.1:3701535-3716028 GCA_027123715.1 Gaidropsarus macrophthalmus
GCATTTCTGTGCGTGCGTGTCCGCATGTCTGATATTGAGATATTGTGAGTACGTGTGCGCGTGTTTGTGCGTGTGCGCGCGCGCAACTAGGTCGGTAAGCACCAACTGTCAGATTACTTGACAATTTTCGGGACCTGTCCAGCCGTGCCTGGGGGCCCTCAGCACATTATTTCAATCGGGTTTTTTCGGTCGCCTGACATCCTGACATCTGTCTGCCCTATTCGCTCCTGCCGAAATAATAGCCAGGCTGAGGACATTGAATAGCTTCTTTTTTTTGCCAATGAGGTATCGAGATCAAGGAACGGACATATTTCCTGCACCCCCAAGATCATTTTCTCGCTATTGTTCGGTGGATAATAGAGCCACAGCACAAGACTGTGCTACTGGGCTTGGACATTACAACGAGGGGCTGACCAAAAACGAAAGGAGGTGTGACAGAGTAGAGAGCCTTCTATTGGCCCTTTACTTCTTACAGACAGTCCGATCAACCAATCGCAATCAGCGGTCGGTTTTGCATTACCTCTCCAGCCTGCTGAGGCACCACAGTGCAATATAATGGTTAATGTACACATTCACACCTACCCATCCCCCGTTGTCTTGGATCCAGCTGTTCAGGTGTCCGTTCAAGTACTCTGTCATCCACTCCGCGATGCGGTCCACTTGCGACATCATCTCGTCCTTGCTTGCGCACTCCACGCACACGGTCCCCCCGAACTCGAAAAATGCGATGATCCGTCCCCAGTTCACACCGTCTCTGAATAGCTCGTCTATCACCTCCCTGAACCGCCTCTGCGCCGTGCTCGACGTGAGGTACAGTTGATGCGACATCTCGGTGAAGTCGGACTGATAGAGTCTCTCAAGTTCGTCCCCCGCCTCGCGCAGCACCCGGTGGGTCGCCGCACGCGAGTCCGCGTGCTGGCGGGCGGTCCGCGTGGAAAGACGGGGGATGTTCTCCGGCCCGGCGTCGTCCCCTCCACGACATCGCTTGATTAAAGTCGGCGGAGGGGCGATGATCGACCGGTTATTCCCCTCTACTTCTTCCTCCTCCTCCTCTTCCTCCTCTTCTTCTGCAGCAGCAGCGTCCTCAAATTCCCACATATACCCCTGCTTGGACAGTTTATGGAAAATGTACTTTTGTACAATAATGCGATTGCACTCGATCGCCATAACAGTTGAGAATGTGGCACTTGGTACACAATATAGGGAATGGCTAGATGTCAAGCACCGAAGACAGCTTCGTGCTCGATGTAGTGTGATGCATAATACAGAAAACTATCTTTTATCTAGAAATGATGCATACGTCGCCTCTACGAAGATGGATCCGGGCCACGCGCGAGCCTCGCTCGAGAGCAAACACAAACCTTTTTAAAGTCCAGCAATAATGTGCGCGTGTTCGAACCGCTCCATGCAATGCTTCTGTTCCCAAGCCTTTCTGTGAGCGCTGTCGATCCACCTTTTGCTAACAAATCCAACATACGGAAGAGGCTGGAATGGTGATCTATACCTCTGCACATACTCTGTTAAAGGGTATGTTGGAAAAAACATCCCAAGAACACGGAGCAGCAAATGTAGCTAACTATTTTTCGAAGCTTTCAACGCACAGCTAGACGCGAAAGTGGTCAGGCAAGGTCGGTCGGGTGGAATCCGCTCAGAATTCAATGCGACTTCGCTTCGCTCCTCGCTGGCGGGAAGTGGTGGGTTGTCTCCAGTGAGGTAGATCCTACGTCATACCAGGGCATTCTTTGAAGGAATACTACAAGGAAAAAACGGGCATGCCCCACATTCTGCATTATATTTCCTTTCCAAGATTGCAAACTGCGAGACACTGTGTAAAGGACATTTAACTTGGGCTTCGGGAAAATGATTGGCGCAGTTTGAAGGCTTTCACCCAAAACTGGAGCACAGTTAACGATGCCCCCCAAATAACCGTCATATGGCTGCTAAGACATCTGGCTTCCACAATCAAGCTGTTATGCATTTATGAATGGGCATAAATGGGTATTAAGGAACACACAACCCTATCTTTGTATTCAGTGGCCATCTATAGATGGCGAGATTGTGAGGAAACAAAGCTATATGATCTCAGCCTTGAGTAGAGTAGTAGCTGCTGCCCTGGCTGATTCCCTCCCTCCCTCCCGGAAGATTAAAGTGCCTTCCAAACAGAATATACTGCTCTCCAAGCTCTAAGAACAACAATGCCAAATGAAAAATTAGGTATGGGAGCCAAAATATTTCCAGAAAAATACTTATTTTTTGAATTAAATAGCAGATACAAATAGTGAACTGTAAGAAAAAGACACAGACACCAATTGGTTTCAGGATTGGACAAAAGAATACTTGACAATAATATATATTTAAGTTATTTATTCATTTTACCATGTACGAAAATAAGAGATTCTTTCTACTGCTCACATTTCCTTTCGATGGCACACAAGGTGAAAATAAAAACAATTCTGACAAGGCAAGCAAAAAAAAATACAGATTACCTCCAGACACAGAGTGCAATCAGACGGAATATGTGTAAACTCGCAAATAATCCCAAATCTAATTTGATGACATCATTATACACGAGGGTCACCAGCATGAGCATTTCACACACAGTGGAATGGAAACACACACATCACCTTGTAAATCATGGAAGTGTAAAGGCCTGATTTGCATAGCTTGCAGGTGTTAAAACAACAGGTGTTCATGAGCTACATGTGGTCAAACTAGAAGATGCTACATGTAGATCGTCCCATCCCCCTCCAGTGTTTCCTCAAAGCGGATGACCAGCGTTTCAGGCTGGCATGCCTTGTGAAACAGCGTCCAACGAGAAGGTCATCATCATATGTGAGTCATCCATTCTCCCTTTCACATCTTGGCTTTACCCAAGGGTTTCGTTTAGATAAATCTTCTTTCAAAATTAGAGCCGAGCAAAGATCAAGTGCCACTGTAAAAGCTAGGGTTATTTTTTTGTTGTGTTTTTTAAACCACTTGTGATTAACTGTTGCAATGGAGAGGTGGAGGAGGCCGTGTTCTGCAGTAAGTGATAACAAACTAGAACTTCAACATAAGCGAAAAACGTGACTCGCAAAATAATCGCAGTGCCAAACGATATCGCCTTCTTACATTTTGGCATTCAGATATTAAGGTGAAGTTGAAAAAATATTTGAACTATCTCTTTTCTATGCTTAGTTTGTATTAAAGTACTGTCTCCCTCGACTTGATGGATAAAAGGAAGACGTATGTAAACCCCCCCACACACACAACAAATACAATTCACTTTTTAAAGGCTTATAGACATAAAAAGTTCTCTGACAGTTGGTAGGAATAGGCAGGAAAATGTTTCTCAGGAAAACGAAAAATAAGTCTGCAGATTTGGCATATCCATAAAACGAATCTCTGGTGCCCTCTGTAGGCCTAAATGGGACACTGCTCGATCCAGCAAGACCTGTCCCATTTAAGCGTGCCCCTGACTAACGGACCCTCAGATTGCATTTTGAATCCCGATAAATCTGAAATGGGGTTACACGTGTTCACACGCAGGGGCTACCACTACTGGCATACATGTCATACAGTGCAGCGAAAACAAAAGAGATCTGAACATACATTTCAGGCCAGTATTTCCCTGTATTTTGTGACCCATCAACTCCACACCTTTATGGCTTCCACACATAACTTTAGTTTGGTAAAAAAAACAAAATATTTGGGGTTTTGTTGAAAATGAATTTGTGTGCATTTCTTTCTTCCACTTCCAGACATCAAAGCATTAAAGGTTGGATATTCCCTCCCTGAAGTACCAGCTCAACACAAACAACATCTTTTCACCTGAACACCCAAAATACAGCCCCTATGCATCTTCAGAAAAAAGGTACGGCTTTGTGTAAGTGTTCCGAAGCTTCTATCACACTTATTTTAGTTAACGCAGTTGTTTAGACAGTTGATCTCCCCCCCGCAAGAGGGATACTGACAGCTCACCAATCACAACGGTTACAGCGGTGAAACACAAAATCGGAGGAGCTTTGACCTGCAAAGACTTCACACAACAAGACAATGCCATGGTCATGTGGCAATGGTTTATCCAGTAGATTAAAGCCAAACGTAGTAAGAAAAGAGAGTAGAACAAACACAAGAGTGGCCCTTCTGGTTTCCAGGCGCTCTCTCCTAGGACAGGATTTCACACCCAGAACGGGTCACTCGTTGACAAGGCATACTTTTACAAAAGGTGGTTAAATTACCACCACCCACCGTTGCCGCCGCCCGCTTCCATAAAGGCCGCTCCAACACAGCGGAACGCATGTGCACACACCGACAAGTCACTGGAATGCTTCGAGAGGGGTTTTTAAAAAGGTCTTCAGTGTAGAACTACAGGGGAGGGCTACAGCTCACACTCAGGACCCAGGAGCACTCAGTGTGATGTGGAGATAAGGAATGGAAGGGCGGGAAAATGGCTGAGGGGTCTGAGGATATGGGTGAGGGTAGAGGTAAAGGGTGAGTTTAGAGGCAGGGGGTGAGTATTGGGGTGAGAGGAAGAGTAGGAGGATGAGGATGATAGGAGCAAGGGTGGGGGTGGGTGGGGGGGCGTCAGTCGTGCCCTGGTTGGAAATGGTTTGGACGTTGAATGAGGGAGGTCTGGTTATGTCCATGATAAATATGAAGGCTGTTTCCCACCCCACCCCCTGCCAACTTCGCCCCAGGCCCTTACTCCCTCTTGTCGGCCATCTTGGACTGCTCCCGTTGGATCATGCAGCGGCGCACAATGCTGTCAAAGCTGCACAAGTAGAAGAGGGCGATGGTCCGGAACAGCCCCATGGTCACGATCTGCAGGAGGAACAACAAGGTCAGACACACATACACCAACCAATAGTACCGTCCTCTTTTTCCACACCCACACACACATTGATCCCTTGCGGTCGGGTTGGGCTGTACCTGCTGGAGGCCCTCGGTGATGGAGGTGACGGGGGACATCCCGCAGGTCAGGGCCGAGAGCATGTATCCGTCCGGGCCCACGGAGCTGTTGAAGTTCCCTTGCTGCAAGGGGAGGACCCAGAGACATGAGAGGGTTAGGACGATACCACCCGTACCCATGGAAAAGGTCTTTGGTCTGGTGTTGGGCAGGGGACACTGGACTGGAGCGCCTTACCACAGCGTCCCTCACAAAGACCTTAGCCACCTGGTCTGGCTGGCACACAGCGGACGTCTCGGAGATCAACTTGGTTTCCAAAGGCTTGGGACAGAACATAAGGGATGTTTTGGCTTAGAAACAAACTCTGGGTTGACCCAGACATGGGTTGATGCTGATGGTGGCCTTGTCAAAGCGGCCCTTTACCTTGCTTTTATTCTCCTCGGCCAAACCAGGAGTGTCCGTATCTGGTGGGTAGGCCACGGTCACGTAGATATTGTAAGGCTTCATCTGGGGAGCACAAACAAGCCATTCAGCGCCTTCAATGGTGTTCCTCAAGGGCATGTATAACCCAAACCAAACCACAGCTTTGAGCCCAGCTTCTCTGCTAGCTAGATTCATTTTACACGCGATCCACGTGTTTTCTCATGGAAATGGATATTAGCGTGTGTGGACCCTGCGCCCACCTCCATCTGCAGGGACTCTGCCAGGCCGCGCAGGGCGAATTTGGATGGGGAGTAGGCGGTGTAGCCAAACAGGCCGATCTGGCCCGCCTGGGAGGACACGAATATGATACGGCCCATCCTCCGCTCCTTCATGGTGGTGATGACGGCCCTGGTGGGGTACACGCTGCCCAGGTAGTTCACCTCCATCATCCTCTGTTCGGGGGGACCAGAGGGCCACGTTATACAGGGGCTTCGTTAACAGACGTGGCTCATACAATGAAAGCGGAATTACTTTAGGGGAATTACTTTAAAGCGATCCACGTCCACCTCCTCAAACTTTCCCGATATGGACGTTCCGGCACAGTTCACCAGCATATCCACGGGCCCCAGCTTCTCTTGGGCCTGCGCAGCGAGGAGGCACATCACCAGATACCATTGCAGAGCTAAATGTGGCGTGTTTGTTTAAAGACGATCAAATACCTGTTTTATCACACTCTCCACTTGACCGTAATCTCTGGAGACGTCCACTGATATGCAGAGCACCACCTGGAAGCAGACGGATTACAGTGCTCACAAATGGCATGAACCAGATTCTGAATAGCATTGACTGCATAAAACAACTCAAGCTTATGTGGGTTAAAATAAATCCATGCCAAATACCTGTTTGTCATTGATTGCCCATTTCTCCACCTCTTTCTTAGCCTGAACCAGTTTAGTCTGTGAGAGGAAACATGAGGTGTGTGTCATAAGAGTTCAACTCCATTCTAACCTTGCACATAGCAAGTAGCCTGGTAAATATTCAATCCTTTGGACAAATGTACCATGAGCCTGCATGTCCAAAATTCCACAGACGAAAAGTATGCAAATAATAGTAGGCCTATATGAAAATATCACAAGAATTGTTTTTGCATGGAGTGTGCTCGTATAGACTTTTCAAACTGTCTCCAACTTGTGTGTTAAGATCAAATATTTGTTTTCTTTACCATAGATTGAGCTAAAATATTTAAAACTCTAAAGCAAGAATTGCTTCGAATTGCAGCAACAAACTGATAACAACAAAACCACTTTATCAGCTGACCTCGTCTCGGGCCACCAATGTAATGAAGGCTCCCTGCTTGTAGCATTCCATAGCGATAGACTTCCCAATGCCACTCGATCCTCCAGTTACCTGCACATTAGAACAGATCAGGGACACAGGCCATATCAAAATGTGGTATACTTTATAGTGGTTGTTTAATAAGGTATCATTTATTTACAAATAGCTGTACATACCCAGATTTCCCAACCAATTTGTTTTGAACGCCTTTTCTCTGCCTTTATCATTGCCTGGTTTAATTATGTATGAGGTCCAATATAAAGTGCTAACGTTATATAGATAAAAAATGACCTGAAAAGCACGATATATTATTTAATTGTAATAACATTGGAAGATGCCGAGAATCCTAATTGTGTGGGCGTGTCATGAACTGACCGCTTGCTTAATATCAGACTTAAACAATTTAGCATGGGGTGCTAATGAGATATTTGGCAACAAAATGTGTTTTGAATTTTTAAATTGTTCTTATTGAAAGATACATCCTTAAAAACTCGTTAAAACAGAAGAAAAACCCATCTTTGCTAGCTAGATATCCAAGTGAGCTAATCGACGTCACGTTAGCCCCTTGATTCAGACAAACTTACCACGACATGGGCCCCGTTGAGTTTAAAAGGTTTGGGGCTAATAAGAGGCGATATCATGTACAGGAGCAACACAAAGGCAACGATGAATGCCGCAATTACAAGAAGCATAACGAATGGCAGAAGTAGCCACCAGGAATTGAAAAAGAACCAGTCTGTGATCGATGAGCTCAACTCTTCTGAGGACATGGGTAATTCTTGCAGTCGTTAGCTTGATGGCTAACTAGAAAACGGAATTGGGGGGGGGGGGTGTATAATAGGAGTCAAGAGACGACCGTCCGTTAAAGGCGTTGCGAAACAGAAATCCCGTAGGAGGAGTTAGGGCTCCGTAATAATGTATCGTGATGGACCTTCGCTCTGTACGACAAAGCCCACTCTGCATAAACCAAAACAAATCGAACTCCCACTCTGCAACGTATGAAAGGACTCAACACGGGTTCCGGGTAGTTGTAGTTTTCCACCCTCTGAAATAGTTTTGAAGCGATCGTGGAGTGACTATACTTTGACCACAGGTCCCATCATGCAACGCTCTACTTCCGCATATGACCAGTAGGCTACAGAATGAACTCGCGTGGCAATTTTACACAATTATTTCATATTTCAATATAAAATACCAAAAAAGTGTGAGGTATATTTGGATGATTTTATTTTATTTACATTTTATGTAAAAGAAAGAGAATAACTGATGCGTGGCTGACCTTTTACAAAAAGAAAAGGCTTACACATTTGTCCTATCTAAGAACAGTACTTTTACAGTAACTCAGAGATGTTCCGTGCCAACATTCAGAAAGACAAACTTGTATTCTGAACACCGTAAGAGCTACGAGTAAAAGTATTCAAACTATATGAGTTTACACACAACATGTGCAGGTAATATACATTTCTTTGCAGGGGTGCCAAGACATGTATAATCCAATGCACCAACGTTTATAGCAATATCACACCCAATTGCAAAATTAAACCAAAGAAAACATCTTGCAACTGGTTTGGAAGGCACATGGTGCACACGGCCACTTGGGGTCATGCGCGTTATGCTTGGAGCTGCATTTCAATGGAGAACATGTATCGTTGTAATTCTCTCAATGGTAATAATGCCTAATTTAACCTATGTGGCAGCTTTTTCTTGAGCAAAACAATGATTATATATTAGAAAGGCTTTCATGTTAATATGTAGGATACTTAGGAAAGTAGTGATACAGCATCATGTAATGACGTACATGTGTGTAAGTCTAGGACCAAAGAACACAGTTGGTGACGTCTGGCAGCTACATTAATCAGTCAATTATAATCTAAGCAAGATACAAATATTTGTCATGGAGAAATCAATGGATAAATTAATCTGAATTGGCCCAAATGCAGCTCCAATCCTGAGTGTCTGTCCGTCCGTCACAATTCCATGTCCAGTACGGTCTAAAAAAAACCTATATTCAACCACGGAAATATAGAACTCTATAAATGACGGCATACGATTTTTGGAAGTCAATTCCTTCAGCCCAAGTTATTTTGATAAAAAGCTTGCTACAAAATAGAAGAAATGTAGGTATTTTATAGTGAGATGCACTTCACTGCTGAAACTTGGGACAAACAGGAGTTAGTCCTTTCAAATAAATTACCAACTATCAGAATACCAAGACTTCAGGTCCCTGCTTTGCTTGCATGTTGAGTGCAATCCGACCGTAAGACGTATCCTGATGGAAAGTACATCAGCGAGGCCATTTCCGCACACTGAGGAGTAACCCAAAATGTGCCGTTTAAGTACTTATATATATACTGTATTTATTCTAGTCTGCTCGGCTGCTGAACCTTGGTAGATTATGTATTGAGCCCTTTTTTTTTTTCAGACAACGAAACCCATGTCGTCCAAACATGTGATATAACCCTCTTATGATGGACCGTTAGGACTGGTGGTGGGGGGGGGCGGTAATAGTGTCATGCCTGGAGAGCAACAACTTATCACAATTATACTTCTTTTCCTTTGGTTTTCTTATTAGTGAAACATCCCATTTAGCCTTCTTGTCCAAAGTCCTCTGTGAATTTACGCAGTTTGTCCAGATCTTGGTCGTTGACAGTGGGCTTTGTGTTGGAGAGTGACCTTAGCATGTCCGCCTAGAAGAAAGACAGAAAGAAGACACATATTTGAGTGTAATAGCATCCATGCCAAATATTTCCCCCCAAATACATTTAAGCATGAGAAAAGCTACCATCACCCTTACCGCGCAAACAATGGGTTCCAAGAGCTTTTCTCCTGGAACCTCCATCCACGTCATTTCAACAGCGTGGGGGTCCCCCGGCGAGCAAGGGGTCAGCAGATCATCCACCATCATGTTGGGGTTATCCCTCGATGGTCCCCGCGCCTTAACACAGTCGAAGACAAGCAGTGTGCAGTGAGTCGACTGCCAAGTAAAGCAGCAGAAAAAATAGTAACTAAGAAGTTTTTTTTTTTTTTCCAAGCAGACCTTTTTGAAGTGGGTAGCTGATTGGACCTTTCGGACCGGCTGCATCAGAGCGTCTCTGACTATGACGCTGATGTCTGCTCCCGAGTAGCCTTCCGTCTTTTTGCCCAGATTCACAAAGTCGGTGTCGGAGATGCTGTTTGGGGTGGAGCCCAGGTGAAGCTTGAACATGAAGGAGCGGGCGTGCTCCTCGGGCAGAGGGATGTAGATCCTCTTCTCAAATCTGCATGGTTGCAGATTTAACACTGGTTACCGTGAGCAGAGGATGACCGGCTGCATACATTTAAGAAGAGCCAAATAAGAACACATACCTTCTTCTGATGGCAGAATCCAAAGTCCACGGGATGTTTGTGGCTCCAAGTACCAACACGCCTTCATTGTCATTCCCTACTCCTGTAAATCAAGAGCATCCACAACAGAGAATATTAACATCTCCCTGCAAGCTGGTGTGGGACTCAGGAGGGGTTCCCTGATTGGTCCTTTGATAATGGACAATATTCTCACAAAGCGACATGTAGTATTGCAGGCATGACAGAGTAGTAAACGGCTGGCTGTAATACCTTGCATCTGCACCAGGAACTCTGTCTTGATGCGGCGTGCCGCCTCACTTTCATTCTCGCTTCTTGAGCCGCACAGGGAGTCGATCTCGTCGATGAAGATGATGGAAGGCTTGTGCTCCCTAGCCAGGCTAAACAAGTTTTTGACCAGCCTGGAATGAGGAGAAAGAAGATGTGCAAGCTTGGCAAACGTTTGACAACGACATGCCATTTGCTTTAATGACATGGAGAGACCCTCCCTCCCCAAAACATGGTTCACCCATCCTCACTTTTCGCTCTCTCCCAGCCATTTGGAGACAAGGTCGGACGAGGAGATGGAGAAGAAGGTGGAGTTGTTGGCCTCTGTGGCAACGGCTTTCGCAAGGTAGGACTTTCCCGTACCTGGGGGTCCAAACAGCAGGATCCCCCTCCACGGCGTTCTCTTCCCTTTGGAGACAAGCATTGTTCTTGACCATCTCTACTACGATGTTTACAAGTGTTCAACCTTCAAACGTTTTGTATTTGAGGAACCGATGGGATGAAATACCTGTGAAAAGATGTGGGAATTTAATGGGTAGGATGACGGCCTCTTTCAGTGCTTCCTTGGCTCCCTCCAAGCCAGCGACGTCATTCCACTTGATGTTGGGCTTCTCCATAATGATTGCACCTTGGGAAATAACGTGGTCGTTTGAGTTAATGCCAGGTGAAAACTGTGCCAATCTGCATTTCAAACCATTCCAAAGGAATTATATGAAATAATAGCTATTATTTCAATTATATGAAATAATAGCGAACTGTAATAGTTAGCTTGTGAGAGTGAAACTATTGCCACAGAGACACGAACCTGAGAGTTGGTTCTGAAACTTCTTTTTCTCTGGATCATCGCCTTCATCACTTTCATTTCTGGACACACAAATGAATACATATGTAAGGCACAGCCGGATCTCTGCCACCCAACCAGCCACTTTTATCCAAAGTGACAAATTTAATGTCGCCAGTACATTATGGAACCAAACATGACAAGCCCCTGCCTACACACCCTTTGTCGTCAGATTGGGATTCTTTGACTGGTTTTGCAGGCGGAGCCTTCTCCTTTTTCTTGAGGTACTCCTTGAGTTTCTCGGCCCTGTCTAGGTATTCAGCACATTTTGCCCGGATGCTCTGCTTAGCCTTGTCCCCCTGGGCTTCATCTGGCCAAAAATACATGGAAACAAAATCCTCAAGTTAAGATTGACAGATATCTACTTTCATTGTGTGATATAGCCAGTAAAGTCCTGCTGCTTTAAACTAACTGCTTTTACGCATTGCTTGTCAATATTTGGATGAAAATCGGAACATTTGAAAATGACAACAAAAAGGGGAAGTGAATTTCCTGTCGAAACATTCTCACACTTACATTTTACTACATGTAGGAAATACTGAACAGCGTGTTGATACAGACGCAATGCCTCTTCATAGTTCTTATCCTTGTCTTCCTGTGCCGCCTTACTGGCAAGATCAATGGCTTTCTGAAAGAGAACCAGAGACATTATTACGTGAAAGCAATAGAGCGACAATAACTTGGTAACATGGTCTAACATAGCAGTAACTGGATGAGGGAGACACACTTTAATATTGACGACCACCAGCTGACGACCACCAGCTGCATGATCTGGCACTCAACCAAAACACCATATGTGACGAGAGTCACACCTGCGTGACGTAACGGCACTAAAATTAGTTGCTGGTGGTGGTTGTGGTGACGAAAATAGGTTTTAGATCGCAATGTGTATTGTTTCCCAATGACGACAAATTTTACATGCATTAATAATGCATGTAATGAGCATGGTCATGAGCAGTATTTCTATGTGAACGTTATAGCTGAACGCCTTAATTCAAAAGAAGGCGCCGAACACAACCAATCGGTTTCGTGAAATGTGTAGGTATGGTTTATTGTGTACAGTACGCCACACCATACACTTTGACATCTACAACGTTACCAATTTAAAACAAATGCCGACCATTTTCACTGCGTTGTTGTTGGTCATGTCAAATAGCTCCGTGATGACATCTTTCAATAGCATTGAAGCTAAAACAGTGATTATAATCACGTATAAATACGTCTTATTCAGTCGCACAAGTTTGAAAAACTCCTTAAAACCCCCGTAGTATACCATGTACGCAGGCTGATGTTGTTTTCCTTGACGCAGTAGCTAACAAGCTAGCTGTGGGTTAGCTTTTTCACTTACCTGTAAATTGTTGTTGGCAGCCATAAGGGCTGATCACGGTCCCAAATGTCGGAACAAAGACAGCACTGCAAATAAGCCAACTTTTCCGTGTGCTGTTTTGATAGTTCTGTCACCTAACACGGCGGCGATGCTTCAACTTATTTTCTGTATTGGTGGTCGCCGTTGAATAATAAGGCAAACGCAAACTTCCGCATCGAGAAGCCAAAGACACTGGTTGGTTGATTCCGTTGTGCACACGCACGCGTGCACGTAACGCTGGTACGTCAAGACGCAGCCAACGTCATACACCAGGGAGTGCTTTTCAATTAGTTACCGTATGTGTTATTAAGACAATCACTTATTGTAATATCAGTAATTACATTTTCAGAATGCAACAACCTACATATCATATTTTCATCATTGTTGGGCGTTTAACATGCCATCCCATATTACAGCCGTATTCTTTGGTTTGTTTGTTTGTTTGTCTATTAACCTGTTTTTTGTCTAGGTACTCCCGAAGTTCCTCCACTCGGTCCAGGTACAGTTTACATTTGTCTCTGATCGTTTGGTTGCCTTCTTTACCTTGGGGTTCACCTGATAGAAAGCGAAGAATAACTGACTCAATAATTGCAAACTGATATTGTAATAGAATGAACATTCATTAGTTAAAAACCGCAAAGACAGGTAGGCCTAAGACAAATATCCGTGTGGACATATGAATACATGCTACAAATTGTTCTACAGAAAACATAGGCCTACCCACATGGGTTTGTGTGAGTGTGTGTGTGTGTGTGTGTGTGTGTGTGTGTGTGTGTGTGTGTGTGTGTGTGTGTGTGTGTGCGCGCGCGATCACCAAGCAGTCTAAATCCAAACTGACGGTGCCTTTATGTGTTTCCTTCACTTTTAATGGGCCAACCAGTTTAATTAACCTACTGCCCACACTGCCTCTCCCTGCTCTCTCTATTTTTAGAGGACGCCATTGTGTGGGAAATGGGTTATTCTGATTGGTCATTGGCTTGTATGGAGCTTTATGAAGGACTTCGAACAAGACGCTGTCCTCAGCACCACCAGCCCAGTGCTATTAAGAAGGATATGCAGAGGAAATGGCGAAGGGATTGAACGATAGAGACCCCCCGTTGGTTATTGTTCATGCTTGTATGCAAAATAGCTGTTTAGTATGTGGGTCTTGTTTTGTTTTCCTGCTGAATCCATTGCTAAAAGCAAGCAACCAGATTGTTGTCAAACAATAAAGGATGTGCTCCATCAAACTGTGACATCAATGTGGACCAAGTAGAATCAGTCACTGTCTCACTTCTGACTCCTCGGACTGATGTACAGTAGCAATTTCTTAAGAGAGCAACAACAAAAAAACCCTGTGAACTTGTTTCTGCAAGCAAAGGCCATGCCACCAATCTCACCAATTGATGTACAGAGAGAGAGAGGGAGGGGCAGAGAGATATAGAGATAGAGAGAGTGCGCTACAGATGCAGGTGTGTGTGGGTGTCAGTACAAGGTCCTTCTGTTATTTTTCTGCTCCAGTCTAATCATACATCAGAATGCCTGTTCAGGCGCCCATTTGCAAGTCAAACTAGCGCTGTAATGTAATTCAAAATCACAGCTACCTGCGTGCTACAAGGAAAGGGTTCAGCGACTGTGTTGGTTCAAATCAAAGGTTAATCATCGCTGGTCCGTTATTCTACTGCGTCTGGGGGAAGATTTTTGTTATGAATTAAATTGTGTGAATGTTGAAAGGTGTGAAACAAAATGCACCAGCTGAAATGTCCGCACTGTGATTTATGAACATGTTAATGTTGTCCAACCGGCATCATGTTTACAACGGGGATGGCATGGCAACCGCTGAGATCCGCTCCACCCCTCCCTCCCTCTCACCCTCCATCTCTCACCTCGCCCTCCCCCCCACCCCTGCTGGGAGGACATCTGGTCCCAGACCAGATCTGCCCTCTATGCTCCTCCCCCGCCTGCTCGTGGTCCCCCCCCCCCCCCCCACCCAAACCCACCAAAAGGCACAAAAAAGAAACAACAAACAAGCAAAAAACCAAGTCCAAACAC
>JAOTIX010000132.1:3968939-3980991 GCA_027123715.1 Gaidropsarus macrophthalmus
ACACCGCCTGTCACCCCATTGGTGGACGGGAGTCATGTGACACTAATGCAGCACACTCACGGCCGTTAGAATGCCCGTCCCTATGCTGCTGCTGTGACATCTGTCACAACCGCAAAGACGCTATTGTCTGCGTGCCGAATGTTGGGACTTGAAGCCACCACATATTGTTTACTGCTCAACATAACTGTGGGCTCCAAACTGCAAACAGGAGCCATTTCGTGTTCATCGTCAGATAAATAATAAGAACTAACAAATGGTTGCTCTTAAATTGGTGGAATGGAATAAACGTGCCCGTTTTCCACAAACCAGAGTTAGTACAAAAATGCAAGTTGAGCTGCCATTAACGTCTGAGATTTTAACAGTGCCCCTTTCCATGGTCCACCTTGGTTCATGAGCTACTTTGCAAAAACACACCACACACTCAATTCAACCAAGGACAGACCTTCATCACCACTATAAACATCATCACCATCATCCTCATCATCACCGCTATAAACATCATCACCATCATCCTCATCATCACCGCCTTCATCATCACCATCCTCCTCACCACTATAAAGACCACCATCACCAACATCAACCTTTTAAACATCATCACCATCATCATGATCATCAGCCCGATAATACCCATCATCCCCTTCATCATCATCATCGTCATCATCATCATACAACTCTCTCCTCACCTGGACTCTGGGTATTTGGTGAGCGTGGCCAGGCTGCTGGTGTACATGTGCCCGCCCACGTCGATGTGCACCGGGGCGTTGGACTTGGTGAGCTGGGCGGGCGCGGGGATGCCCTGGTTGCTGAGGGGGGACGCCGGCGACCGGTTGATCATCGGCCGGGACATGCTGGAGCGGTTATCCTGTGAGGGGTACCAACGCTGTTAGCATGCTAACGCTGCCACAGCCAGGGAACGAGTTGTATTGTGAATAGCAACCGGAACTAGCGCTTTATGCTATATTAGCATGCTAATATAAAGTGTCAGTCTGGCAGATTGACCTGGGCTAGCACTATGGTGCTCTCTATTGCTAGTCGGGTAGGAGTTGGATAGGAATAGCATCTAGCATAGATTTTAGCACTATATGCTAAAATCCTTGTAATCTACAATGGAATCCATTCTGCTCAAAGTGTTTTGAAAAAAAAAGCTGTGTCTGAGAATGGAGCTGAGGAAACACCATGAAGGCCCTCCATGGACATTAAATGCAACAAGGGTTGCAAACTGACTGTCGGCTCGTCTCTGGGAGTGAACAGCGCGGCCTGACCTTGACCTGAATGCGTTGCCACAACCCACACACCATTCATACCTGTGGGCAATAATCTCCAAAGCTAAATTAATTTGGTGCATCAATCTCGCAGTCATTATAAATGAGCAATCAAGTCTTGATTTGAATAATGTAATAGGATTTAGTGGGATTGTCTGCTCTAACCTAAAAAACACAATTAGTAGACAATCTCAGCCAAAAGCCTCCAGAACAACTGCTCTTTTTTTGTGTGGACGTTTTGAACTCTGAGTAAATGATTAATTCGGAAATTGCTTTCTTGTTTGCAGTGCACAACACTTTCTGTGCACAGTTGTAATTCAGAGCTCTGTAGCCTATTCTATACACGTTTTGAACAAAAAAAAACTAAAAACTAAAAACAACAAGACAATCAAGACTTTGCTACTTACAGTTAACAAAGTAATTTGCATGTTTCGGTTAATTATGGCAACACCGGTGGCAAATTATGATTAATGTAATATCCCGCTGTTTGAAACTACAATATAAAACGGATACTCCAAGTGGGTCGACCCCTATGCTCTAGTCACCCACTTGTTCAGACAACATCGGACCTTTACGCATTTTGCTTTACCTGCGCTGGCATTACTGTGGTCGGAGAGGAAGACACGGAATGATCATTTTGCTTCAAAGACGCTGCAGGTATGGGCTCTCCTCTAAGTGCGAACATGCGCGAGGGGTCCCTGCACTCCTGCGCTCGGATCGGGAGTCGTTTCAGAGACGCGTTCATGGACTCGGAATCCAAAGAACTGATTGGACGCGGTCGCTTTCTCGTTTTGTGATGCGTTAAGTCCATGATATCCGTTTCGTCCATCACAGCAGCACACGACTACACACGTTATTAGAAAGATAGAAAAGGATGTTCAAGTTCCACACCTGCCAATTCTGGAGGGGGTTGTGGAGGAAGGAAGGAAGGAGGGAGGGAAAAAATGGGGGTTAGCTCGCAGCACCCGGAGAAGAAGCGGGTTCCGTGGCAGTCAGGCAGAGCGGCTTCTTTGCAATGGCTGGGAGAAGTCTAAACCCCCCCCGACAACATTAACCATCGCAGCGCCCCGGGCTCTTCGGGGCTGTCGCTGCTTCGACGGCAGCAGGTATAGGCTGCGTTTGGCGCATTGTTGGAATATTTTAGGATACGTGCCTCTTATTAAACTCGATGGAGTTTGCAACAAAAACACATTTAAAAAGTCGCGTCTTGGTGTAGCCTATATTTTGATGTGGCACCTGAGCCCCCCGATTGCCGTTTGAGGCAGTTATTCCAGGGCATCGTCACACGTGTGGTGTTCTGGTGTTCAGATATATTGTTGTTCTTTTTGAAAGGCAGTCGTGTTCCCAACGGCCCCATTCAGCAGAAAAGATCAATGTCTATAAAAGCACACTGTAAGCAGTTAAACTAATTTATCACCATGACGACAGAAAATAGTGCCTTATTGGCTGAACGACTTAGGAAGATGAATGCTGGATATTAACAGCCATTCACACTTTTGCAGAACACTGTAATCCTGACGTTCAGCGTTTTACGCACAATTAAAATAAACGTGAGTTAAGTGATTGGCTCCAAGAGTCCTGGAGGTAAACAGTACTATAAAAAGAAGTAAACCTATTGCCATTCATGTTCTATACCTACCTACACTTTTTCATATTACACCTCTTAAGAGAACGAACGAGGGGAATCCCACAAAACACAGCAATGTGGCTAATAGACCGGACCACCGGGCTTATATGTAGGCTACCTGTCTGTCAGGGTCTGGTTTGAAACTTCAGTCGCGACACTGCCCCCCTCCACTTCAGGGGTGTACGGGAATTTTTTTTTTTAATCCCCCTTAGAACATGCGGCAGTCTCCTCCCGCACAACATTCCGCATTTAAATTAATTAGTTCAACCACTGGCCCTAAAACATCCCCTCCATGTCTACCTCGCAGTTGGCAAACTAGGAGTTTCACACCTTGAGATACCCCAATTAGCAATTAAGCCTGCCTTTGAGTGGTGGGCCTGCCCGTGTACCGTGTGATCCCGGTCTGATTTGCATGCCGTTTGTGCGCAGGCTGATAAGCGAAAAAGGCAGCAGCCATGCATAGTTAAAAAAAAAAAATCCAACTCCAGAATCCCTTTTTGCAGAAGGCAAAGGAGCCTGCAGGGCAAACGAAAGAGTGAGAGAGAGAGAAGGAGAGATGAGGAGAGAGAGAAATAGAGTGAGAGAGCGAGAGAGCAAGAGAGTGAGAGAGAGAAATCACATGGCTGCTCTTCAAAAGGGGACCTGTGTAAGGCAGCCGGGAAAATGCGTGGGATCACACTCAAAATGCAGGTAATTTGTTCCCTGACTAATTTGTGGAGATGGTGGTTATGCTGGTGTGTGTGTGTGTGTGTGTGTGTGTGTGTATGTGAGCGCCACCGTGCGTGTGTGTGTGCATGCGTGTGCGCGTGTGTGTGAGGACAAGGAGAGGAAGTTCTGAAAAACAGCTCAGTGGAATTGGATTTTCTCAAAGCCTTGTCATCGAAAAAAAAAAAAGTGGATTGAGTGCTAGAATCTGAGTGAGGCATTATGGGAAAAAAAGTGTGAGTGTGTGGAAAGTGCTAGGGAGGGACAGGACAGGGGTGGGACCAGGGCATGGAGTGCCCCCCACCCACCCACCCACCCACCCACCCATCCTCATATCTTGTTCATCCTTCTGAGACAGAGACGCAGGATCACAATGGATTCTGTTGAACTTCACCCCTCAACTATCAAAGTCCAGTCATAGGTAGACCATAGGTAGAGTTTAAAGACACTTTCCGGTTAGTCACTTATCTGGCAGCACGGTGGGACTTTAAAACAGGACATCTGGGCTATCTGTAGAGTTGGCACTGTAACATATACCTGTTGCCACTCCAAACTATATCGTAAGCAGTGCTCGCTTGTGATTGGTCAGAATGAAGGACACTCTGGTCTAATCTCCCTCATGATCGGTTGGGGTCTCGGTATTCGGACGGTCCCGAATACCCACAACCCCGTATTCGCTTTGAGTAACCCGTGGGCCAGCGGTGGCGGTATTCAGCGTTGGCGTGGCGTCACCACAGAGGAAAGTCATTAGAGAACATGCCTTGTTTTGTTTACTTGGATGGAAGCCCGGAGCATAACCAGATCAAGGGCGTGGATCACTTTGTTGCATTACAGGGGAATAGTGAAACCCCAGGCCAGGTTCACATTGCACCTCACACATTGGGCACAGGTGAAGGCTACGTCTTGTTCGTCAGCTTTAACAAACCAAAGTCCAAGGCCCAAATGTCTCAAGTCACCCTGTGCTTTGCAGGTACTGGATTATCGACGAGCCAGTCTCATAGTGATGCATCAGACGGGTTTCACCTGGACAGTGTATGCCACAATGCAACTGTTCTGGACTGAATGGGCATTTCATATAAGAGCATTTGGAGTCAGTTGGGGGAAAAGACAAAGATATTTCCATAATTTGGGATGTTGTCTCTGGTCCCTTGCTTATGGGATGGTAAGCCTCATTGTGAAACATGTTACATGATTGGAGATATTTGGGCTAACCACAGAGTTGCTATTAACTTCATAATTGAAAAGGCTAGTAATAGTTAGTAAAGACTATTAGCTAGTAAAGACTATTAATTTCTTAGCCATAGAGATTTTGTATAGTCTATCCCTGCATTCAGAATAGTTTGGGGCAGTAGTATATATTGTATAACTACACTCCGAATTCAAATGAAAGTAAACTTTAGAGCATGAGAACGGCAGAGGAGGCATCACAGAGATTGACCAAATTATTGAAGTACAGCGTTTTGTTATTATAGCGCCCTCAAGTGTCGAGCATAGAGATCAAACATTTAATAAAAAACACTGATGTGAGTACAGAAAATGATAGCCACACTTTCCATTCGGTTTACGAAACAGGATATCCAAATACAAAATAAACATCCTCTTAATTCAAATAAAACAACTTAGGTTGGTTATTTCAAGGTTAAATAGCCTTTATCACATTTCGACCCATAACACGTAGTAACCCACGCAAAACAAGTGATATTATATGCGGAAAGTTTAAATCATGCCAAAACGTATACTTTTATTTGGTTACTTCGGGGTAAATCATGCCGTCATGAATCCAGGCATCTATGACCGAGTGTGTGTTGGACCGTGGTGGTCATCACGCGCGGTTACAGGTCAGTCCCAAATGATCCCAGTTCTTACTTTACACCAGATGCGATTCAGTCTACACGGTGAGCGATAGGATTAATAAACGATTCGCCGAATCTGCATTGATGTTGGTAGAATAGGTACCTCCTGTTTTACAAAATACAACAAAAACCCCTGAGGCAAAATTACTCCACAATGGCGTCTTTCATTAGAGGATCTAGGGCAGCCAGGAAATAGAACTGTTGCGAGGAAAAAAAATGCATTTTAAAACAGCCAATATAAACACGGTGAACGTGGTTTAAGTTAGTTATGAGCAAGTTATAGGCTACCGCAACAGTGAAACGGGAATATGTTGGGGGCTGAAGACCGCGCTAGGAGCGAATTCACACGGGAGATCGCCTTTAGTGTTTGCTCGACAGACTCGTATTCCGATCGAACGTTCGGCTGTTTGACGCAAAATCTTTCGAGCTAAAATGTATTCACATGCACTATATACCACATTAACGAAGCAATAATAGCCAGGAAGTAGTTCATATTTTTTTTAGAAGAACAGCACTGTTTCCCTCGCTTCGGCTGGCACATGCGTAAAGCAGCTGCGCCTCCGTCCCAGTCTACCCAAGCCTCGGAAATAAAGAGGAAACTGAATAAATCTCCGCTTACCTGAAACATAGAACGGCACAAAGTCTCTTTTTGTGCACCTTTTCCCTTCCGATTTGCCCCCACGATCAGCCTCCTTTCCTACACCAGTGAGAAATGCAATAGCTTGGCTAAGGTAGACAGAACAAAATACTGAGTATACTTGCTTCAGGGCTCCCAAACCCCTCAAGGCAAAGATCAGGATACAATTAGCTCATGCCTCTGCCCCAGTCTAAACCAATCTGCAGAATAAAACTCAGAGCAGAGAAAGAGATCACAGCGGCATCGGGTCTTTCGCTTTGTGGAGTTTATGTTTTTATAAAACTGAATAAAGAAATGTAGTATTTTATTCTTCCCCCCTTCATATGCATCACCCTCAACCTCGCCGCCAACTTGCCTATTGCCTCCCTCTTGCGAAGAAAAGCTGATTTTAATCGGTATGATTAGTTTAGATGTAACGTTGCCCCGGGCGATTTCTACAAATGGATGGAGTGTTTCTCTGCCAGGGAGGAAAAGAACCAGATGATGATAATTATATAGATTGTTTGCGGGGTCCTGTTTTTTCTTTCTTTCTCTCTCTCCTACGTATTGCCTATATGTTACCTAATTTTTCTTTGGTTCTGTCAACTGACTTCACACAGCACATTTCAACTTGTTGAATAGAAAACCATTAAGTTAATGTAGGATACAGCAAATGGACATATTATAATTGTTTATATATATACTTATTTATTTATATATACATAAATATACTTTTTTGTGTGCAACTTGCATCTCTTGGCCAGCCTCCCAATGACGTCGTTGTATAAATAAGCACTTACAGCTCGCCTTTCCCCAATCAAGCCTGGATCAGGGCCTGGGGCTGGTGCTCGAGCTCATTTCAGATGCTCAGCCATGCATGGTTAGAGGGGGAGACTGTGGCACTTCTTAGGCTGCGAGATTTGCCTCTGCGGATACAAAGTAGTAAAGGAATCGCAGGGCAATAACCCATTTATTTCTGGTCTATTGTGTGAACTCCTATAACCGGATTACGATTGTGCATACATTGTGTATCCAAACGTACATCTGGACGTTTGCGGTCGTTCACGACCGGCTAAAAGACCCCTGATCGGATCGTGTTTTTCCGCTTTATGCCTTTGGAGCATTTTTCTGTCTCTTCACGAAAGCCTTGAACGCATCACAACTGTGCTAAGTGGTGCAGTTCTATTGCTATTGTGTTTGTAGTGCGCACGCTGCCCCCTCAGCTCTCCGTACGGGACACCAGTCACCTCGGAAGAATCCGGTGATCTCTCCCCGACCGCATGCTGGCACAGGGTGACATCAAAGTTGATGCTATCCTTGTCATCAGTACAGGGTGTGTGTGTGTGTGTGTGTGTGTGGGGAGGGGGGCGGGGCTTAACATGTGAGGCCAAGACACTGTTGTTATGCTAGGCCTCTTGGAGCTGCTGTAGGTGAGACTCTTAGAGAGAGAGAGAGAGATAGAGAGAGAGAGAGAAGATAGGAATAGAGCATTTCCCATCATCCCCTGCCCCTTCACGCCTTCCCTCCTCATGTTCCTCCCACGCACCTGCGATGACAGGCGTGATGGATTGCCTGAACCAATCAGGGATGAGATTCCCCAGCTCCAAAGAGCGGTCTCGCATGCTGTCTAAATTGGTTCATACATGGAGGCAGGTCCAGGCAACCTGACAAGAGATATTCTCATGGGATGTTTCACTCAGTCAGTTGATGGAAGGCTACGCCACTTTCTCGCAAATGACACAAAAGCATTAGCCTGTAAGTCGTGCCTACATTAGCTTTAATTGTTCAAAATGCAATTGTTCGTTGAAGCCAATTTGGTAGGAACACTACTAATCCAAAGGGGTTTAGACGTAGCGATGATCAGGATAACCAAAAGTTTGACTATACAATGGAAGCCAATATCCATTATCCCCATGTCTTGTTTTGATTAGTCTTTGTTTGACTCCTCAGAGAGTTTTAAAAGGGAACGCCGGTGTAATTCCGTCTTCTCGGAATTACCGGTCTTTAACCAGGTTCGTGAGCATGGCTGCGCAAAGCGTGCGGTTTGAGGAGTCATCACGCCACGTTACTTAGCTTTGTTCACTGCCATTCCTGTCGGTGCTGTGCGTCCAGAGCCCTGGAAATGACTAAGTGTGGGTAATGTGCGGTTATGTAACAAAGGTTGCGCGATTACCCCTCAACGCTAAACCTACTTTGCTACCCCTTGTTCTTCTTTGTAAAGTTCCGAAAACGCCTCGCACATCAGGGGAGCATTTGAGTTTTTTCAGTGTTTATCTGCATTCCAGCGGTCTGAGGCTCCCAGGCTCTGTCTGATTAGCTGTTGGACGAAACAACACCAAGCCAGACGCAGCCAGACCCTGGGAATCTACGGGTATGTCGTTAAAAGTGTACGCTCGAAGCGGCCTTATACGTTCAGGTTATGAGCTGCACCGCTCGTAGTTACAATCCATTTGGCATTTGCAGCATCCATCTTATAAGTGGCATGTGATTTCTTCACTGATACCCCAAACCCTCTTTTTAATATTTTTTATATATCTTTTTGTACAATTCTCTCAGAGGAGGAGAAACAGATTTTAAACGAGAGGCAGCATGTTTTCATTTTTGACTCATCAAACCGTATTGTGTATCACATAATGAAAGAGACCATAATCAACATGGCTGTCAGAAGACAGGCCAGCTGTCCCCCCCGCTCCCTTGCATCCAGGGCCCGTTAAACTTTCCTCTGTTGGGCCACTATGTCCCACAGGAAAACAAACACAGGATTAAAGTGTTACAATGAAGTTATTTGCCCGCGAGGGTACCGGCTGCGGCACACACACACACACACACACACACACACACACATACACACCAAGGCTTGCGTTTCAACAATCCTCCCTACCCCCCCCCCCGCCCAAAGAGAAAATACACTCTCTCGCATAAACACACACACACCCGTGCACACACACAGACACAGGCATAAACGTACACACGTGTGCATGCGGACACATACACACACACACACACACAGCCACACATGCGTTGTTCTTTGCCATAAAGCTGATAAACTGTGGCAGAGGGACAGTGAGAAGCCCCCCCCCCCCACCCTTAGACTTTCTCTCTCACACACACACACACACACACACACACACACACACACACACATAAAGACCCCCCCACACACACACACATAAAGACCCACACAAACACACGTTTTCCATTTTCCGTGAGCCAAGTACTAATGGGCTCCGCCTGCCTCACTATTCAAAATATGCATTAGATGTCGGGAAGGCGGCCAGTGCAGATCTTCGTGTCTGAGCGTTTTTGAGGGCCCAGATGACAGCGCCATTGTTGCCGTGTGGTACTGGAGGAGCGGCGTTGTCTTTGGATTCAGGCCCTGCGTGCCACGGCAGCGGGCAAGCGCCGTATTTTGGTCCACAAGCCGAAATGAGTTGAGGCCTCAAACAGAAACCCAGCCTAGCCCAATGACATAATACCTTGGTCGCACAAGAGAGAGATAGCCAGACAGTGAGAGGGAATGAGAGAGAGAGAGAGAGCTGATGATGATGATGATGATGATGATGTGGGCGGAGAGAGGGAGGAAAAGCGACAGCAGGACAAGAGAAAGCAGAGCGGGAGATTTAACAAATACTGTTGGGTTATTATTTTGAAGGTGCAGTGTGTACAAATACTCCTATTAGTGTAATAGGTCTGATACCTGAATAGTCATCTTCCACCAATTTTGATACTTCAGTAAATATTTTGGACTTGTACTCAAGTCTCAACACTTTCAACTAGTATTATATGTACTTATATCAAAGTATATTGTATGGATGACCTTTAAGAACTCAATACACTGTATTTAACAATTTGGCAATGTTCTCAACTGAACACAAATTGAACACAGAGATAATAATGAAGGAATTGATTTTCACACAATGCAATTGATTTTTTCACATTTCAAGAGAGCGATGGGAGAGAAAGAGAGAGAGAGGGAGGGAGACAAGGAGAGAGAGAGAGAGAGAGCTAGACAAAAAGTTTTCTTCAGGGAAAAAGGCCTGAGTTCCACATAATATGAAGCGTCGACTCTGGGGGGCAGTAATGGTGCATGAAAGTGTCTTTATTTAAATGTTTTCAAGGTTAATAAGTTGTGCCGCTGCCCAGTGATAAACCACTGATGGAACTTTAAAGAGGCTACATAATGGGATTACACTGAATTGATGTTGCTTGGTTTCCTCAAATAGCCCTTTAGTTGAATTTAGAACATACCTTGCTTGTTGCAACTCCTGTCTATATTATATATATGATACTGTTATCTTTGCTGTTCTGCAGAAAACGTGGTTGATCTTTGCAGCACACAGAATGTTTACAGCTTCTACTAGCAATGATGCGACACGCTTTGATAGATCTTTGCTTCAAAACCAATGAACTCAATGTCAACATAAAGCAATCCAGGAAAAAGGCCAAAGATTGTATGTACAATTTTGTCATTATGGTCTTCGTGCCGCTTCGTGACGACGACAATGCCACAGCCATGCCTGTGCGAAAAGCCACATCAAAAGTGCACCCGTTTAGTTCTACAAAAGACCGAACTGTGCCGTCTGAATGCTTTGACGATGAGTCAGTTCAGGGGGTGGGTGTGAAAATCCACCGGGACTCCCGCAGTTTTACCTAGCGCTCGTGTTTTAGCGTTGCCTTTTGATATTAGTAAGCCTCGGACAATGTTTTCATGCTCCCCGTTCAGCTCACCACGCCCCAGTAATGGCCCGTGGTTATGTAATGGAATAGGATGGCTAAAGACCTCCTCCAGAAAACTCACTCAGCCCGCCATCCCCCATCCCCTCAGGCATGCGCAGTTTTTATTTATTTTTTCGCTGCAGACTTTGTGCATCAAACAAATTATCCCTGGCACTATAAAAGGCGACTTTTCTCCAAAGATCTTCATGGATGCGATTGTGACTTAGCTAATACCGCCAGCCGTGACCCTGAAAGGGAGGAGAGAGAGAGAGAAAAAACGGGTAATACACCGGGGGCGTTTGGGACAAAGGAGCACATTTATGCTAACATTCTGAAACCCTGATGGAGACAGGCCTACAGCATAACGGCCTCCGACACAACAACGTATGCCAAAGCATCTCCCTATCAAAATATGGTTGACCAGTTTGAATCCAGCAGCAACCCTGAAGTCTTTCTACGATCTTCCTCACAGTCGTAAGAGTCCTCCATGCTGATTAGTTCTTTTTGATGCTGTGCTAACACACAAACACTCTTTTCTCATCACGTCATCCAAACATCCACACCAACAACATCAGTCTCGGGTGGGGTTTGATTCCGAAAGCGAGCCTTTGAGCTCCTCGAGTCCTGGTGGGTCACGGTAGGTCTAAACTCTGCCATACCCCCTCCCAATGCCACAACAACCCCACCCCCTTGCCCCCCAACCCCACCCCCACCAAGAGTGGACGCTGGATGGCGGGTGACATGGGCTACACCACGGAAGGAAGCGGGGGTGGGGGTTGGGCAAAACGCAAGAAGACCAGGCCGCTCGGGTGAACCTCGAAGGCGCTCATAAAATGTAATCCTATTATATGGCTTCCACTAGAGGGCAACAATAATAAAGGTTTCCCTAATAACATGGGCGGACCCCGGACCCCGAATGGAAAACAGCTCCTCGGGTCAAGTCCCAGCAGTGGTACATATATCCTCTCATTAGCCCACATCGCTGATGGGCCACGCGCCACCGCCAGGCCTTCCGGGACTTGGCCAAGCAAGAGTTAAGTCAAACAAATGTGTTTCATCAAAGGGCGGTTTGGGCTGCTCTGCATAAAGGAATTGGGAGCGTTGGGGGGCAGGGGTGGGCGGGGGGATGTGGGGGTGGAAAGTTGGAAGCCGGGGCCCAGAGGAAACCAATCACGGAACTCATCCCCTCCTCCCACCCTCCATCCTGTCTGAGAGCCACCTGGTTGGGTCTCAGGTGCATGCTACACGGGCTAATGCCGCCTGAATGGGATTG
>JAOTIX010000132.1:4078575-4093620 GCA_027123715.1 Gaidropsarus macrophthalmus
AGACTTGAACCTGGGCAACTTTCCCTACCCTGTCCACCCCCCCTCACCCACCCCCACCCACCCCCACCCACACCCCCACCCACTGCCACCAACCTATCCTCTCTCCCTCTCCCTGAGACTCGGCGCTTGCTTAATCATGATTAATTGCCGGCGAGGATAATCAGATACAACATCAAAAGGTTGGAGATGACAGTCCGAGCACGCTGGGGAGGAAACAAGAAGGTATAGCGGGCGTTCATTAGCTTTGGCGTGGCGCTCTCGTACATTAGCGCCGTAACCCTTTATTGTCCTAATTAGGCTGGAGCTACGTGGCGGAAGAGCTAGCATTAGCACAACCAATAGTATGCGCGTGCATACGCAGTGATGTTGGTTTACGATAACCTTCAGAAGCCCTGGTTACTCTAGAAAAGGGTTTCTGTGCCGTCGTCTGCTGCCCCACGTAAACAGTGTTTGTGTTTTTTGCTTTCAAAGGGTGGGGTTGGGTGGGGGGGGGGGGTAATCCATGCCACTACGACAAAGTCGCTCACTGTTTTCTCAGTTTTGATTTCTCTATTTACGTTCCGCATACTTCGGGACACACATAATACCCCCACCCTAACACCACCACCACCACCACCTCCACCTCGTCCTCGGGGGACACTCATTGCGCTCGCGGCGCTCGTCTTAAAGCGGGGGATTTGAATTTTAAAAAGGTAGGCGATATGTTTGACCGGTGAATAATTCACGAGCCGATGAGACAGAGCGCACCCTTCGCGCGACGGAACAGCGGCGACCTCGACAGCCGTGGAGGCATTAGCTTCAAACGACGGAGAACCACGGTTCTCCAATGTAGAAGCAGGGGCCCCGTGTTTGATCTGGGCCCGTGTTCACCGTGTCTTTGTTTTAAAGAAATAAGAAGAAGAAGACGTTGAAGTGGGAGGAGGGTGAAAAAAAGAATACTTTCAGCTTCGGTAAATTAATTCTCCTTTGGATTTATTTTAATTTTTATACGCAGCTATTATTCATCACGTAACAAGAGAACAAAGAGATGTAGCCAACATCGGCGGACTGGCGGCGCCTGTGCACAGTGAAAAGGTCCAGGACTTGGCACAGTCCCCTCAGTTATAGATGGTCCACAACGCAGGTCAGCACTCCACGTTCTGAGGGGTGCTGCACTACTCATTGGCCCCCCCCTTGGCGAGGGTCAGGACCCCTTTGGCTGGTCTTTCATTCATCTGAAGCTGGCCAGAAAATGCCCCCACCCCCCACCAGTCAGAGTCCGCCCCCGGAGCAGTAAAAATGGTTTTGTCGGTTGCCCGGCACTTGGCCCAATTTACAGAAGAAGGTCGACCGGGGTCACATCTGACCAAACACTAGGGGCCCCCCTCTTGACACATCTGGGAGTGGCCCCCGGCTGCAGGGGCCATCATGAAACTTAACACAACGCAGAGATCCACAACAACAACTGCATCCCAGTGGACTCAAAACAACCATCAGATCCATTTCAACAGGACTTTGCACTCGTGGCTTTGACCGATACAAAGAGAAACAAGACCTTCTTTTTAATGAACACGATCCTAGCTGCTAGCATTTGTAGGTATTTTACACTACTACTGGAAGTGCCATGATGTGAACAGCATGGACAGCATGAAATACAATCTCATAGGCCTGGAGAACCAAGGCAACGTATCATAGCATTAGCACGCCATGGCATAGCATACTGAAAATTATAAAGCACCAGCAAGTAGAGGCGATATTTCCAACTCTGCAACGCATGTGGTATTTAAATTTGGAGTGCTGTGAAGTGTAGAAAGAAAAAAAATGTTCAAAAGTGGAATGGGAGGACAGCAGAATAGCAGCATAAGAGTTTATTAAGCTCAATTAGGCTCTTGCTTTTTCATTAACCCAGTTTTGTAAGAGGGACGTCTGTGCTGCATAATACCCGGACTGACTCTCATTACAAGGCCGCTTTAGACGTCACGCATTTAAAACCCATGTCTCTGGGCCCTCACCCCCTCCCCTCACCCCCTCCCCTCCCCCCACCTCCCCCGAAGAAAGACTGTTACACACCGAAAAAGAAAAAAGCAGCAGGCCACCTTTGCACACGTCTGCAATGAAATATTTAGTATATGGAAAAATGAAATAATAAAAAGATGATTCACTTCTTACCACACATCTAAATAAAAATGAGTCAATAAGGCTCCCGCTTGGAGAGAGGGCCGTCCGCAGATCAAACTGCATTCCATGCCCTGTGATGTGTGCGTGCGTGCGTGTGGGGGGGGGAGGCGAGGGGGAGGAGGGAAAGATAAATAACCATGTACGGTCGTTTCTCGGCAGCCGGTATCAGGCATGAGCAAATAGTCTAATCTCTGAGGCAAGGTCATACAGGGTCATACCTCCTCCCCCCCACACACCCGAGAGGGCAGACAGTGGGAACGCTACTAAACCTGACGTTGGTACTAGCATTAGCAAACAATGAACAAACACCGCCGACACCACCGTCAACCCGCTCACCTGACCGTCAGGAGAGGGTAGGGGGGTGGTGGAGGTGTCAGGCACGGGCCCCTGTCTCCGTTTTAGGCTTCCCCTGGCCGTCTTTGTCCAAACCCCCTTCGCTAACGATTTCAACGGTTGATCAATAGGAAGTTCCCTCGACCGCGTCGCCGTTTAAACACACCCGGTCTCGGGGGCTATGATTGAATCGCGCGGGGCGAAATAGTTTAATCACCCCCCCATCGAAAAAGCTTTTCATCAACCAAATACACAGGAAGCACTTCATTTTAGCCCCACACACAGAACAATGTCACCGTTTGCATGCGAATGGCCCCCAGGCTGTTAGCAAAGCCGTTCTGCTGATAGCAGAGAGTGTGTATTCTGCTGATCAATAACAAAAGGGAGAGAAAGCCAGGAACTTGTGATGCGTGGAGACAGCTTATATCCCCTCTTCCCCTTCCCCCTCTGCGGTCGGTGCGGAGGTCACCCCAGCAGCAAGGGCGCGGGAGTCCCATTACGGTCACCTAATACCAGCGTGATATGACGCTCATATTCAGGGGGACTCTGGTTTCCCGCCATGCGGGTTGCGCGCGCGCACGCACGCACGCACACACGCCGGCAGACGCTAAGCGGTCGCTAATGGCTTTTGGAAATGAGGACAAGTTGGTGCGCATCGTAATGAGACGACTAGATCGCTTCTGACATAACAAGGAAACGCTCTGCCGTTGATTTGAGAATACACCAGAGGAAGAGGAGGAAGAGGAAGAAGAAGAAGAAAAAGATTCCCCCGACCCCCACCCCAAACAAGATTCACCCAATCCATTCGTATTCATTATTTAGAGCCTCGGGGCGCAATTAAGAGAAAAGATAATGAAATGCAGAGAGGCATTCGCACGGTTAAAAGCATAGCGCCACAATGCATTAACCTGCAGCATGTGTGCCCGTGAAAAAGGAAGGGAACAGAAGACAAAAAAGGGATCTGTGGGCTCCTGGTCAGAAACAATATTCTCCGCCAGCAGGGTGGAAAGCCCATTTGAAAAAAAACTTGAGGGGGGTGTCCACTCTCCACGGGAGCTTTGTCTTTCAAAAACATACCGCAATGAGCCTTTCATTAGTTTCATTAACATCCTCCCACGCTGCTGAGCTGGGCCGCATTACAATGACACAGGAGTAGTGCTCTGTCAAGGAGACCCCCCCACCCAGCAGCCGAAAACACTGGGGGGGGGGAAGGGAGAGGGGTAGGAAAAGAGAAAAGGTATTGGGGTGGGGGGGTGAGGGGGTGAGGGGAGGAAGAGTCTCTATGGCAGGAGGGAGGGATGAGGGGGTAGGGTGGGGGGGGGTGAACAACAAAAGGGAACCCGATTACCCCTGGTCATGGCTCATCGACAAAAAACCACAAGAGGGGAATCCATCACCTGCAGGATCAAAAGCAAAACTTGCGCTTGGGGTAAAAGGTTTGATGCCCCACCCATCGAAGCACCATCCCAGCCCTCCTTTCCTTTCACCGTCTCCCTTCCTCTCCCCCTCTTTTAATGGCTATACATTGAACCCCCTACCCCCATCCCATCTCACTGACTCATACTGACGCCTGCCTGTGAGTTTTAGGGGCCCACTGTGGAATCCAACGCGAGTGCGAATGTTTTCAGGTCCGAATGACCTCAAGGCTCCAGATAGCACGTCGGTGACATGTTCCAGTCTTTACAGCTCTCTGTTGGCCTAAGCGTCGTTTCACGCAAGCTGCATCCTCACTTCAAACTGCAAGCCAACAAACAGCCCAGCTCTCTCTAAGCGAGGTAATGGTTGGTGAGAAGGGGTAAAAAAAAATAAAATCATTACTTTTTCGGTTTACAGCAGGACGGAGCTTGTAAAAACAACACAAAAGGAAACCACATCAAAATAACTGCCGGACTTACAGTTTTAACCCAATGACGGTGCCATTGGCAAGGGAAAACTCTTCAAATGATTGCGTGCAGACTGCAGTAAGGCTTCACTGTTCACGGAGGGAACACTGCATCAACACCGAACCCATTCCAGCATGGGGGTCCATGATGGAACAGAAAGCGTGTAACATGTGCTTTTCTAAGAAAGCCTACAGGACCGAAATAGCCTACTTCACATTGGGTTGAAAAGAAAAAAAAACACGTGCCTGTTCGCAAGGCAAAGGAAAATAATTACAAAAGAAATGTCATAATAATGTCAATCATTCATTCAGTGGGCAGGCGGACGGGACAAACCGCTGAGTGCTAAGTTAGCCAGCGGTGCTACCTCCGTGTGAGGGAAGTGAGATATTTATGTGCTGTATGCGACTCATTTCTATTCATTACAACAGAAGGTGTGCCTGCTGAAAGAGACAGCATATCATGTTCCAGCTGGCTGTAAGTCTTCATAAACAAAGCCAGCAGTTTGTGCCAATCTCCAGACCATAAAACATTTCAATGATCAGCAAATGTAGAACAAAAAAAATCAAAATCAAACGAAAACATCTGCAGTGCAAAAGGAAGGAAAAGGAAAAAAAGGGAACTGCACAGCTGTAATAAAGTTGATCCAGCCTCTAGGTGGTTTTACAAGCCAAACTACACGACTTGTAAGCCCACACTACTACACCAACGCTAATTGTTTAAATATGTCAGTCTTGTTCCAGCCCTCCCCTCAAAGCCGCGTACAGAGAGAGCTGTATGCCACACACACACACACGCATGCGTATGCCCACACATACATTATGAGCATGCAGCAGTAGAGCAGCTCTGAAACACACAGCATTATCATTTCCCCTTACCGGTGAAAAGGGGCTCCCCTTTCTCCGCGATACGGGGTAACACTGCATGGTACACATCTTGGGAGAACCCTGGCCGGCATGCAGGGGTGCTCCTGCACTCAGCTGCGATCTATAGGGGGGGAAGAAGGAAGGGAGTGGGGGTGGTGGGGTCATAAATCAGCACTCCAACATGCACCCACATACCTCTAAAAACCTCTCGGTCACGTTCTGAACTTGCCGCTCGTGCACAAAAGCATCTGTTGTTTTTATAGTGGGGACCGCAATTAGGATAATGAGGCCAAAAGGGTTAAGCATTAGCCAAAAAAGCATGGCTAGGCAAGAACAAGCTCCATTTGTCCTCCAGTGTGGGCCCCCGCCAGGGGCTCGGTGCTCCTGGCCAGCACCTCTGATCACTCTACTCCTCTGCACAAACACTCCACTTTGAGGCAAAGAAACAGGGAACAATAACACCAAGATGCTAACATTACACAGTGTGGAAAATAAACCCCCGGGAGTGTGAATGTTTGGAAAAGCATGGGAAACGCCTAAAAATCACTGATCCACAGCTATGGTGTTTCAAATTCTTTTAGTTTCTGATTTCAATTGCTGCAAGTGCCCTTATGTTTAATGTTGTACAGCAAAGGTTCATTGATACAAGTCCAACATGCACATGGCTAAAAGATATATATACACAATTCAACTTGTGTTTTAAGACATTCCAGGGCTGTGCATACACTGTGTTAAAATTTGAATGGACTAAAATGCAGAATAAGACAAATATAAGTTAGAATGATTCAATTGCAACTCGCATGTGTACATGTCCACTCAATAAATAGAAGGTGGCCATAAGGAATAACTAGCCCAGTATCCAACAGGGGCTTGCGATAGTCTTATCTGCGAGCATTCTCCAAAAGAATGTAAAACGAGAAGACCCCAGTGAAAAAGCGCATTGTGGGTATCCATGCCACTTGCCATTCTTAATCAGTGGAATTTAAACCAAAATGCTTGAGGAGGGGGGAAGGGAAACAGACGCGTTTCGCCTCATTCTAAATGCACTCTGCTTAACAAAATGCTCTCCGGGCAATCAAATGTGCGCATTTGTTTTATTTGTAATTGTGGATATAAATTGTGGATGGATGCAAAATGCATCGGAACGGAGGAGGATCCCTACATGTGGTCTATAAGAGAGGAGTAGGCTAATTGAAACCAAGTGCATCCTGAAGGATACAAATAAATAGCATTTAACCAGACATCCACATATCACCAGCCCTACCAGGTGGACAATAAAAAGCAAGTCCGCCTCATTGCCCCACATTAAGTTGGATTAACCACGAGTTAGCAAAACTACATCTTGCTAACGCTTGATGGTAGACAGGCAATTAAATATCAACTTGCCGGGCTGACATACATAGCCACAACTTGCAGATCGTCACAAAAACACCCCAGTGAGAGCAAGTGAACCATCGCTACGAACACATCCTTCGACTCCATCGAGGATAGACACAATATAAAACTACATGACGTTACAACAAAGTAAATGAACGGGCTAGCCTTTCAAATCAGACATACCGTCTACATTCATAGCATAGGACAATTTAACCCCTAAAACTGCCATGAACAATTGCTCAGCACTAGAGCCATCGCATATCTAGATTTTGCGGAAATACACAATACTGGTCGTCTCTGTTAAAACATCACCACAAAACGTTTGAAGTATATAACTAGACATCGGCTATGCCCATTCCGCCGGAACATGGAGTGCACTTGGGCAGCAGAGAGCGGCTCCTCGTCACCTAGCGGGTGGTAGCATCGCCACCACAAAACTGTCCGGTGGAAACTCAAAACTCAAACACGCCGAACACGTTACCTGCAGTCCGGCTAAGAGCGCCAGCAGAAGCAGCCCCCGTCCCTCGGTCGAGTACATTGATATCGCGTGTATTTCTCCCCTCGAAAGCGGTAAATATCCGTCTACTTTGGTCGGTTTCGGAACGTTCCCTCTACGACAAAGGCAGCGGCAGCATGTAGCAGCCTCCCCAGTCCACTTTCCACTCCGCTCTGAGATCAGTGCCTGGTACGGGCTACGGCTGGTACTGAGGCTGCTGCTGCTGCCTGCTCCCTCCTCCCATGCAGCGAGACCCAACAGAAAAAGCCACAAGGCGATCTCAGTGTCTCTCCCTACCGGTCATATGTATGGAAGCCCAACCCCGCCTGTAACAAAAAATAAAAACCAACCCCATTGTAAGTCAAAATTATGTGATACAAAGTCATAATAATTTAATAAAAATACGAAATAAGTATATAGTCCTTTTTTCGTTACTGGCGGGAATGTGCTTCCATATATGTGACTAATTTCACTGTAAACTTTGAAAATGGTCACGTTTGAAAATTTAAAATGTAACGGTCAAGCAGCACAGACCAATATCTACGCCTAGTTTTATTCCAGGAACAGTTGAGCACATCGTAGCTATTTTGGACATTACATCCACTAATCAATAGGTAAGTCAGGCATGACTTATGGAAGAATAACATAAAGAATTGCACTATACCGTCTATACACAGGTTATAAGGTTAATAACTGCTGAACTGTAATCTGACGTACTTTTTAATGAGAGAGTAAAAAAACTATTTGTTTTAGCCTACGACAACAAAAAACATATTTTTTTTCTAATCTTTTAAATGGAGTCATTAAAATGAAATAATAAATATATCTTTAGCTCTTTTCAAGAGCATTCTTGGAGCCCTACTGTTTCATAAATGTCCAATACAACGTCATTTACAGTTGTATGCATTCATCTTCACTTTACTTAACTTTAACTCACTTCACTTTAAGTGTTGAATCTGTAAGTACACTTAGGTTAAGTGTACTTAACGTAGTTGTACATAAAATATGTGCACTGAATAATTCCCTTACATTATCTTGGTATGTGACCAAGGCTGATGAGGTTTAAATTACCTCAGAGCTGCAGACGCATAGCTAGCTTCATGGATAGACTAACGAATACCGGGAGGGTTAGTTCTTACCCTCATGCCATTCAATATTGTATCAATTAATATCTTAATTAAAGTGAACACAATTTGTTACTAAGAACACATAGTATTACTTAGTGGTAATGAACTGTTACAAAATACTTAACTGCATTAACTAGTACTAATTAATGGCTAATAATGTACCATACTGTGCATCTGTAACACAATAAGCCATACAAAACTACACTATGTGTTCTATTATGGCTCATAAATGCAAAGATGAGATGAATAATATCCTATCGCAGAGAAAACAATGACAAATGCATTAATTTTGAAACCAATTCAATATTAAATATTAAATCTATGTAATCTAAAACTGTAATAGGATTTGGATTGTTTTCTGGTTAGCTTTATTTTCAACGGGGATAACATTTCCTCATAAATTCTTTATGCTGTTTGCTGCAAAGAGATCAAGCAGAATGACCTGTTGATTATTCAAATCGTATTCGGTGCAAATTGTTGAGTTTATGTAATCTAATCTAATTGAGAGTGGGATCAAAATGCTCCCTCTTTGATTAATGGGTTAGGACTTATCTTCCATCTGCATGGGTCTACGCAGGGAGGCGAGGCGTTAGAAAGAAATCCAATTATGACTTGGGGCATTCAATCAAACAATATCATGTTCCATATTTGAGGAAACCAATCGGAGTGGCTTCACACTACGCACGCTAAGCGTCTTTCCCTCGGGCTCAACGCCCGTTTCTCTTTAAAAGTGACATGCTTGAGAACATGCAAAAAGGGAACGGGGAACATGCTGGCTGCCGATTGAGTATATTTCATAACCAGCGCCGGGCTGCACAGAGAGCTCCGCGTTGGGTGTGCTGAACATGTTTTCTTAGAGGGATGTGTCCCACCGACGTTGCAGTGGTGTGAGGTGTGTTGGCTGGGAGGAGTCTGAGTCGCTGAGTCTCATGCGTGTAAGTGTCAGAAGGTCGGCAGCATCAACATTCACACCTTTCACTTCTCACCCAACAGATATAGCCCACATCACTGTGACACCCGGGTGACACAAGCAGAAAGGAAAAGATGAACAAGGTCAGCCACACAGATCCAAAAGCACACTGCCTCATGCTGACTTTGCATTGATAACATCGCATTGCTAATTGAAGTCTACTGCAACGTCATTTCCTATATAGTTTGTCTTGTGGTTAAGGTTTTCTGGTTTAGTTTTCCTTGAATGGAGGTATTTCTGTTTAGAACACAGTCACTGTGATTAAAAAGCACCAAATGAAAGGAATCACGCATTATCCTTGCATACCGGTATTCTCAAGAAGGCATACTATAAAATTAAACCACACGGATGACTTCCTGGCAAACACTCAGGCGATCCCACACTGTAAATAAACCCTCCGTGTCGTGGCAGAGCATCGTTCAATCACCATTAGCCTATATTCCTACCCCACGTACAATCCAAGCTGTAATATTTTAGTAATGAGGACAAACACGATGCACGTGCGTACTTTATTTCTTTCGGTCAACGTTGAGTGAATTTCATCACCGTTGCTAGTCGAGCAAGGGATTTTTGAGTTGTAGCACTCATTTTACTTCCAGAAGATGACAGATTGATAACCTCTGGAACTGTTCAAATGGACAATCTTTTTGATGGGCGACTCTCAAGGGCTAGGTATTGCCTCTGGGTGTCTGGCATTTTGAGGCTGGCTATCCAGTATCCCTGCCTCAGTTGGTTTTCTTTTCCACGTTTCAAAAAGTTCAGTGAATATATTCTTTTTTTCTCGTTTTCTTTTGTCTGAACCTCAGGAGACAATTCCCATGCACATGGACTCGGTGATTATCTACTTGTAGAGCCTTGAAGGCCAGAAGGCCATTGTATTTAAAATCACACCTTGTGATCTGAGCTTTTATGAAGGGAACAGGTATAGCCCTCTCTGCTCAAAATGTGAACTGCGGGGGCCTCTTGGGCCGTTGCTTCTCCATGATTGCAAATGACAAATCTAGCTCTGGTAACAAAGAGTGACTTGTGGTTTGTTGTTTCTAAATCAACTCTGCTGGTGTGCATTCAGTCACCGTGTGTGTGTGTGTTTGTGTGTGTGTGTGTGCGCGTGTGTGTGTGTGTGTGTGTGTGTGTGTGTGTGGTGTTTCTATAATTGAACAGGAAATGGGTACAGTCTCTTGGGCGTTGAAACGGAATGAATAACATGTTTGTCCCATTCTTTCTTAAAACTCCGGACAGTTCACTTCGCAGTCCACTTCGTGCAGGGTTGAATGGTGGTGGAAAGCCTTTTCACTCCATCATCTCAAAGGAACGAGTGACAGTGTTTGGAAATGAAGGAAAGAAGGTCAGCACCCTCGAAAAATATTAAGGTTTCATTCATGGTGGACGTTTCAATTTGGCTGTCGCGCTACGAGATCATCGACTTTGAATGAACGTCAGCAATAACCAGCTCTTACAGTAGTAAATGTCCTAGAAGTGAAACCCTCTCACCCATGTGACAATTTGTAACTAAGATGTGAGTTACAAATTGTATCATGGTATAAGATGAGACATTTCCCAATTGAACTGCTGCACATATCTTGTCTCAGCCATGTGCAGCTTATTAATGTAAGCATATGCAATGTGATCTATATTTCCTGCCTTTACAGGCAAATTCCTCTTTTTTTGTCAGTGACGAATAAACCTGTAGTTCTGCTGTAAGTTTTACAGAACACGACCCCAAGGATATCAAGGATCAGTCCATTTGTGTCTGTTGTGTTTCTCTGTGTGTGTGTTTATGTGTTACATATGTGTGGCTGTGTGTTACATAGGTGTGTGTGTGTGTGTGTTGAATTGGTGGGGTACACTTCAACTGGAGCCCCTGCCCCGTAAAAACTGCACAACCATGGCATTGCTCCAGATTTGGACCCATACAGAGCTTCTTTGTGCATTTTCATGTGTTATCCCAGATTGTCCTTCGTCAAGGAATATAAAGCCTCTTGTGCAATAACTCTCAATTCTCTACATCAACGATCAGTAGGATATAATGGTATTATTATTATTACATTCTTAGTATGAATGCTGGCTTTCTTATATTGCTTGGATATGGTCCAACGCATTTTAGAAAACAGGATTTAGTTGAACTGTTTTCCTCACCTATATATTTTGTGCAGTTCCATTGGTAAGACAGACGATGAGTAATGGTAACTGCGACAACGCACAATGTGATCATCAGCTCCGAGAAGTCCTTCCATATGTTTGTGACTCTAATACAAATAGGCTCAGATTCTTCAAAATAATATGGGTATGGAGTGCGTGATTTCAAATTGCTACCATGGCATGGATCCAGCAAATTGTTTTTCTTCTTGTTTGAGACCAAAATCGACAACAGGGCGCCCCTTTTTCAATCCATCCATATTCTCTGATATTTAGGCCTTGCGATGCAATGGTGTTCTGGGAGGGTGAATATGTGCAATGTCAAGCACTATGGCCCTACTCTACAAATGTAGCAGCTTCACATGCCGTATTGTTTGATAACAGTGTGCCGAACAGTTCCGAGCAAAAAGATGCAGCAGGCACTTTCTGAAGGGCTGTGAGCCGCTGTGAAGGTCCTTTCCACTTAAGATGGATGTGGAGCATCTATAGGTGTGGATGCAGCCATCCATCCATTCTGAACTTTCCACTGTAGTTGCGGAGATGTGGAGACACATTCGACACGTTTGTATGAAGCGGTAGTCTGGGTATTCCCATGCTGCTTTGTGCGCGATTAGAGTTAGGGGACCAATCACAGAACGCTCTAACATACGTCATCTGATATAAGTGATACGATTGGCGCTCAAAGCAGCATGGGAATAACCAGGCGCATTTGATAGACATTCGTAGCGCCCAATAAACGGCTCTAGGCATTCATAAAACCACACCTCCAATATGAGAACATGAACGCATGGTTCCAAGACCACCATCTCACTGAGATGTGGTGGCGTCAGCCAGGCTAATGTGGTGCAATAAATAAGGCTACCACCTTGTCTCTTTGCCCTTAGGCATCTTGCGACATGTACTATTCCCCATTAAACCCTGAAACCCTGCTTTGTTTACTAATTCTAACCATAACTGAACCTAACCTAAACCCTAGCCATGAGACACATTCCCCGGTTGCATTTCACCACAGACTTCCCCATGTGGCGTCCATGGTGGTGTGGTGATTAAGATATCATCTAAAAAGCACACCACATGGTGTATGTATTGAAGAGTCTCATCCATTCTGTTCCGGAAGATTTCCGGAACACCATGAGACAGCTGGTGATATCTGAATATTACCCATTTGAATTGGCCTACTCACAGGAAATTAATGTTTTAGTTATGCATCCAATGATGTCTGCCTTTAAACAAGGGACTGGTCTAGTTTGAGAATCGCAAGATGAGTAAATCACATGTGTCTTTATTCCTTTGGAACTGTGACAAAACAACATGCCCATGTATGGGCATGTTGTCCTCTGGGTTTCCCTAACTGTTATCCCATTGCTCTGTGCCTAGGTAATCGTCTCGTTAATTAGCAGATTGCTTGCCTTCAAAGTTAGATCCTCGCACATAACCAAATTAGAAATATTGTATTGACTTGTGGTTTGTAATCAATCTACAGTAGTCTCCAAACCTCTTCACAGTGCACTCTCTCTCTACGGTTAGTTTTAGTTTTAATAGCTTGTGAAACCTGCCTATCAGCAAACAGAGAGGAGGCCTTTCAAGCATGCTACTGTTTTATTTTTTGGGGGAAGCAGTTGCTTGCAAATTGTATCACAGACTGTTAGTCTTAATGGCACCAGGGTAAAGTAGTCCGGGCCGGCTATTTAACACCATGGGGGAATTCCAGCACATGGACTATGAGGGAAACCAATAGGTCATGGTGTGCAATCACCATCATTCATTGATTATTGTGAGCAAAATCCAAGTTGGGTCCCAGGTAGAAAATCCCAAAATGAAATGGTCGGTGGAGCCTAGAGGACCCTAACAAGCGTGTCTGTATTGTCTGGAACCGCGGGCAGTGCTGGTAATTCGGAAATGATTCGTGGCTGCATTCAGCGGACACAATGTACTTGTGAGAATAGACAGCGGGACGTCAGTCGCTGACATCCGACTCTCTGGGAGTTCTGCAATCCCATCGGTTTCTGCACACTGGCGGACGTGAGAGGCATTATGCACCGTGGAGATGTATTGTCCGGCAGGCACATCATTTTAAGCAGCAGGGAAAACTGTGCACGGCCGTACAAGTGAAACAATTTCGGGGACCGAAATAGTCATGCACTTGCTTTGGGGAGAACACAATTAGACGATGAAGACTTGCTGCTGGACATGTGCTTCACCACAGGACCCCAATTTCTTTGATCCATGGGGTTTGTCCTTTTTCTGAGCTGGTCAGCATGATCGTAAAGGACCTGTGAAAGGCAGCCCCTCCACTGCCCTCTTTCTGGTTCGAATTAGCTTCAAGATGAGCAAAGAAATGATGGAACTGATTCCCTTTAATGTCTTGAGTGAATTGGCCTCGATAGCCTTTTAATAGTCTGCAGATGGTCTTTCTTGGTGAAAGAATGGATGATTTGAATCAGATTGTTGCTCTCTTTCAAAATATGAACAGCAATGTGTTTTTTGTTGCGTGTTTCGTAACGCGTGTGATTTGCTGTACTGTTTAATCTTGGCATGAACACTCATGTAAATTCATGTTTAATCCTGGTGAAATAGCGGTAAAATATAGAGGTCTTTCCTCCCACTGTATACACTGAATCCGGAGAGAACGACAAAAACAAGAACAACAACAACGATGACAAAAACAACGACACCAGGTTGGATTCTGTTGGGCTCCGCTGGACTGTGGTGAACTTGGTAGAGGGGAAAATTTCAGAAATGCTGCCCGTCCAAAACGATGTAGAACTCGTTACATTATGCGCGGATCCGCGGTCCCTTGTGGAGATGTCTCGGGGTTATTTCAACTCCGCAAGGGGCACTCGGGCCTGCGGGTCTGGCTGGTCGTGATTGGTATTTATGCGAGCTGTGGGACGTTCTCAAGATATCACGGGAGTATCTGGAGTCGTGCTCGTATGGAGATGGTTCGCCTCCGGGGGCCCCTTGGTAAATGGAAGTGTTGTCGAGCAGTGATGCAATGAGAAAACCAGCAGGATTTGGACTAAGCGCAATTATCGGTAAACTTGATGAAGGTGTGCTTTGCCCGCCACCCCCTGCCTGGGATTTAAGGATGAAACAGGGTAGCCAGAGTGGTTTGACTTTTATGAGAGACCTGCTTCTAAGGCGCTCACCTGGCATGGCATTTGGCATGTATTTACTTACTATATGACCTCTCTTTTCTCTCTGTGGGAGCCAATGGAGGATATGACTTTACTTTCTGTAGTGGCCTTTGACAAATACAAAAGTAATATAAATAACTGTGTTTGTTTGCCTTTGGCCATGTGAAAGTGGAAAGGTGTATGTGTGTGTGTGTTTCTTTGAACACGTGAAACTGGAAAGGGGTGTGTGTGTATTTAAACATTTGAAAGAAGAAAGGTGTGTGTGTGTGTGTGTGTGTGTGTGTTTGAACGTGTGAAAGTGGACAGGTGTGTCCATGCAGGCCAAGTAAAACCCTCTCATTGTATCGCAAAGTTGGCAGCACACCTGACGAACGGCATAGCAGAGGTGAGGGTGTAGCCAGGGTTTGTGGGTCATAAGGCCTAAAATAGCTTCAGGTGGAAATGATTATGGGTAGGTCCTGAGGTCCGCACTCCACTCAGGACCCACATGAGTAGCACTGCAACCACCTATCTGGACACAATGGCTGTGTTCTCATTCACTATATAGTGTTTGCTTTATAGGGGGC
>JAOTIX010000132.1:4431888-4448300 GCA_027123715.1 Gaidropsarus macrophthalmus
CACACACACACACACACACACACACACACACACACACACACACACACACACACACACACACACACACACATACATCCACACATACACACACACTATCACACAAAGGCTTTCACTGATGCATACACCCACAGATTAGCACACAAGCATGAATGCACACACACACGGAAATATACAAGTGCACACGTGCGCGCACACGCTAACAAAGTATACACGTGCATACACGCAGGTGCAAATTCAATAAGGATTATATCTATAACTTTCTAGGGAAACACGGAGCGCAGACTGGTGTGCAGGGTGCACAAAGCAACATTTGCATAATATTGAATAAACCCATGAGATATCTCTATATATTAAGAGGTCCAGAAAGAATCCCTTTGAAGGGGTTGTTGAGGGGGGTATGAATTTGATACATCTCTGTGCTCGTTGGGAGAGGCTAACTCAATGTGGCCGTGGCCATCTGCTCCCCTGTGGTGCCTCGCTCTCTGGTGACGGAGCCAAAGTGAACGGGAATTCAACATCTGATAGGGCTGCGCGTATCAGACTCATTGACCCGCCTTCGCTGACTGTCGGCACAGAGGCGGGCCCAGTGCTAAAGGGGGCGCGGGGCTTTTATCCGTATCCAGGTGTAACGAACGCGTAGTTCCCACAGTCCTGGTGCCGTTACAACCAAACTCTTACGTAACCGACTAATTTTTCTCCTCCTCGCTTGCTTTGTTCGTATTTAGTTCGTACGCCTCTCGGTATGTGTCTTGTTTTTCCATCGCTTTCTATTTTTATCTTCTATATCTTGTATTTTGCGCGGATCGGCCAGTCGTAGGCCATCGATTTCGTACCTCCTCCATTTAGCGTCAAGCCTCTTTTTTGATTTGCACTGTTTCGGACATCTCGCTCTCTCTCTCTCGCTCTCTCCCTGGACCCTCTCAATCTCAATCTCTCCCTTCTCTTTTCTCTCTCTCGCACTCTCTTCTCTCGCTCTAGTTCTCTCTCTCTCTCTCTCCACATACACACGACGTATTTCTCACACTCTCGCTCTCTCCATCGCTATATATAAATATATCTCGACGCTACTTTTGATCAACCACGTGATCAGGTTCAGCTCGTCACAGCCCCGCCCCCGCGCCCATCGTACATTCAACACCAATTATCTTTGTCATAACAGCAAACCACATCACTGTCAATCAACGCATTAACACAACAACCGAAAGGCTAAAGAAATATATTAATAAATGCTACGGGGACAAAGACATTCAGAAATTCGAACTAGAACTGGCGGAGTGTAACAGGTATTTTTCTACCCGCTCCAAGCCCTCCATCTTTCCTAATTTTCGAAACATTGGAAATGCACTGATGTATAACTAAGCTTAACATAATACCACCAACTCTAAATAGCACTATCCAAACAGCATCAAGGCATGCAGTTTTCTACGCAAAGTATAGCAAGGTGTCCCATCTCCACAAGCAGCGGTATAAATAATAGTTAGTGGAGTGGGGGTGGGTGGCTGCCCCGATTTCTTCCAGCCCCCACCCCAATGCCAATGCAATATGTCTCTCGATTGTTTTGGGTATTCCGTATTGACATACAATCTAAGAACAGGTGGGTTCCAGAATGGAACCAACCCGGTGGGGTGGGTTCTAGAACGAGTTCCACCGCTGAATCGCCAGATTCCAAAAATAAAAACGTGGATGTTGATCAAAACAAACGTTGAAATGCATGATGTATCTTATTCATGCTGGATATAACCAAATCCCTTTAACACAGGCCTGTCAATCACACCTAATCCTTCGAAATGTTAACGATTGTTGAGGCCAGTGAGCACGCAGTGTTTGCCGCATAGCCTACAGTAAACAAAACTCATCCTTCGTCAATAGGGGCAGCTAGGCCATCCAAGACTGCAAATAATAGTTTTTTTCCCGAATGAATGAGTGAAATATTTATTTTCCCTCCATCAGAGGAGTGGCTACAACCAAAGCCATCGGGAGCCATATCAATAGTTTTTAGGAAGAGCCCGTTATGCTTATGTACAAAGCATGCTCACTGCTTTTTGGATGCCTGTTTTCAAAACAACAACACTTTTAAATAAATAGAACGTTGGTTACAAAAATAAGTATAACATTCAATACTTTGATTGTCTTTTTAAAATCTATTTATTTTCTGCATATGTAGATGACCTTTAAAGATGTCAAGCGCATAACGTTGAAGGTTCACACTTATCTTTTTTTTCTAAAGTCTTTTTTTGTCATTTTGTTTTGTTTTTCAACATGTTGACATGAAAATAAAGTATTGGCCCACAAAGTATAACTGTGCGGTATCAAGTGCTTTTTGTACAAAAGAAAAACGATATTATTATTAAAATATTCATTTAATGGCTTTACTTGATACATAAATACATGTTTAAAGAACACAGGCGCAATCCACTGTTTGTCAGTTATATCTGAATGACTTGAACGATTGTATATTTACACAGAAGGGCAGTTTGAGGGCTTTAACATCGCTACAAGTATGCGAGTCGACGTCCTTTGTTCCTCACCCTCTGTCTGTACCTTCTCCCCAGGACTGCTGCCAGGTATTTCTTCACGGCCATCTGTTTTCGATGGCGGCTGTAGCTGTCGGTGAATATCCCGTCTGAATGCCTTTTTGATAATGGTTCCGACTCGTCCTCAATGCTACTCTCTTCACTGCAAAACAAAAACATGCATAATGTTAAGCTACAGATTGCTGCATTGAATACCAAATCATTTGCAACACTGAAATGCATTTTCTTTTAGGAAGAAGCCAGTTTAACTTTTTCATATTAAGGATTGCAGGACTGTATCATCAATTTGGCAATAACCATTTTAGTATGCATGGCAATGCTTCCCATTCTGGAATTTTCTTTGAGTAAAACCAGCGCGACCGCCAATGTTAATCAATGTCAACCAATCAGGGGTTTAATCCGTTCAGACAATTGTCATAAATTATTAATTTGCAACCCATGGCACATTCTGGCGCATAGAGGCCTACTGGAAAAATAAAATCAAGTAATCGATTACCCACCCATGTTTTGGCAGATTTTTATCTCAGTAAGCTGACCTGTCTTTTTTTTATAATAACACATAAATAAATAGAAATGTGTGTGCGTGTTCAAAGGTGGTCGCTCCTTACGAGCACATGCTGTAAGATGCGCGCGAAGATATGGAACATTTCTATAGTGGACCGTGTTGTAACAAAGCGAAAGTGAAACCATTTCAGAAAATGATGCGAAAGAATCGAGACAATGATGCAGCAACCTGAACTTGTGATGGCGGCTTTGTAAACGCTGATAAGAAATGCCCTTACCCTACACGTATTGTCATCAGAGAATGCAGATATTGCCTCGCTGTTAACTGACCCAGGATCTCCCTCAAGGCTCTATCTAATTCTTCCTCTGCATGCCTTTCTGTTCTGAGATGATAAAACGCCAAACACACACATCGTCAGTGACCAAAGCACAGACAAAATGATCAAAAGTAGCCCAAAATGTGCCTTTTAAGTTCAATGTCACAGCAGTAAATAACCGTAAACGACCTAATACACACGCACGTGTTTCCAACGTTTTTTAATCGTTATAATCGTAAGAATCAACATTTTAGGCTACTAGATATGAAATAACATTGAACAAATAATATGAGATACTCTGGAAAACAAAGCAAGCCAACATTTCCGCAACATCAAAAATGTTTTAAATGGAATTGAGTTCCATCATATGTTGTTGTTGAGTGTATAAATATTTACCTTTTTTCTGGTGGGTAGTACAGTGTGTACACGTCGTCATCTAAGGACGGTGGGCTTCGTATAGCAATCTGATCACTATCAAACCCCATGTCGGACAATGAATTCCCATCCTCATCGAACGCGTCATTTTCAAGTCTGGAATAGAAAAAAACGACATCTAATACTTCGATTCGTAATCGTTTGGACGAAAGAAGGAAACACTCAAATCGGACCCAGAATAACCGAAAAGGGCTTGGAGAAAATAGCTGAGGTAACGCGATATTTTTACTTTGGGGCTTAGTTGAAATAAAAAATATAAACAATTTTATGAATAATAACCAATGCAATTCATGCACTGCCAACAAAGATGTAGCCTACCGCAAATAATCATTTACATTTTATTGTTCTAGATAAATATGCGTTCGATGTGTTGCCGATTCTTCATTGGCTGGAGCGCCATTAATTATTTAGGCCTTCAAATAGAAAGACAATACGGATAGACATGTTTTCACATTTGGTCGGCCTCGAGTTGAAATTCGATTTGTAAAAATCCGCAGTGAATATTCAAATCAATGAGTAAAAAACCACGCCTAAACTTTGCTTTCGATTGACAATTTTTTTTATAATTATGGATAAAGCATTCCTATTCGTGTTGCCTCGCCTCTTCTCGGTGACGTCATCCCAAGGGCTCTCCGTTGCATTGACTGCACTCTCCTCTTTAATAAGGGTTGTTCTATGCGCCGTCCCGATGGACACGTTATACCACGACCACATTTCCACTGTCATTTTCCAAGATATCAGATTTGTGGAAGTGGAAAATAATTTCCCAATCAACGATTTTTTTGTCTCTTTTGTTACATATCAGACGCACAAAAAGGTGTCCATGCGTAATTACGCATTTTTTAAATAGGGGAGACCCGATCCAACATCATCAAACTATGTGCTGCAGTAGAATAGCTGAACGTACTTTACATATTCATGAGGATTCGGATTCCGATTTTTTTTCGATTCGCAATACCTCATGTATTAACAAGTGGAAGGAAAGCAGATGTACATACCTAATCTTAGGGTAACTTAATCCGATAGGTGTGCAGTAAACACTGTAGTGCATTATGATTCCGTAGATGAGCAAGACTAAAGTCGCTTTACTCGAACTGGCCATGCTGTTAGAATTTGAAAGAAAAAGAAGAGATGTTAAACAATTGCATTCCCACAATACTCAATCGCATTCCTTTTCTAATACAACTATAGGCTACGTTGCGTTATTCCTAAATCGTTACTGATGGATTGGATTAAAGACAATTAAAACCAAATGCATAAACGCTTCGTTCTACAAAACATTGCTTTCACTCTCATTCCATTCCATTAAAGTGCAAAATTGATTTTTGGATCCACACCAAATTGAGTTCCTTTGGATACAACCGCAAAGTTAAGGAAGAAATTGCAACATGATGTTGTTCGATAAAAAAATTGAAATAATCCAACTTAATCTTGAGTTCCATTAAGCCTAAAGAACTGTGAACCGAGTTATTAAAGCGAATGTTGCTGCTTTGTAAGTCGGTAAGCACGTACCTATAGCAGGGGTGGAGGAGAGGAGCGCTGTGAGATGTGATCCGGGCGCGGCTGTTGTAGTGTGTGAGAGAGAGAGATAGAGATCTTCCTCCTCCCTGGCTCCTTATGGTCCCCTCAATGCAATGCAATCGCACTTTTATACACACAATAGGTGACTAAACCAGTCGTTCAAGCAAACAAAAACGGAAAAGTGTACCGCCGTGCGTCTACATATCTTTGCGCAAAAAAAGTTTTTGTCCCCTGCTCCGATTGCCTTGGATTTTTATCCATGTATCGCGAGCCTTGCCTTTTTTTTTTTTTTTTCAATAAGTCCCATTAAGGATGCTGTAGACGTCATCAGGCGTTCCTCCCGGAATATAATAGTACAGTTCCTTCCTCATCGATGCATCCGTCAGACCCCCACCCCCAGCCCCTATGATGGAAGTTTACTTCGAAACTTGATTCTTTCAGAAATGGGCGAATGCATACATTTGTGAACTTTACACACGTTATACGTCACGGTCAGCACAAATCATTTTGACCACGATGTCTCCTACTCGTCATCGATAACTCCAATTTGGGTTTTATGATTATGGCTGAGCTGGGAAATGATCATCTTTTGAGAAATGATGGTGAGACGGACTTCAGGGAGTTATGCTGGGGACCGCATTTCAGGCCTTTGGGAACTGTCCAGTGCTGAAATGTTGGCTTACACTTTTTTCAGTATAAGCCTGTGTATAAAAATACTAAAGATTAATTGTGGATTTGGATTGAATACATATATTGAAAGGTGTATGAATGCTTAACATGGCTTTGAATCTCCTCGTTTCCTTCAATCTGATTTCAATATGCAACCTATCATTGTCCTTTATTTGATAGGAATTGTCTGCGTGCCTATGAAACAAAATGTAATGATAAGGTAAGTAGTCCTGTCATTATTCTAAATATAGGGTAATGTACCATAGGCCTTTGTATCGTTTCGGAGTAACCAATATGCCCATGCGCCTTGTCATCGAAATAAAGCCCACTACTGTTTACCGTCTTTTACTGTCAATATGTTGACGTCACGAATGTGTTGACTCTGACGCAATATGACGAACACCAAGACATTGCGAAACAGCCCATCCCAACTTTTCTCATAGGGCGTTATTTCAACAAAGTGAATGCATCTGCAAGGGTTAAAACGAAAGAAAGACTAATCCTTTAATCCTGTTCTGTCTCGCCCTGACCGTACAGATTGCTTAACAAATGGCGCCACCATGAGGAAGAGAAGGACACAATGCGGACCGTGTGACTAAGAGGATGAATCACCAGAAAGCTTTCACCCTCCATTTTTTTATGTTTTGCCAGTATACTTTCTCTCGGGAAAAAAGATAATCTAATCAACAAGCTCTGCTACTGCCTCGGCCTAATTCCCCGAAAGCGAGACAAATATACTAGAGACAACGACAGATATTATTATTAACACTTATTCAATGTCTGACATAATGTATGTCAGCTAACTTAATTTGGATCGATACGGTCAATACATGTGTAAAGCAATCAAGGGATATTCTTCTGTATAGAATATACAAGAGTTTTTATATGGAGTTGAATTCCCTCCCCGTAAAGCAGTTTACAGTTATAACATTTTTGGTTGGTGGTGTGCCGCAAGATTGGTAGGCTACACTGGTGTTGGCGAAGGCTACTACGTACATTTTTTTCAAATCATGATACGGGCGGCAAGTGGGCGGATACCTGCAAGTAGGAGGGACTTACAGCTGAGAGTGGGAGGGCCTTGTTTGTCCTCACGTCTCATTGGTTAATTGGCCTCAGTAGACAGACGGCCGACAGTGCTGAAGAAATTGATGACTTGATATCCATTTTTTATACAACTGCCAGCGTTGTTGTTTGTCACACTTCTGAGTTATGCTGATAAGAGTAACTTCCACATGTGTGAAAGACCTTTATCTGTGAAGTGGAATGGTTACAATCCATCAAAGACCACAATCCACAATGACATCTTGTTGTTGTTAGTGACAACCCAGTTCATCATTGGGGTGTCATATTGTTCCCCAATGGTCTTCATTTGGGTTTTTTTACATGTACAGCATATGTATTGTCAAAGACTGTATAACCTTGTTTCCAGATACAGTTATATTAGTTACTATAAGCCCACAGATGTATTCTACTATGTGTCTGGCAAGGATTCTATGAAATTGTGTAGAACTAGAATCATAATTCGAATGTTCCTTTGGAAACATGGCAATTATAGACTTTATATGCCCTCCCCTTGACAGCCTCCCAAGAATCTTTGATGGTTCATAAGGTTGCCTGTCACTCAGGTGTTTTTCCTTCTAGGACCAAGGACTCCACAGTACTCTGGATATGCATAAACTACTATTTGTCCAGCAGTGAAGTCACTGAGCCAACGTTTGTGGGGGATGGAAGACCTTTTTATGGACCTTTTTAGATTCCTGTGTTTATATTCAGGAACAAAAAAATTAAAGGCATGTTTTGGGGTAAGTTGTGTGGGAAATACACCTCCAAAACGTTTAGTGAAGCCACATTCTGTCTTATTGCAAGGCACACATTTAATAGAAACCTAATGTAAGGGAAATACAATCAAGGTTTATGCAACAGCTATGCATAACCAATAGGTACAAAGATTCACAGTTACAAATAATAATATTGAAATGGTGTAGGCCTACACATCTGAAAAGATGTCCTAATTTGTCGCCTGTCAAATAGAAATAGTACAAAGTTCAGGTTGGAGTATGGATGGTAAGAGAGGGAAAAGAAAACAAGGGATGCTGAAACATTAGAAGGTAATGTAAGTAAATACTTGATTTCACAAGAAACGAAAAACATATCAATAACACATTTGATAAATTAAGATTTCTAAAATAATACACATAGATAGCTTCATATGGATGAAGCTAAAGCGAGGAAATAAAAAGTGTTACAAAAAAAAAGATTGAAGAAGACTTGATTGAAGAATTGTACATTTTATAGATGAGTATAGGTAATTAAGGTAATGTAACTTTCGATACAAGGCATTTCAGAGAAACCTAAAATAACAACATCAGCAGTTCGATCGAGTTAACCTCAATGCAATATAGCACAATCACAATATTTCACAATTGCCGTTTCCGATATGAAAGCCTAGAGGGCGCCAACGCCATTTGGATTTGGTTCAGCTATGGTTCAAAGGTTAAACGCACTCACCGTTTGTGTTTATATTATTTATTTATTTATTTATTTAAAATGTATTATTTTTTCCGAAAACTATTTAGTTATCTGCAAGAAAAATAGTGGTCAGTGTTGAATTTGTTCTACACCAATCTGCATTTGGGATGTCGGCCATATTGGGGAATCCTCGCTGAAGGGGATGATTCTTCCTGGCCTCGTCCTAGCTGCTACCTCTATTGTTGTGGGGCTCAATGGAGTCTTCGCCGGTTCCTGTTTTTGTTATTCTCAAAGGTCGATGATGTGGGTTTCGTGAGACAATCACGATCTTTCACATTCAGTTCAGTAATGGTTGAGCGTTTCCAGTGATTGGACATTAACGTGCGACGAGGGACCTTGAATTTGTACGTTTGTGTTCACACGAGAGCCGCCATGGGACTGACCGAAGACTGAGATTTCCCGGTCGACTCAGCCTTCATTGGGTAATTCCTCTTGGATTGTACCATTAAACTACGTGGAACAAACGCTACAGGACGTATGTAGCCTCATCTTCAAGCAATAAAGGTCTCTTTTAAGGTAAGGATTTTAAAAACCGAACGTAGTGACCGAAAGTAGTTTCAAAAGTCAACGGTAGAGCGGTACGTTTCCGCTGACTGCCTCAGTTTAACAACATGGTAAAGTTAAAACAGTTATACGTCTGTCCGCTTTGCTACACTGAAACAAGGCATGTGAGTTGAATTTAAAATCCCTTCGCGGCCTTAATTGACCGCAGTGTCCCTCTTTATGTTGCGGTATTGAGTCGTTAAAATGTCCTTACAAAGTTTACCTAGGAGTCCAACGTTATTTCTCCAACACGGAGGCCTTTAGTGATCACAGTACCAAATATGATGGTCCCATATGTTCAGTATTTTATATTGGCATACAAACACGATTTTAAGTGGTGTCATAGATATATTGATTAGTAGTTCACCGTCCGTCCACTGAAGATATTGGTGTTATTTATACTTGTGTTTTATTTGTACTGATGCCCCCCCCCCACCCCTCATACTTGGGGTCTCAACGTGCTTGCTACCGAGTTATGCTCTCGTACAGGTAATGTGCATAGATGCTATGTTGTCCTCCAGTAATCCCCGTCTATGGTAATCCATAGAGGGGGAGTGCAGTACTACCCTGGACGACAGTTTGGTAGTTTCCCATTTACACACACACACACACACACACACACACACACACACACACACACACACACACACACACACACACACACACACACGATCACACACACACACACGATCACAGACAGCTGGAGTGGAGAAGCCTGTTGGCAGCGAAGTGAGGAGCATTCACAGGTGGTGTTGGCTGGGGAAACTAAGCTGATGGTTCGCCACTCCTAACCCTAACTGCCATTGCTGTACTGTGTTCATTGGAACTACCAACATATGTGTTTGTTGTATGCTTGTCACATTTTGATCTCCATGAAAAAGTTCTGAGGGGGTTACATTGGTGGGAAAGTGAGCAACAAAAAGTCTATGGTAGTGTGGCTTTTGTGTTCGGACAGGGAGACAACTTTAGGGAGAGCAGCTCTTGAAGATGCCTCTCTCTCTTGCCCACCCTGACTCACTCCTTTGACAGGCACAGCAGGTGGTCTGAATGGCATGAATGGATTCGGAAGGAAGTCCTTCCCCACCCCCAACTCTCTCTCGCTCTCCTCCTCTGCTCCTTGATTGGCAGAGATTGCAGGATGCCCCAGTGATAAGCACCACGGAATGTCTTGCCAGGGCTGTCAACGAATTACACCGCTTAGTGTGGGGAACCATTCCTATGGCCTTATTCCTTCTGGTTGGCAGCCCATAACTGAGCAAACGTGTATGTTGTATTTATTTCAAGCCTTTCATCATTTAAGCAATGTAATGTATTTCAGCCGCAATAAAAACCTTCTTGCATGCATGATACATGCAACCAAGCTCAACCTTTAGCCTATTTGAGTTTTTGTGAATCAAAGGTAACAGAGGCAACTGAAGGTGTGCCGAAAGTGACTGCAAACATTACGCAATGCTGTGGCTCAAAGGTTACCTCACCTCCTTCAGAACCTCTCAACCTATCTGATTAGGCAGATCAGCGATAGGGTTCAGGCTGAGTCCATGTGTAGCCTCCACAGATATTCCTGGCTGTTGCATACTTGAACTAGCCGAGCTACCATCGCTTGTTGATGTACATTCAAGGGTAAACAGGATGTTGATGCTGTCAAGTGCGATACTACAATGAATTGGCGGAGGCGAACTTTTACCCTTTTTTGAAGATGAGTATTTTGACCTCCTGATAGTTTTTGTAAGCTACCTCCGTCGATCAACAGTAGTGGTATTTATGTTTCTATAATGCTGTTAATCAGTTGTATCGCCTGTACTGTGACAGGTTCAGCATGTAACCGATAGCATAAAAGACAATTGACAAGATGGCTCCACAATGGACCTGATCAGGGAAAGATGGAGACCAGTGCATGTGTCTTGTGTTCATATCTCAGAAATCTAAACGCTCAGCTGTAACAGGAGTCCCCCTTCCCAGTAGTTTTTCGAATTGTGCGATGACTCATGGGCCCCACTCAGAGCGTGCATGGCCCTTTTACTGTGACGTGTTGGCTGTCTGGCCCCAAGCCTCCCTGGTCACATGTCCTACTGGGAAAGGCTTGGCCTCCACACGTTTGTTTGAGTGCCACACATTTTGTTTCGATCCCTCATGACCACAGCTTTTTAAAATGAGAAGCCACTGCTCATCCATCCAGTTCTGTGATGCTGCTTTGTCTGCCATACAACGTGTAAACAGAGCAAACAGACGTGAAATATGTTTTTATTTCACATGTTCTACCATCCTTACTTTCAAAGTTCAAAGTACACTTTATTGTCAATCGCACCATGCAACATGTGATTACATAGACGATCAAAATTGCGTTTCCCCATACTCCAAAAAGTAATTTGAATTTGTAAAAAAAAAGAATTCATCCTTCGTTCTTTCTCTAGGCAGGGAAGGTGTATGATTAATGTAATCTCTTCTAAATGTGCAAAGAGATGCCGTTTTCCCCCCATCGCTCGCTGTTTTTCACTCTTTTGATGACAACTGCAAGAGTGTTCATTCATAATCCAATTCGTGACTAGCATCTCATTTGAGGCCTGTGTGTGTGCACACATTTTTCTGCAGTCTGTCACCCTGTTCCCTTGGAACCAGCGAAAGATTGGCTTTTCTCGCTATTCCAAATGTTATTGTGCATTGAACGGCTTAATTTACCAAGACGCCGGTAAGAGTGCAGCCGATAATCTGACTTTAAATACCTTTACCGTGAAGGGTCATTTCAGCCATTGTTGGTTCTGGTAAATTGGCTACGCAAATGTTGTTGTTATTTGCGGATAATTTCAAATTGTACAGATGCAATACTAGGTTAGTGCTGAAGTGAGTTGGTTATTTCCAAAGGTGGAATGGTTTGGCAGCATAAATGTGAACGGTGAACGCCCATTACTACCGCGTCAACATGGTCTAGTAAAGTTGGATAGGTAGAGCGATGTATTGTGGCCTTTTCACAACATTATGGAATTTGTACTGCGGAGAAGAATGGCAGTAACATGCCATAACCATGCAGACTGCACTAATGGGCATGGCCATCCTGTTTCAATACTGTCATTCCCATACAACAGTTTATTTTTTTCAATGAGACTGTTGCGTAAACATTGGCATCAGGATGGTCACCAAGGTACTTTTCATGGGCGTGGACAGTTTCAGAATTAGCAATATCTAGGCTTGTGCTTGCATCCACAGAACTGCATCCACAGAACTGCACAATCTATACAAAACGGAACAAGTAAACTCAAGCACGTACACCATTTCTTTCAGCATCAGTCCGTCATTTAAACCAAACCTCCCCACTACTATGCTTCTTTGTGTTTGTATTCAACACGTGACAAATATTGATGCCTTTGGTTATTTATTGATGGCGATAAATAATGATTGCAAAATCTGATGAGGTGAATCAAACAATCAAAAGTACAGTTTTACAAAGTAAATGATGAAAGTATTGTCAAACCTAGCCCGTACACATTAATATATTCTAGTGCTTTTGTCCTATGCCTTTTTAGCCGTCGGCGGCAGATGTGTGCTATTGTTTGGGTGGAGGATGCAGGCAGATGCCTCTAGGCAGAACCTCCACGGTCCATTACTGTGTGTTTCATCGTCAGGACAGGAGGAGCGTTGCGATGCTGCTCTGCTCACCCCATTAGCATTTTCCCCGCTCATTGTTAGCATTTGAATGGCTTTCAACAGGTCAGGGAATTGTTGTGTGCTGCTCACTGTGGGGTAGTTGCCACCACACACCGTCTTCAGCTCTTTCCTTTTTCTCCATAACAAAAGATGAATCAAAGGGTTTAAGACGGCCTTGGAGTACACCTTTTGTGGTATTTTTAAAAGGAAAGGCAGTTTGGCTCAATTTTTCACCAGGGCTAGCCCTGTTTGGCCCCCTCGTAGGCTAGGTTTCAGCGTAATGCTTTATTCTGGTACTGAAGGGACCAGTCTGGAATAGACCAAGACTTCTCTTCAAAGCATCCATGTTTTGTCATAGTAACGTCCTGTAATGGATGTTATTTGCCAGCCAAACTTAACAGGCCCTTTCCAAACGGCCCCCATTGATGTAATGGAACAACTTCCCAAGTCATAACAATTTTACCTTTTGTGTTGTAAGCTGCCTCCTTGCTTGCTGCAGAAGAACATTGGTCTCGCGTTGCAAGCTAAATTGGTGGAAAATGAACACATTTTACACACTGCTTGAATCTTCCATCCACAGGGACCTGCAGGCCTATGAACTATTCATGGCCATATCAGTCTTCTGGACGACAGGAACAGAGAGGGAGGCGTGTTAATAACCATGACCTCATTTAGCTTCTGCAAATTAATTGTGCTGTAGTTGGTGTGGTACGGTTATAACAGCCTTTTCAAACCTCAAGTGACTCAGGGGTGACTTTGCTTCTGCCATCCACATCCAGGTAATTGAGTGAAGTAAGTTAAATCATTTCAACACGCTCACATTCCCCTCAGTAGCATGCTTAAATGAAGAAAGTGGTTTGAGTTGCAGTTCATTAACTTTGAACTGCAAAATGTACTGAACTTGAGACCACAGATCACATAGGAAGTCCAACTCCACGTCCATCCCCAGCGTCAGAGGCCCTTTACATTCTGCACATTTGCTCTTAAAATCTTCAGGATAAATCAAAATCAAACTGGGGAAGAAACATCCATCTAGTTTCCTCAGGATTAGCGATTAAGCCATGCCAGGATTATGTGCACTTGGGTCATAGAGTTAAGCCCTGAGCCTTCCCTTGGTTCCTTCACAGGCTGGAAGATGCCACTAACCCGCTGTGGACATGCCCTCCTTCCAAGTCCATATGTTGGTTTAGCTTTAGCGTTTAGCTCTAGCATCAGCACTGCTTAGTGCCTCTTTGGCGCCTTCAGAGCTGCAAGGGGGCTGACCTGCAGGTCAGGGCAGGGTCAACATTGTCAGGTTTATAATGACTTCTGTTCGGGCGTCAGTGTCTGCTCTATTCAAACCATGTCCCCCGCAGATGGCAAATTCACCAACTACAACAATGGATAGAAGTCCAACCACGACCCCAGTCCAACCATGCCAGTGAGAAGATAATGCAATCAATAGGCGTCGACTGGTTAAACACTGATCTGTATATGGCGACATCCTTATTTTTCCTAGTGAGCGGGACGGTGCTACGTTTATAGCCCTGATGATTGGTGAGTCAGCCTTTACTAAGAAGGCCTGCGCCAAGCAGCGTTGCATCATTAACCAGCTGCTCTCCATTAAGCTTGTATTCAGGTCTGTTTTTACGGTCCGTTTATTAGCTATTGATACCCAGGGAGGCCTGTGTCACGACTCCAAATGCTTTCAATGGCTGGTGTTTTGAAATGCTTTTACACACACACACACTCACATTATTTTTATGTATTTAGATTTACATTTTCGTTATTCTTGCAGCTGTGACTGTCAATTCCCCCATTTGTGGGATTAAGGATAAAGGATTTTCAATTCACACACACATGCGTGCCCTGAAGCCTCTGCAGTGGACACGGGTTTGTAGCAGGGGCCGCATTCCTCCGATGACGATGCGCTCAGGCACACACACGTCGTGCACATGTGGGACTCGCGGTGGCTAAGGTATTTATTATCTTCCTAATGAGTTCCTCTAAATATATACGGGCTGACATCAATTTCCCCCGAGCCGCCCACTCAGCCTTACAGCTCCGTCGATGCCAAACACTAACGACTCATCCATAGGATCATTGATGGTTCGCTGTCCTTACCAGCGTATTATGGACAGGGAGGGACGTACACACACACACACACACACACACACACCTGTATCATGTAACCGTTGGGCCTCTGGGGAAACACCTCCATCTTTATCCATGGGAAAGCGTACATAAGCTTTGCGGAAGCTTTGTAGCGGTGGGCGTGCCTGGAGCCCAGGGCTCTACCATGGCCATAGGCTGCGATGGGATCTGCATGATCAGGCTGCTGTTGGACATTTGAGTCATGTGAGGTCACCTTCAAGCAGGGAACTTTTGCCTTTCTTCCTCCCAAACGACCGCGTGTCGAGCGGTCGTATCCGAACACGTTGGGGGTCGCCGTTTCGACAGGCTTTGATGTTTTTGAGGCCCTGACTTGCGTAGATCCTGGTCCTGATCCTCAATATGTGACTTGGAAATTTGTATTTTGAACTCCGAGGTGTAAGGGAAAGGAGAGAAAGCATCGCTCCTTGAGCGAGGTCAATGTTTTTGGGGAAAATGAGACGTAAAATGTCAAACTGGTTAGAACCCTAGTCGCCCTGATCCCTGATCGCTTGGTAACGACCAACATCCTGTTTAAGTTTTATTCCAGGCTGACCCTGACCTCGTTTGAGCAGCAATTGTGTTCATCAGGTTGTTTAAGTGCTGACGTTCTCCTCCTCCTCAGGCTTGGGGATGGGTTGCGTCAAGAGCAAAGAGGACAAGGGCCCGGCACTGAAGTACCGGCCGGACAACAATGCGTCGGGGCCCGCCAACTCCCACATGGGCCACTACGGGCCGGACCCCACCCTCATGGGCCACTCGCCCTCGGCCAAGATGAACAACAGCGGCTACGGCTCCTCCTCGCTCACGCCCTTCGGCGGCGCGTCGGCCATCATGACGCCGTTCGGCGGCGCCTCTAGCTCCTTCGCCTCGGTGGCGGTGAGCAGCCCCTTCCCCGGCGTGGTGACAGGTCAGTGTGGTAGGGAGGGGAGGGAGGGAGAGGGAGGGATGGTAGCCCACCCCGTCCATCGACTTGTGTCAGGCGAATATCTAATAATTGTATTTTTTTTGCACTGGGTCAACCTGGGAGTTGCAGACGGTCAATCAATAAAATTCAATAACATTTTATTTGTATAGCCCTTTACAATAGCCAAACGGTACCCAGTGCTTCACATCAAAGCAATACATACGCACACATAAAAACAATACATAAAAAACACAAGAAAGTGCAACTAGTGCTGCAGAGTGTTAAAGGCCCTCTAAAAGTGCATAAAGTAAAAACAGGCAAAATAACTACACCAAATAGCAGTACTACCCTAGTCAGAATGAAATGCCAACCTAAAGGAGAGTTACGTTGATGGCCCATGTCATCAGAGATGAGATGAGCGTAGGCTTTTAGCAGTCTTGTTTGCCTCTCACTCTCTCTGAAAATCACCCCAAGTGGTGGAGGGAGCACCTCTTATCGTTTATTCAACACGGACACGGTCTCCAACTGGTTCAATTAAATGGATTTAATTGGCTGTTTAGATGATGGACAGGACATGGGTTCCCAAGAAGCAGGTTGAGACAAAACTTCAAATTGTCGATAAAAGCACATAGCTTTCCAAGTTTAGTTTTTCCAACACTCGGTCATTCTGCTAATGCGTGGCTG
>JAOTIX010000132.1:4465723-4476442 GCA_027123715.1 Gaidropsarus macrophthalmus
ACACACACACACACACACACACACACACACACACACACACACACACACACACACACACACACACACACACACGCCTATTCGCTCACAATCCTCTACCACTAGATGGCGCTGCACATCTGTCTAAATGAGGCCCAGCTGTGCAGTCTTTGTCAGGCTTTGTACGGTTAATCCCACTAGTGAATATTTGTTTGTTGACACTTAGTCACTATCCAGACCTCATGCAGAATTAACTTGTAGTCATTTGTTATGTTTTTCAAAACGTGCTCGTCTTCTGTAATACCATATAACGATTTATTTAACTATTTATACATTTTAAATAACTTTTTTTTAACCCCACATACAATTGGGCTTTTGTGTCAACGTCAGTGGCTTGAGAACTTCTGGAAATAAGGTTATGAGGGGGTAAATCCCTGCCTAAATGCTTTTAATACCTTTTGATTGATCCACCCAATGCAACTAGTGACTTTCCCCCCATATCCCGGTCAGGTGACTGTTTTATATATCCAATTCCAAACCTTCCATCTGTTATTCTACATATTGCATTTTTCTTAAATCATTATCTTTCTCCAGTTGTTTTACTATTAACCTCAAGCTGTAATAAAACAGGTTTATGATGTTCCCTCCGGTCTGCAGTGGACTGTTCCCACACCAGACAATTGTTGAACTGGCAGTTTGAACCACTTTGCCCCATGGGGGTACTAAAGTACTTAAACCTGTGCTATGTAAGTTCTTTCATTGGCCAATGGCTTCAGTTGTTCCTACAGTTATAGCTAATATCTAATACATGACATATTTATCGAGAAACACATCTCTGGAAGGGTTTAAGGTTTTTTTTAATTCTCAGCTATTTGTTGAATTGAGTTAATAGCTGCAGTGGGGAATGTACTGCAGCTTTATAATTGAGGACAGTCTTACCAGGGTATATTAAGAGTAATCAAACCTCTCCTTTGATTACATCCTCAAGCTTTGTCTGTGGACCATCTGTCTACAGACGTTCGGTTTGCCTGTTCCTCGTAAGAGAATTGTAACTGCGTCACACCCCTATGTCACTCAGCCAGTCTGCCTTTGAGAGACTTCATCCCCGTGCAGCCATGTGTGGCATTACATAACTTCACAAAGGACTTTTTAAAACGGTGACCGAGCGATGGACATCATTAGGGGTCCACCCGTCGCTATGCTATTAAAAGTAGATCGACCAATTAGTCTCAGTAACTTTTTAGTAACTTTTTAAAACAGTGCCATGTGAGTTTAATTGTTTATTAAATGCTATTGGAAAATAGCAACAAAAAAAGTAGTCGCAAAAGGCTTTTGGATTTGCCTTTTATTGCTATTAGGGGAATGTTGCCAGGTCGTAACCCAACAACATCCCACCATGTTCGGCAAGCGAATCAGAGCATCAGGCTGAACAGATCAGGGTCATAACGGTCTGTAATGGAAATACAACCAGAACATAAACAAAAAGTGGACTTACCAGATGGTAAGGTGCTTGGTTCAGAGCTCGGAGTTTGGAGTGTTTCTGTGCTGGACGTTATAGTACCATTCACCTGCCCCCTGGCTATTTCCGCGCTTGCTTTATCCAATTATAGCATGTACCTGCATGCTGATGCCCTGGCTAATCCCAATGTCAACAAACTGCGCCAGACACTGTTGTCACCGGGGGATCATGTCAACACTGCCGTCATCCCATGGCATCATGTTATAAAACGTGTGTATGACGGATCCGTTTGTGGTTATCATTATGGACCCCGTGATACCAGAGTGACTGGTCAGCGCTGTCAACAATGCTGAACCGAGGCCCGGTATCAGAGTCGAGTCGGAGGAGCGTTTCGATCCACAGCGATGATTATACGTTTGACCTAAAATTGAACTGGACATGAAACGTTCTACCGCTACCTCCAAGAATGTGAAGCATGTAGGGGTGGAGGGGATCACCTCTGGCCCTTACTTTTCATTGTCCCCCACCCCTTTTCCCTGTACAAAATGTTGCCCTCTTTCCATGCAGCGACCCAGAAAATAGGGTCGCTATTTTGGTCCTAATCAGGACCTGTCACCAGTGAGTGCGTGTGTGTGTGTCTGGCTAAAGACAGTAGGTGTTGCTGCTAATGCTAATGCTAATGCTACTGCTGCTGCTGCTGTTGTGCATGCTTCATAACACCTGGTTCTGATGAGACGACACAGACCCTTAGCAGCCGTCCCCTGGGGGTGATGAAAGGGGTCTGAAGGCCCGGGTCCAAACGCTCCGAGATTTTGCCCCATAAGTCATTTTCAGTTTACAAGGGAGTGGATGGTGTACATGCAACAGGCACGCAAGATGCTGGCAACATGCACGTAACGACCTACAGAGGATGAATGAATGAAAAACAGACCCAGTCTGTGCCCCCCCCCGACATGGGGCCCCAGAGCCTCTGCTGGGGGCCCCCCTCTGCATGCCATCGTCATGCTCATGATGTTTCCCTGGCTGGTGTTTCTGAAGGATCTGTTGCTTTTTATGCGTTGGTTCTCAGCATGAAGGATGCGTTTTGTCGCTCATCCAATAGTTGTGATGTCTTTGTGTATTTTGTCTGCGGTAGTATTCGGCTCTCACTCCACACAGGGTCAAGGGAGTTACGCAATGTAAAAAAAAAGTTAAAAAAGATTTTCTGATGAAGACGAATAAGTGCCAAAGGCTGACATATAATAACAAAACGGCTATTTAAGGAGCCAGCGGAACAAATTGGTGGTTGTTATGGCAGATGTTAGGACTTGAAACATCTGAAAATGTTTCAAATGTCTTCTTTGGGAATTCTTTTATTGTAAATTGTAGAGTGAAAGCTGATGACAACCAATAATATCAATCTACCCAATATGGAATATTGAATAGATTGATTGTATGTGTATTGAATTATCAATATGTGTATTCAATTATTTCCCCAATCATGACAGTAATAGGCATTGCACAGGAGAGTTGAAGGACAGCTGCATTAATGACCTTGATTAATAACTATTGTACATCACATTCTATGCAAGCCGGTGTCCATGTGCGCGCGCGCACACACAAACACACACACACACACACACACACACACACACACACACACACACACAGAGAGAGAGAGAGAGATGCAAAGAGCACGTGTTCTCGGCCAGCACTACGGGCGCGAGACTTCCTTTCACGTTTAAGCATCCCCCCCTTACTTAACAGAGTGAGGAGGGGGGTCTGTGGCATGGGCTCTGGTTACAACTGCTGGTACCACTGCTTCAGACAAACCCTCACATCAGCACTTTGCAGGACGTTTTGCGTGGAGAAAAAGAAAGACACTTTTATTTGCTACCTCAAATCTCCTAACCAATCATCTTTACTTTAAACAGAGTGTAAGTCCTCCCCCGCCACCGGCATCTGAAGTGCAACAGTGCAGCTACCTGTTGCGAGAGAGACAAACTTCTTCCACAGCAACAGCGCACGGATGAGACGCTGAAACCGTTGCAGGCTGTAATCGGAACCTTTCCACTGCGGATCTAGGGGTTATCAACGGACCCAGTGTCGCGCAAGCTATGTGCTGAACAAATGCCATTGCAATGCAGTGGATGTAACTTCAAACAGCAAGTTCGCAACCTCCTGTGAAACACAATGAAAGGTAGGCCAATTGAAAAAGTATTTGGATCCGGCCCTTAATTCGTTTTGTTGAAACCGCAAACTACGTAGAAATAACTTGTAGCATTAACTTTTATTTTCTGGAACTTCTGCGCTCAAGTGCTGCTATAGAGCAGTGATTCTCAAATGGGGGTACGCGTACCCCTAGGGGTACTTTGCAGTACTGCAGGGGGTACTCAGAACATTTCTAAAAATGTGTGATTTTTTTTTAAGTATTGGTTATAAACAATATATATAATCCCACGTAAATAATATCAGTTAAATCTGGATACTCACCTACAAGTTGGTGAGCAAGTGCGCAAATACTCACTGAATTGTGAGTACGTGCACCCTTTTAATGTTCATGTTTACAACTGCCAAATAGAACATCACATACATTATTTATGTTCATTGTCTTTTTTTCTCCCAAAAATGTGTTGTGCCGTTAAAGGGGAGTCTCAGCTGGAAAAATATCTTAGAGGGGGTACACTAGTCGAAAAAGGTTGCGAATCACTGCTATAGAGGACTCGCCAACCAAACGCGAGGAATGCGTACAGCTTCCCTGCCACATCTGGAGCCCATCAGGCGCTCCTGCAGGGGACTGGCTGAGGGGATTGTTTTGCATCTGGTCGCGGCTGCACTTCAAACCCCAACAAAACGTTTATCTATAGAATGATACGACGACAATAATTTAAATATAGCACAACAAACGACGAGTGGTTTTCAAATCTAAAAATAGTCCTATCTTTACATTGCACGCATTGGACCGCGAATGTCCCACTCATGTACATGTGCATGATTATGTGTTATAAAGCAATAACTAAGGGTCTGTGACTTGTATGTCAGGCAATATACAGTGTCAGAATGTAATTCCTTGCCATGGAAAAATACCATGTGGAAAATGTGGTGTCTTAAAAAAAGAAAACAAATCTTCTGCTTTTGATTTAAGGCATATTTTAATTAAGGCTACATCGAAAACGTTGAATGCCTTTGCGTTTTTGGCCTGAAATTATGTAGCATTTTGACAAAAATAGCTTTTCATTTTGTTTTCTCATTTCAACCTGATGTGGGTGTGCTTTGAAATATGACAGATGGCTGCAACTCATTGTCCAATTCATTCATGATTATTGTTTAACAAACCATTGTGTTTTATTGCATGGATCAGATACTGACTGAAATTCCAGGTCAGAAGATCACTGTTGAGCGAGGGAGGGGGGGGGGTTGATCAACCCAGTCTGCTCGGTATTCAGTATGACAACCGAAATATGCAGAGTTTCCTCCTTGCATGTTGAAGTTCAAATGTGTTTTGTGGTGTTGTGTCATGATGCACAGCACACGCTTGAAACCACGATTGTCAATGCATGTGCATGAGGAGTGGTGTGGGGGTCATTTTCTGGGCCCCAGTAAACGTTTCCCAGAGTATTTGTAGTCCTCTGAGTCACCTTGCGCTAATCCAACTCTGATCGCTCGTGTTAGCCTAAGGTGGAAACAATTGAAACCACAAAAGAAATGAACTGATGGACAATGAGTCCACCACATGCTGATCTGAACATCAAAGGAATGTGTGTTACAGCTGCACGCCAAACACCCGTTATTTGTAGCTACCTGAATGTTTCTCAGGTCAGCAGATGATGGTGAACACACCCTGCCGGCTGCGAGCCAGAGATCACCGATCGGAAAGTTTGAATGGGATGCCTTCTCATCGGTATCCCGTTGAAGCAGCATCAGGTGTTATGAAATAGGACAAGGCTGTTTTTAGACACTGCGTTCCCTGCGTGTCTGAAGGCCAGATGTTACCGTTCACAAATAAGTCTGTCTCTTGGGGTGAGTCCAGGGGCGAAAAACAAAGTGTACTCCTGCCAGGGTGGATCACATGTTTGTTTGTTCTTGGCTACATAATATGTGTTTGGAGCTCGGACCTTCTCGAGACGGCGGATTTCGAAAGCGTTGCTTCCTGGCCGCTAACGTGAGCTGCCTGCGGTGTGGCCAAATGAGCTTCCAGTGGCGACAGCACCAGAGTTTACTTTATAAGTCCTGAATAGATGAGCTTTCTTCTGATGTATTGATAGGCTACCATCTATTGTAAGATCGCATGGGAAAAGATAGCATCTTACAGGGCAGCTATTCATTCATTCATAAAACAACAATCGGTAGGTTATGAGGATTGGGATGATTTGCCACTATCTCTTCAGTCAGTAATGGTACTCCCGCTTAATTGTGGGACACTGAGAGCCACACAGCCATGTTTATAGTCATGTTGCCATGAGCATTTAGATCATAGCACTCACAGCCTCATGTATGTTTATGAGCATAGCTTGGCGCCATCCGCAATCTGCTCAATAGATCTTACTGTTTGTGTATGAAAAGTTCCCCTTGTACCTCCGAGCGTAGAAATGGGTGAAGTACGTCATTGTCTTTGCGTACCAAAATAAAGGGTATTAGAAAATGTCTGCTTCCAAGTAGACACAGCATGGGGTATTAAAGCAAAGCCAAGGGGCCTGGAAATGTAAGCAGGGGCAGGTCACCCGCTTAGAATACCAACCGCATTTGATAAACAACATCAAAAAACCAAGGATCTCGCTGGGTAGTTACTATAATTAGAAGGCTGTGTTTGGCCTGCCATGGGAAATGTGTTTTCCGAAAGGAAAAAAGACTTGAATAGATTAACAACGATTTCTTCCTTTATTCATGGGCAGTGGTGCAAGCGTAAATGTGTATTAGATGCATCGGTCTTTTGGTCCCTGGAGTGTGATGAATGGGAACATGACAACAACAATAGCAACAACTACAACGACAATACATATGCAAAAAGTGAAATAAACCACAAAGGATAGCTGTCCATCCAAAGTCCTCCTCCCAAGCCTCTATCCACTAAACCCGTATAACTAAAACAGATATCTCTCCGCTCAAAGCAGGCCCGGAAATCTCCTCTTTGGCCACATAATCGCAAATTTCGAGGCGCCCCTGGTTCCAGACATTCTGTTGTTGCGAGACGAGAGCGTCTGGGGACAAGATGTCTTCACAAGCCTCCTGTGATTAAACCAGAGCTCTTTCTGAAAGGGCGAGGGCGTAGTCGGGATCATACCTTCAAATTCTCTTAGTCTCCAGATATTTGACTCTCGCAAACAACTTAAGATACTGTTTGCCGATTGCACACCCCCAAACATGATGACATGCATTTCCTCTGAAATAACTTTTCCGAGAGTGGTCAGTGCATTAAGGTAAAATTTTTCCATCAACTAGTGATATCTTGGCATTGTCGTATTCTTCTAATTCTTAGAAGGGGCCGAAGGTTAACCATATCTGGTCGTCAAGCATCTTAAGCCATCGCTTCGTGTGTCTCTTGAGAGACAAAGTCCCTAATCTTATAGCTTTATTTGGGTCGAGGTCTCCTTATCTGGACACCTGGTAGGAGGGTACGTGTTTTATTTTTTATTTTATTTTATACATACAAGCCATTCAAGTTCTCCATCTCTACTCCTCACTCAATCAGCTGTTCATAAACATCCACAAGTGTATTAGTGATGTTCCAATGTCTCATAATACAATGTTCATGGGAAGTTGAGTCAACAGCTCTGAGTCAAAGGTTAAAAGCATCCTTGAGAAATGTGACGATTATGGCTTTATTGCAATACAGCTGCCTCAGCTCAAAAACAAAGTCTTTAATTCCCATCCACTGAATGCCTTTGCAGATTCACACATTCATCCAGAGCGGTCCTCAATGTCAATGCATCCCTTTGAGTGGTTTGCCATCCCCATCTTTAGCTGTACTGAGGTGGTCTTCTGTCATCCCCTTCTCCACCTCTCGGCCTGTCACTGATGGCATTCGTCTAGTTGTACTGGCCATGGCCGGTACAGCAATGACAACGTTCCATTGTTCCCCATGAGTACGGTGGCCACATGAAAGGATTGGTGGGAAGAAAGACAGAGAGAGCGAGGGAGAAGGTTGTTTCACGAAACAGGAGATGGCGGGGGGTGGGGGGTGTGGGCTACAAAAGGGACAGGGGTGAGCCAGACCTTGGATTTGGGATTTGGGGGGTGGTTTTCGGTCGTACACAGGGTATCGACTGCATGACCCATACCAAGGAGTTCAAAAGGTGACGTTCACAAGGAATCTATGGTCTGGACTGTACTTTGAGGGAAGTGTAATGTGTAATGTGTAATGATATGGAATTGTAATTCTTCAGCCATTTTCAGGTCAATTCCATAAATCCCCAAGCTCATTGTGTTCCTTGACATTGTGGCTCATTTCTCATCATCTTATCGTCTTTCTGTTTTTTATTTTGTCCCCCTTCCTGTAGACGACTATACTGAAGACGAGGAAGTCCACTCCTTTGGCTACAAGAGGTTTGGTGAGTACTGGGCTAAGTTGTGGGTCTGTCTCTACCCATAAGCATGTTGACAGAGGCATGAGGACTCTACTAGATGGAAATCCAGTCATTCTTTGGGCAGACAGTACCCCTCGGACCTTCACACACTTATAAACACCTTACAAGCCGTCCTTGCTTCCAACCAAACCGCTCTTGAGGACTATTTATTTTGGCCTCGGCATCCTGTGTTATTTCTGGGTAATAAAACGCCTGGCGGAAAGGGAGAACGTGGAGACGTCGACATGGGTGTTCCTGACCAGCAGAGCAACATCCAGCCCGTATCAACCACCTCCCCCCTTATTATTCTACTCCCACCATTAGCATTGAAACCTTTAAAAACTAAAACGTGCAAAAAAGACCTGTCAGCGAAAGGTCACTTTCAGTACATTCCCCCCGCGAGTATTTTGGTATTATTCGTATTTTCTTTCCCTTTGTTATGGTTTGTGAAGGAAAGCATATCAACCACATATGCATGGCTTCCTTGTAGTTGTGCTTCAGTGTCCACTACCTAAACACACATAAATATACATCCCGAACGGGGGTGGGGGTGGGCTCATGTTACAACATATGGGGGGGGGAGTGTGGAACACACTCAGCTCCCACGGTGGTGTTGGCTGAGGTTTGATCGGTGGTGGTGGTGAGTTCAGTTCATCTGCCCACCAATGCACACAGCGGACCTAAACAGGCAAAGGTTCGACAGCGTGACCGCTTCCCAGCAGTGTGTCGTCAGGATCGCTTTACACGCGCGTTACACTCTCTGAACACACTGGAAGGGGAGGGGCCAACACCTCCGTGACCTACCCTGGGGTGAATGTGAACGGTGTGCAGCCTCACGTAAACCGGGGGGCTGGGAGGGCCTTCGGTGGGGCGCTGCATTCCTCCCTCGCCAGAGCATTTGGGGTTTTGGAACAGAGCCGCCTGTGGGCACGGTGGTTTGGGGGGTGGGGGCGGGGGGTGGTCTCAGGGCTGAGGATTTTTTCCCATAGTGGTGGTGGGCATGCACTGACACTGCTGTCTGTATTGCTGACTCCAGGTTCCTCAACAGGTCCTACATGTTACTTGGTTAAATGCTATTATTGTTAGTTATTGTATGCTAACTATTGTTAGCAGATCCTTTATAGTTATCAGATCCTTTTCATTTGGTTGAAAGCTATGAACTTTCACCAAATGAAGAGATAATATGGGACTCAGTATTTGGAGAATACGACACTTTTTAAATGATCCTAGATGTACAAAGTGAGTTCCGTTTATGCGAGATGCTCTCCATGGTTATCCAATGTCACTCAATCTACAGTGTCAACACAGAGTATTTGCTGATCCTCTGATAGCAGGGCCAGCAGCAGAGCGCCTCTACCACCAGAGTCGTCTCTTTCGAGGCCACGATGGCATCCCATTGGCGAGGCTGTGACATGCCCCATTGCCTGGCGTAAACAGGGTGGTGAAAGGGCGACTCACCCCTGCCCCCCTCTCCATTAGCATCAGGAGAGGGGGACCAGATGGATGAGGCTTGAGACTTCAGGGTTCAAACATCTGCAGGTCACAGGACGTCTATTGTGCCATCTGCTGAGACAACCAGACTTGGAAGGTTGCTGACCCCCGCCTCTCTGGGGCCCCCACGATGAACCTTTACACACGGGCAGGCCTGAGTGCTGTTGTGGGGGGTCCTCCCCCTCCCATAACACCCGTAGTAGACTGCTCCGTACGAGTAAACCAGTATGGAGCAATGGAGAGAGAGACAGACAGACAGCCATACACAAACCTGACAACCTGAGGCGGCTGGTCTTGTATTGTGAGATCAGTGTGGTGTAGGGATTGTGTTTTCTTTAGGGGAAGGCCCTGGTTTGGATGTGGGGGGTGGGGGGTTGGGTTTCACGTGGGAATTGAGGCTGCCTCAGCAGAACCAAAGGAGACGGTATTTTGGGATGTGTGGTGGGCACTCAAAATACAGGAAAAATAGTTCCTACATGCATTGTGTGTGTGGGAGGGGGGGATTTCAGGGGGGGGGTGTAAATGTTGTCTTTAATGTAAGGTGAACGGACATGAGGTGCCACATTAGCCGTTTCCACCCATTCCTAAAACGGTCAGTCACGATCTCAAGGCCTCTTTGAGACGCTAGTTATACAAGCTTATGGTGTGATGATGACGGCAGCCTTGTATAATGCGCCTCACTCCGGCACGCTGGGCTCGGGCTGAACCACCATAAGGGGCTGGGCTGGGCTGAGCAGTGCATCGTAGGTGTTTATGAATGCGAGGGGCACGTCGTTGAGTGTATCCACGGCCCCACCTCATTGGCCCGAGAGCCTGTCCTCTGGATTGTATATAACCTTCCTCTTCTGCTTCCCACTTACTTCCTAATGCACTGGGAAAACATTTGACCAATTGGTGTTATTTTCAGGTGCTTCGCATTCTTTGGTCGATTAACGTGAGCAAGGCAGCAAGTGGTTTTAATTTGTGGTTAGGATGGTGGGGTGGGTTGAGGTTGTATGCCTGATCACCTACCTCCCTCCCTCCCCCCTTCCTTCCCTTTCACCCTTTAGCTTGCATTGCAAGTGTTGGGTTGTCTTTATTCTGAAAGATTACTCATTACTAGTGTTTATAATAAAATGCAGAGTGTGTGTGTGTGTGTGTGTGTGTGTGTGTGTGTGTGTGTGTGTGTGTGGGGTGGGGGGTGGGGGAGAGGTGGGAGTCAGGGACGGAAGAGGGGGAGGAGGTCGAATCAGGAGAAGACTGGCTGACACA
>JAOTIX010000132.1:4596466-4610670 GCA_027123715.1 Gaidropsarus macrophthalmus
AACTGTAATACCCGAGTCCTAATGTGATGATGACATCATCTAGCTTTGAACCAAAATCACTTGATTAGGGCTAGGGCCCTAGCTAGGGCTAAACAAAAAAACTAACTTTGTGTCAGACTAAAGGTTTGACTGAAGTAAATAAGGTAGCCAAATAAGGTAGCATCAGCTGGCTGAAGAATAGGACGTCCTTAGACAACAGATACGATAGATTTTCACATCCAGGAATGAAGTAGTAATAAAACAATGGGCATGTTAAAGCACGCCTGGACAGGCACACACACACTTAAGAATTAAAACCGCGTAATAGCGATGTGTTAGGAAATGTTTTTTTTAATCAAATGGATTACATATTTCATTGGGCAATTAAATAAAACATCCTTGTGTGGGGAAAGCAAAACAGTAGGAAATGTAATTTGTATGTGATCAAGAACAAATGTAAAACTACATAAAAAAGATGTTACTGCTAAAATTGACTGTATACTGTTTAACAGCGAGCAGTAGCTAAAAAGACTGAGTTTGGATGTTGGTTGGGACTAGACAATGAAATGCACGTATAAACAATATCTTCAAAATAAAAACAGTGGTGAATATGATGGTTTATGCACCATGTACCACAAAATACAAAGTTCTGTTGCAGAAAGCCACAATCCTTGTCCAGGTTCTTTGCTACTTCCAAATGCCAAGGAGCCTGTCCGAATAATCAGCAGAACTAGAGAAAACAAAAACATTGTGTTAGAGCAGACGTTCAACTTTTCCACTGGAAATAGAAATTACTTAAAAAACTAAGCAAAGACAGGGACTGCCAAGGAGACGCACAGCTATTGAATAAAAACAATACATCCCATATTAACTCAGAGTAGAGTAGCAATTTGTAATATTTGTAGGATTCCATGGCCATCATGTTCAGTGAGTTGATCTCAGCGCAAACATGAATATCCATCACACATTTCGCATGACCAAAGGCGCTGTTGCTCATCGCATGAGACACAAGTCACAGCTCTTGCGGTCACATACTGGTGCTCGCAGCATTGCATCACTCTCTCCTCTGTGGCACCAGGAGTGCAAGGAGCAAGGCGCCCAGCTCCACATAGCTCCATCTGTTTGCCCCAAAAACATACCTTCCATCTGCTTCCGCAATCGTTGCAAAAGACGAACGTGGTCATGGGCTCATCAGCGCTACGGGTCTGGACCTGTAAACCGAGACAATGCGGTCATCAATGAATGCTACTTGCCCCGTTGAAGCAACAGACATGCGCCTCTAGATCCAGAGAAACAGACCCTGGGGCTGTTCACACAGCGCACACAACTATCCAATATGAGTCACCTTGATGCTGGATGCATTGTTCTGGTACTAGTCAATACATGAACGAACCTCCCACCGGTCGTCCAGCAAAAAAACGATTCACATGCTTGCCAAGAACAACAGAAGGCCAAGTAACAAATTGCATCAGAAGAAGAAAGAACAGCCGTGCCCGTACCTGCGTGTACGTGCATCTCTTCCCCTTGCACTTGCCACAGGTGAATAGGTCAGTCTGAGTGCCTCCGGTGGTAGCCATCTGGTGGTCCCGCACAGCCTCTTTGGTCAAGTTCTTCCTCATCTCTCGCAACTCGTCACTGGCCATTTCCTGAAGATGGAAACCCCCCCCCAAAAAAATTGTTTCAAACTGTGACCCAAGACTTAAGGCAAACTGTTTTGCCTACTTTGAGTCAGCGAATGTTGCTATTCCACAATTGCGAAGACCCTGGGAGCCGGGCGTTACAGTGCGATCTCCCCCCAAGGGGAAGGCAGGGGGATGCTGGGGTCCGTGGTTAAGCACGGGGGCCCCGAGGACCCGATTCTCTGGGGCTTTCGGTGTGAAGCCTTACGTGACTAACGCACCTCTGCGCTCATGTTGGCCATGCGCTCGGGGGACACGCTGCCACACAGCACCGTCCTCCTCAGGTTGGGGTTCTTCATGTCTTTCAGGTTGGAGATCCGGCTCCGCACGCGGTTCTTGTATTTCATGTCTGTGTTCTTGAACTCTTGGAAAATGCGTGCAGGCAAGGTCAAGGCATTTACAGCGTGAGGGAGTGGGGGGGCGCGCAATTTTTATGTTGCAGAGAGAACACGTGGGAATGAAAGTTGTGGAACTCTAGGGGTCGTTGTCGAAATGTTTGATGCACACGATCACACACATACACACACACAAACAAACACTCCAAACATAATCAATGGGAAAAATACTGAGCTATTTATGAGACATATGCCATTTATGCCGAGATTTAAACGTGTGTTTGCGACTGTAATGTAACATTGCATAAAGTTACAACTAAAGAGATGTCAAGGCCTTAAAAGGATATATTCCTCAATCTGTGCTCCAAGCTCATCACAATCAGAGCCAATGGCAATATGGTCCTCTGAAAAAAATAAAATAAACGGATCACAGGTTAACAAACTACTCCTCCACTCACCGAGCAGCGGTGACATGTGAATAGCAAATATAACGAATGAACCAACCACAATAACACTCAGGAATATGACCTACCCCCCGTCTGCAGTGCATTGCTCAGCAACGCCCTGCACTTCATTCTGACCGAGTCTGAGGTACCGGGGGCACGAGGGAAGGTGGAGATGAGCGAGTTGGACGCCATGTCAACCGGATCGCTCTTGCTGCTGGAGTTACTGCTGGAGCTGGAATGGATAAGGCCATACGTTAACAGCGGGGGGGCACCTCGTCAACGGTCAGATTCACATGTGAATTAACATTGCTGCTGCTGATGATGAGTTGGCGTTCTATAGATTCTCACCTTTCTTCTTTGGCCTCAGGGCTGCCCTGCGACGGAGACACCACAGGTGTGTTTTGTTCTTTCCTTTTTTCCTCAGAGGATTTGTCTCCACCTCCAGGTTCATCTGGGGTAGGTCAAAAATAACGGCAGCCCCAGGTCAACTTCACACACAATGTCTCATGGGACCACAGGAAATTATTGATGAGACATGAGATTTGCAATCTCATTGAAACATGTTGACAATAAGATCGGGGGAAGCTACAATTACCCAAGAGCTTCTTCCAGGATTTGATTAAAGACTTGGCTAGGGATGTCACCTCGTCGTCTGTACTTTGCTTGCGGATGGCGTTGACGGACATACCGATTCTGGTCGACTATGGACAGACATTGTGTAAGCGCCGAGACATAGTCGCTTCACATCTGACCTACATTACACTGCCGCTACCCGGACATAATAATGACAAAACATACAAACTATAACACAAACAAAGGCCTTTCTGTGCAATATATGAGGATGCAATATACATGTGCCATGTCAATAAGATGAGATACCTGAAGTAGTTCAAGTGTCATGGGAACACTGCGGAGCTCTTTGAGAAGGTCCAGTGCTCCAGACTAAAAGGAGAAGGACATTTAGTTAAGTGAGAACCTGCTGATTCGACCCCAAGAGCACCTGCTTATAAAGGCTGCAAAATAACAGTTATTGTAGGCTGCTAATGTATGGAAGCACATTCCTGCCAATGACAAAAAAACAAGCCCAAGTCATAATGAATGAGGAAAATAATAATGAAATCAAAAGTATGACCTTTTCATCTCATTATTTAGACTATTGATCTCATAATTATGACTGATGATTTTTTGTTTTGTTACTGGCGGTAATGGGCTTTCATACTAATGCATTTACTTAAATGAAAGACAAAAAGCAAGATCACGATTCAAAGTGATCGATTGCTACATAACTTGGGAAACTATTACTTACATTCTAAAGCTCAGCCAATATACACAACGTTACACACTTTAACCTTATAACACTGTTATACATTTGTTTGTGAACGAAAAAACATTCACGCAATCGCCATGAATAGTATTGCATGCGTTGCACGTCCTCTCTACTATCCCAGGTCAGCCAGCTAAACCGTGGACAAGCTAAATTAGGCTCAGTGGCCATCTAGCCACTATAACAGGGTTAGCTAGCAAGTCAGTTGAGCAAGCAGGTTACAATCAAATACAATGTTCTTTATCTGACAAAAACTGACAAAAAACATTTAAGACACATTAAGCCTCCACTAATAACCGCACATACATGCACAAGCACACATCATTAATCTTATGAGCAACATTAGGCATGCAAAGCAGCCAATGCTAACACAACAACATCCGCCGGGGACTGCTAATCGAGAACCAGGTAAGCGCTCGTTCGCTGCATCTCACCCCGCTTTTCTTCTGCGCCATTTTATCCATTTTCTTTGCAATCCGAATAATCTCTTCCTCTTCTTTTTTCCCCATGGTGGAATTTTTAGGGAAACTTAAAAATAGAACAAGATGGGAAGAAAATATAGCGCCAAAGACCACGCCACTAAAAAAAAAGGAGCCAGCGGCGACAGCTTGGTGGACGGCACACCGACCCACGGTTGTGTAGCAGACCTGGCTAGTCGATGCATGAAGGCATCGACTAGTCAGGCATGTTAATCAACAGACGAAAATCATGCATATCTGTACTCTGCTATAACAAAGAAAGCACAAATATATATGTATAACATTATCAAATTCGTTTTATGCATGCAACTACCCCCACCCCACATGTGATGATTAACAGTATACGATGGATGCGCAGAGGACACCACAATGACTACGTCGTTAGATGGCGTTAAAGTCCTTTTATTTACTTTCTACTGAATCTATGCATTTCATGTTTAAAACATATTTTTTTCATATTGGTTTCTTTGAAATTATCCACAACATATGGTTTGCAAAAAAACAATGTTGGCTGAGTTCAACGACTTAATTGCTTAATTGAATCATATTATTTGCATATTACTGTTTTGTGAAATGTTCAAAGAAGGGACATTGCGTAAATAATTCATAAATGGTGCCGTTGTTTTAGCTGTAAATAAGTAGGTTTATATAACTGAAATACCACAACAACATGTAAACTGTACAAACACTAACACACAATGACAGTAAGGCCTAGACGTAGTACTATAGCACCACAAATCAATCAATCGTATCCTCTGTAGGGCCATCTGGTATGCGACCTGTAGACCTATTTTAACTTCTTGAATCCCTGATGTAACAAGGCAGACAAGGCACCCTTAAAACACGTGCTGATAAGAACCAGGACATTAAAAGATTTGCTCGTTCACAAACAAGTTAATTACTAAACTCCTGCAGTAATGAAAACAATTATTTCTAACACAATTTTTTATTTGTGACACAAATGTTGTCATATTGTTGTTTGATTTATATTACGACTGTATAAGGTAGATGAGGACGGAAGTAGAACAAAAAAAAACATTTTAGCTTTGTATGCTGAAATTAAACAAGTCTTTGTATCAAGCATATGTCTCTGGAGATATCTGGCGGAAGGAGTTTGGAATACCTGCAGTGTTGCTAACCTTGTTTTGCTGTGCCTCACAGGGTCAGCTGATACGCCAAGACCTCTCATCTAATCCCTATTAGGCCCAGACCACTCAAATCTGATTACAGAGCTCCTGGCAGAATACAAGCACTGCAACCGATCTTCATCGGTAGAACAGGAGGCGACAGACACAAATTGCCCATATCTGATACTCAGCTCTAACTCATTTCTTTCAATCGCCTATCACCATCAACAATCATCACATCTTCAGTCTTATCTCTCGTCTAGTCTCTCAAATGTGACATTGTTTTTAATTATTTAATTATCATTTAAAACAAGAAACAGTTGGGGCATATTGCTGTTGTAAATAGATTCACATAAAATCATATATAACAAATATGAAAAAAATAACAAATAGTTATTATTATTGTATAGTGAAACCCTATGAATCATACACAGAAGTATGATACACCATCATGGCAGCTGGAGTCTAACAACAGTAATGTGGAAAGTACAATTGGTCAATGGAAACAATGAGAAACGTTTGTATTGCTCACTATGGTGGTACCCTATCCTGATATGCTGATTAACTGTTAGTAAAGATTAAGCAAATTGGCCATGGTCCTAAAATAGCCACTCCTGCAGCTCAGGAGCGGTGGAGAACCAGGTACTTACACGCAGTGGAGAACCAGAGAAGATATTTCTCCAGCCTTCACAGTCACATTTCCTAGGGAAAATGGACGGTACGGTAAGACAAATGTATTGATGTAATGTGTGTAATTGCTTTCTTCTTGTTTTTGTGAGCAGAATAAGGAATTGGTCTTCTCTACGACATGCTAACTGGATATACAGGCCTATAGCCTAGATCTGATTACTCCACCTCAAAATAGCTCTTATTGCAAAATGTGAGTTCAACGCTTTTGGAACATGTTTATGGAACTGATTGGTCCACTTATATCATAAATCATTATACAGCCACAAATTACAAGACAATGATCCAAAGAGGTGTTGTAACATACTGTTGCTCTTGTGCCGTGTCTATTATGTTGTTGATCCAGTGCTGTTCCACTAGCACATGCAATAGCCTCAGTCGTATCTTTTTAATAAAATGTCAATAGAATTGGTCTTTTTTGTTTCAGGATGATTTCAGCAATGATACTCAATTAGTTTAATCAAGGTAACTACCATTTAAAATTACTTACAAGTTCAAAATGTAAAAATATTGACAAATATTTTACGCTAGACTACGCCTTATGTCCTTGTGTATTTTTGTACAGCATCCTCCACCAGGGAGACATGAGCGACGCGGCCCCCTTCGACGCACTGGCCCAGAGGGTGTCCTCTGGCAGCGCGCAGACCCTGACCTCCAGACCCTTACAGCCCGTCCCCGACCCCTCCGCCTCCAAGCGGGTGTGCTTCTACCGCAGCGGGGACCCCAAGTTCGCCGGGCATCGCGTGATCATCAATGGTCGTACCTTCAAGACCTTCGACGCCCTGCTGGACGCCCTCTCCAAGAAGGTGCCTCTGCCGTTCGGGGTCAGGAAGATCAGCACCCCCCGCGGCACCCACGCGGTCAGGGGCCTGGAGGATCTGCACGACGGCGGGTCGTATGTCTGCTCGGACCGGAGGCGCATCAAACCCCTCAACCTGGACACGGTCGTCCGAAGGCAGGTGCCCTGGAACACCGCCAGGCCTTTGAGCACTGGACGCCGGCGCTACGGCTTGCAGAGCCGAAGCAGCGGCAGGGCCGCCGACCGGACCGTCCGCAGGGCCTCGGTGTGGACCCCCAAGAGACTGGTGGTGGTGAAGAACAGGGACCCCAAGGTGAAGCGCACAGTTGTGCTGCAGAGACGAACAGCGCCGTCGTTTGACACTCTGCTGGATTACCTTTCTCAGGTCATGCAGTTTCGGGTTCTGAGGCTCTACTCTACCGATGGCAGAAGAGTAAGTAAGAGTATTTTTGTGTTCTGATCTTTGGTTTGGAAGCAGACACAATTATGCAACATTGCTATTATGTTGCTGTCATTTGATTTTCTTTGTGTATGTTATCAGAGGAACTCTGCTATCTTACATTTGGTCAATTTGAGGTATTGATGCTACAAGTCAGACCCCAAAATATATTGACAATATATTTCAACATAAGTCATGTGAATGGTCAGTTGACCTATAGTATAACTGATCATGCAATTCTCTTTATATTTAATATATGAATCTTGAGTGTATTTACATGTTTATCTCCATGTATTGATCTACATTTTACCATATTTTGAACCATAAAAAAACACCATAACATTATAATGATATAGGGTGCCATACTACTAAAACACGTTAAAAGAGAATCACAGTCCTTCTTTTATACTCATGAATGTCTGCATCCATAGCAATCCAACCATAAGGGGAATACCATATACTGAAAGAATTTCCTCCTGGGATTATTAAAGTACAGTCAAAGGATTAACAGGGTACAGTTTTGATATACTTACAAATGTACTCGGAAGTGCTAAGGTGCTACAAAAGTATCTTCCCCCTGCTGTCTGAACTCTGTAATCCTGTCCTCCATCTGTCCTGGAAAAACAGCACCCAGGAGTTCTAATGCAGCTCAGTGATGCCTGATCTCTGATCTTTCCAGATGACCCTGTGGCTAAATCAGATGCTAATTCAACAGGCTTAAACTGTATGCTTCCTTTCAGGTTCCAGAATCATTTGATGACTTGTTTCTAATTTCGAATGTTCTTCCTCTGTTAGGTTGATGGTCTGGCTGCTCTCATTTTGTGTTCTGGAGTTATTGTAGCTGCAGGCAACGAACCGTTTCGATTGGGAAACTACAATCTATATACATTGTCAAACTACAACGTCCATACAATAGCCTACATCTCTCAGTCTTCCAACTCAGATGCAGCAGAACCTGCTACGTTGCAGCATTTGACTTGTAAGTATTTCTACATCTATTCTGCTCTATATGCTTTAAACACAGCAATACCTTTTTTATTTTCTATCGCTGTCACTATTTTAAATTATCTTCTAATGCTCTCTCTCTCTTTCTCGCCCTCCCTCTCTCTCTCTCTCTCTCTCTCTCTCTCTCTCTGTTTCTCTGATTTTGACACTCTCTGAAACCTTGCAAATTCAAACACCTTTCAATTGAAGATACTAACAAACCACAATCAAGCGGAACCGGCTCCAGGAAGTTTTCCTTATCTTCAGAGCGGTACATCGCTGATCAGATAAATAAGTCTCTGAATGGAAGTATTAACGCTAACTCACACCCCCACAACGGATCGCCAGCAACAGACCCCGATGAGAACCCTTCAGCGATGGATACGAAGACCTGGCAAAGTGTCCAAACACAGGAGCCCCCCCACGGATGCATCCTGCCACGAGATGAGGACATTGAGAAGTCCTTCCGCGTGAACCAAGACGGAAGCATGACAGTGGAGATGAGAGTCCATCTGACCATCAAGGAAGAGGAGCTGCTCCACTGGACCACAACGCTGAGCCGCAGTAACATTCACCCCAGGACAGCTTGTGCCTCGGAGTCTGGGACGGGCAACAGCTCGCCAGACTCAAACAACGCTATGGCCAAAGATTCACCCAAAGAACAGAACCACCCTGCTGCAAATACAAGGAAAGTTGGCCTCAGTGGCGAGAGAGCACCTGGAAGTAATGCAGAATCGGAAAAACCCGAATCCGGTTTCCAGCGCATCTCGACGCCAGGTGGTCGTCACGTGAGAAAGAATGCATCCCTTGAGAGCTTCAAAACGGTCACAGAGTCGGGGTTTCAAGAGAGCACCATCGGGCGATATACGTACACGGAGAAGACGGCGGAGGCTGAAGTGACTGAGGAGTACTGCGTGGTCAGACACAGCAACCACAGCAGCAGCAGCAGTAGCAGCAGACCTGTGCCACGCCTGAGGGGAACTGTGTCCGCAGCGTCCCCTGATAAAGCATTGCACCCTTCCATCAAATCGTCAGGGGTAGCCAATGTCTTCCAGGTGGAAAACAACGGGGTGGAGATCACAGAGGCGGTGATGCACATTTACGAGAGGAAGGGTGGTCATGACAATTTAGCAGAAAATGAATATATGAATGAAGAAATGAAGGGAAATCGTTACTCTAAAACTCCAAGGAGCACACCGGCCTGCACTGAATCAAGACCACACTCGGGAAGTATTGATTTCACACCCCCGTCCTCCACTGCTGATTCAACGCACGGCCAAAAAGAAGTGTTCTCGCTGTCGTCAGAACCCATATCCCTCAAACAGACGCCTCAAAGTCTCAATGACTCTCGGAGTAAAACATATCCAAGACGGATTCTAGCTGAAACAGATGTACCACAGAAACACAACCCAGCACAAGTTTGGCAAAATAAAAAGGCAATAAACCCGACAGGAAAGAAGAAAAGTTCCCCGTCGTCGAGGAACTCCAAAGCGAAACAAAACGAGAGTTTATCAAAGACAACCAACGGTTCCTCTAGCGAGAAGCTCCGGGAAGACAAAGGTAAAAAGAGTGGCAGTTCATCCGATAGTGGTAAAAAAGGTCAGAAGGGCAGGGAATCTGAACTGCTTCAAACTGCCGAAAAAGGGAGAAGGTCAAACAAACCATCAAGTGAAAAACAAGCCATATTACCCAACAATGAACAAGTGAATGGTTGGTCAACTAAGAGGGAGGTTAAGATGAAAGACAGGGCTCCAAGGGAAAATGGTTTTCATCAAAACACCCCTGAAAGAGAAAGGCCTGATCTGAGGAAAAACAAGCTAAATATTGGACAACCAAAACAGTTATACGGGCAGGACAAAAAGGGAACAAAGAAGCAAAAGTCCCTTAGTGAAAAGAAAATTGCTTTGCCAAAACAAACGGTAGAGTTAAGTGAGAGTGTTTCGATGCCAGTTATTAATCCTTCGCCATCTGAGGTCCATCAATATGTTGAAAAGTGGCTAGAGACCCAGGTGAGCCCAGACTCAGTCCCATACATGGAGGAGGCAGCTGTAATGGAACCAGAACCGCTAACAAATGTTGCATTTCAGATAGGTGGTGATTCAGAATCTGAGGCTGTGAATGAATGTCACACTAACACATCTGGACATAATCCTCTGCAAGGAGATGCTCTCCTAACGTCAAGGTCTTGCCTACCAGTCCCCATATTCCAGGAAGTGTCAACAACAGACAACGCACAGAGAGTGAGGGGATTATGCGTCTCAATGCCCAGTGTCAGAATAGACCCCACGGAGCAAAAGCAAACAATAAGTTTGCACCGATCTTCTGAGGCCATTGGTGACGTTGAGAGAGAAGCATCGTCATCCACCTCCAATCTCTTTACCAACCAAGCTACATTAAATCCAGTGCTACGGCAGCTTTGCTCCTCCATTCAGTGCATCAGAAGGGCCTCTGAGCCTGAGAATCATGAAAATATCAAAAAGTCTAAGAGCCTCACGGATTTCTCAACACAAGTGGCATCAGTATTTGGGTCATCCTCTAAAGCTTTTGTTTCATTCTTGTCAGTGATGACCCTGCGAGAAACGCTAAAAGGGGTTGTGGGAGGAGAAAGCCATGATTCAAGAAGCCCCTCAGAAGCCATGCTAGTGATGGAATCGCTGCAGAAGATTTCCACTATAGAGGATGAGTTGTTACAGCGATCAAGTCTAACAGATTTGCACAGCAGGACATCCTCTGAACTCAAAGATAGCTGGAGAGATTTTCAGGTAATGAGAGAGAGGCTTAAAAGTGATCCACTTTCTCCCAAATCCTCAGACCAAGAGTTTGCACTTGATGTTGTATCAGAAGCAGGTGACACGCTTGCTAATCAGAGTGTTTGCATTCAGGACCTCATGGAAGAGCTCAACCTGCCTCAAGACCTAAGAGAGGAAATCTCATCAACATTTCAACAAACTAAAAGCTTCTATCCTGAAGAGGAAGAGAGCACATTTGTAGTCAGGGAAAATCATAATTCAGAAACAGATGAAGAACTCGAGAATTTTCAAAAAGAACATGCCAATGAGACAAAACAGTCACAAGAGAGACAATCACAATGTCAAGAAACGATCTTGTTTGTACAAGAGAATGAATGTGGCTCAGAAATATTAGTCAACACAGAAACGGCAGAAGTTGTAGAACATGATTGCATGGTAGAGACACAGGATGATCACTGCGACGGTGATATGAGTGTCAAGGACAAATGGGAGAGGGAAAAAGTGGATGATGAGAACATGGAAGATAAGATGGAAATATGGAACGAGGAGGAAGCTAACACAACAGCCCTGGCAGAGACAGGGGAGTGCAACGAAGGGGAAGCCACTGATGATAGTTCAGGGGAAGTGGGGTTCACAGACAAAGATGAGGAGGTTGACGAAGAGGTTGGTGAGGATGGGAAGCAGGAAGCTTTGGAGGAAAAAGCACCAGATTCTGGGGAAGGTGATCTTGAAGAGGGCAGCACAATCGACGAAGAGGTGGCGGGAGAGGAGGATGAGCAATTACTTGAGAAGGAAAACACAGGAGAGTCAAATGGGGAACAGGGAGAGGGAGACGTGGCAGATATGGAGACGGGGGAGGAGAGTGGTGAGGAGATTGACGAGGAGAGTTGCAGAAAAGACAACAAGGAAGTGAAGGACGAGGACGATGAGAGTGATTTAGAAGATGAACAGGAAGTGGCGAGGGAACAATCGTCGGATGAGGAAAGGGAAGATGACCTTGAAGAACACGCATTGGATTTAAGTACGAGAGTGGAGGAGACAGATTTAAACAACGAGGATGATGAAGAAACAGGCAAAATGGTTGAGGCTGATGCTAGCGGTGAAGAATACAATAATGACAGTGATGATGAGAAAGCCAATGCAAATAGAGAGGACGATACAGATGAGGCCAGATCAATAAAAACATGTTTCGGTAACACGGCCGCTACTGCCCATGATCAAAGAGCAGATGATGAAGAAGATCAAGAAGAGCAAAAGAGAAGCCAGATACCCCAACCAGTGGAAATATCCCAGGAGTTAATAGACTTTGTAAACTCGGCCCTACAATCTTCTTCCCTTATATTCACATACGATGTTCTGGGTCACGTAAGGATAGAACCAGATCATGCCAAGATCATACACACAAAACAAATGCAGATTCCAGATAGGATAGGGGACAGTCCGTATGGCCTGAAGCAACTCCCAAGCCCCGGCACTTCAGACTTATCTGATTACCGACCAGAGACCTCGGAGAGCGGAGGATATAATACACAGGGATCCGTAGAGATTGTCACAGAGAGTGGGGATGAGCGGGAAAACGTGGCTCTTGAATATAGGGATTCAACACATGGATCCGAAATGCCTGACGAGTCTGACCGGACTGCAGAGCGGTTAAAAACAGAGGGACCGGTTTCCTCTCCTGACTCTGGGACTGAGGCATCGAAAGAGGTCCTTTCTTATTCCAGTGCTGCCAGTTCCCTCAAGGCAAACCCCGAGGCGGCCACTCATGCGGCAGAATTGAATTCAGATGATGGCGTTCTAATAGATAAAGGTAGGTGGCTCCTTAAGGAAAACCACTTAATCCGCAAGTCCCCCCCAGCCCTGATGGGTATGTACGACGACGCAGACAGTTCGGTGGATACGGATCCGGATAACAGCAGTGAAGATTCTCATCCACAGTCCTCGACCAACCGACACCCCCTTGCAGTCATATCCTCATCAGACCTTGAAGAGATGGCTAAGCCTCAGGGTCCTAAATGCACCTACTACAACATGCCGCACGGAAGTGACTCTGATCCCTTCATGGATGACCTCAGCGTTAAAAGTTCAAAGCGGAGGTTGAGTAACGGCAAAGGAAATCCCCTGAAGGTCTCGCCCGTTATCGACACTTCCACAACGTGGCCTAAGAAGAACGGCAGCCTCTCTTCATTTGCATCAGTGGAATTCAAGATGCAAGGAAGCAGGGTGCATCCAGAGGAGGATAAAACAACTGTGGCACAGGCTAGAAGGCCCCCTAGTGGAGCAGGGCATGCACTGCAAGCACAGGACCCTGTAGACACCTTCCGTGGGAGGTGTGGGCAATACTGTCCGATCCTGTGAATGTACATGCTGACACGTGAACCGCCTGAAGCTGTGTGTTTGTGTCTCTACCTGAATGTTGACTGTTATGAAGTCCCAGCCCAATGTAATTTTGGGCTGGGACTGTTATTGTACTGTATTTATCTGTTATTGTACTGTATTTTGCATCTCCATCACATTTATTAGGGTTTGGAGACTGCAAGGAATTGTGCCTTTTCACTGAAAGCAGTTATATAGACTCAAAGATGTAAGTGTAGCATTATAAATGTGGTCTTTTTGAGATTCAAAGGTACATCACAAGGTCACTAGGTGCAAATGGACCACTTCTACCTAACATACGGATCTGTTCATCCCTAACATTGGTTAATGCTGCTCAAATAATTTCCATTGTCTAGTATTGTAAAATGTGAATATTAGAATATATTATATATAATATATGAACTGATTCTATGTATTACTTGAAATATAAATACAAATGTCAAACAAAGCCTCATTGTTGTGATACCATTATGCATGTTACATAGGATTGTGGTACACTGTTAAACCTACAAATGCCTAAAATATGTTTAAAATAATAAACACGATGTGAATATGATGTGATGTATATTTTGCGGCATAAATGAAATAAATGTGAATTTAATTGGTAAATTGTTGTAGATTAACCAAACGTACGACAAAGTTCATTGATGCAAAAACTGATTGATGTTAACATGATCAAATCAATCTTATTAAATACATCTGTAGGAAGTCATTGGGCTTGTTTTCACTGAGAGAGAGAGAGAGAGAGAGAGAGAGAGAGAGAGAGAGAGAGAGAGAGAGAGAGAGAGAGAGAGAGAGAG
>JAOTIX010000132.1:4616755-4629050 GCA_027123715.1 Gaidropsarus macrophthalmus
ACACACACACACACACACACACACACACACACACACACACACACACACACACACACACACACACACACACAGTGCTGTGGGCCCACCATGTGATGCCGGCCTGGTACCGGTTCAGCTGACACTCAGCACTTTCATAACCTGACCAAATGTGGGCACGATTCCACCGTTATTAATTAGTGTTCGCTGTTCATCTGAAAGAAAAGAAAAAAACGGTCCTACTTAAGGACCTGAAAAGGCTGGTCAACCTGGAAAACAAGACCCTATACACTGATGGTGCATCTCCCTCAAAGGACTGTTGGGTTCATCATTTTCTATTTGCGATTTGCAGTGAGCCTTTGGACTCACAGACACATACACATAGACAAATACACCGTTTGATGCAATGTCCTCTTGACTTTGCAACTGCTTGTTAAAGGTGTGCGTGTGGAGTGACCAATCAATAGAGGATGCAGAACCAAATCACCTCAGGTCTCAGTTGTCAAGGGCAACAGAGATGCCCAGGGGCAGAGGGACAGGGTCTTCAGTGAAGCGTTGGATTCAGGTCCCTGTTGCTCCCAGGCCTCTGGATGGACTCTGCTGAATAGGAGCCTTTGTCCTTGGCAAGCAGGGTTGTAAACTGCTTCATTTGCTGATATCACACTCTAACCAACAGGCAAACCCCTGACAAAGCACTCTGTTTTTGATGTTAGTGTGTGTGTGTGTGTGTGTGAGTTTCACGGCAGAGTTAAAAAGAAAGTGTTTTCACACATAATTTGCCCATGGCAGCAGTCTATTGATCAGATCCAGGGACATGTGCCAGGAATGCATGCCTACAGCCTGCAGGGATCACTAGTTAGAGCCCCAAAAGTCCCTGCATTGTCTACAGTAAATGGAAACCACGTGAGCACACTGAAGACACACAGTCCACCAAAAGTAACATTATCTGCACTGGAACGTCAAGTGACTGTGGCCAATTTATATTGGATGTGTTTGGAGCCTCTGTTTGGGGCCAATGCACTACAGCCCCAACTGTCCGCACACATCACTCTCACAGCACAGCTAATGAAATGGACTGGCCTCTGGTTGCAGGATGTGGACAACGCTGCCCTGGCCCGACTGGACCTGCAGCGCAAGGTTGACTCCCTCCAGGACGAAATTAACTTCCTCAAGAAACTGCATGATGAGGTAAGCACAAAGCTAAATAGATGGTGCTACAGCACATCTTTGTGCTTCAGTTGGATATCCCAGAACCCATATAAAAATCTGGGTTCACTAACCATGTACAATAAATCAGGGCACCGTACTCATTTTTCATAATAATCTGACATTGCGGCAGCAATCCGTGTTGTACAACCCAAACACTACAATATTGCCGTAGTTTCCCACCCATATGCCACCATGTGCTACCATGTGACAGGAAATGGTGGAGATACAAGTCCAGGCCCAGGAGCAGCACCTCCAGGTGGACATGTCTGAGGTGGCCAAGCCTGACCTGACATCGGCCCTGAGGGACGTCCGTCTGCAGTACGAGAACCTGGCCAGCAAGAACCTCCAGGAGTCAGAGGAGTGGTACAAATCTAAAGTAAGGGGCGGGACATTAAGTTGATTCAATTGAAATTGAACAATAATGCAAACAATCTTATTTATTTTGTAGCAGGGGTCCATAAAATAAACACAATTTTTCAACATTGTTTCTTTCGAGTGTCAAGTTGGTTGACACTTTCTTGCTGAATTAACTTTTGTTATACTTAAGGTCCATGTGTTCAATGTGCTGTTTTGTCCAGTTTTCAGACCTCAGCGAGTCTGCAGCGCGTAACAGCGAGGCCCTGAAGGTGGCCAAACAGGAGGCCAATGACTACCGCCGCCAGGTCCAGGTCCTCACCTGTGAGGTGGACGCACTCAAAGGAACTGTGAGTCGTCCGCATACACATACATTTCATCAGCTTACATTACAGAGGCGATGAGAACAACCTAAACATTTGAAGCTTCTTGCTAGACCACCATGCATGAGCCAGACATGAAGACAAAAGATTGACCGATTTGTGAAAATAAGCAATAAATGTGATTTCATTAGAAAAACAACCGCCCCAGCTGATTTATCTCATTGGAGGATCATTAAGTCGTTTGCATAACTACTCGTTGAGGACCATTGTGTTCCGTCCTGGCCGCCATCCCAGAATGAATCCTTGGAGCGACAGATGAGGGAGACGGATGAGAACTTCTCCATGGAGACGTCCGGTTACCAGGACACCGTCGCTCGTTTGGAGGACGACATTCACAACATGAAGGACGAGATGGCCCGCCACCTTCGTGAGTATCAGGACCTCCTCAATGTCAAGATGGCCCTGGACATTGAGATTGCCACCTACAGGAAGCTGCTGGAAGGAGAGGAGAGCAGGTAAAATGCAAACAACCTGTGGGGTTTTTAATGCATGAAAACTCTGCTTCCTGTTAACCCTCCATACATGTCGTATACTTCAACCAGAATCTCCGCTCCGATGGCAAATTTCTCAACGATGAAACTGAGAGGTACAAGTTGATTCAAAATGTATATTTATGTATGACATTTCTTTCATATTCTCAATGCCCCCCAAACATTTCTATTTTCTTTCACTCATGACCGTAGAAACCATGATTGAATCCAGACCTCAAGTAGAAAGCACAACATCCAAGAAAGTCCTCATCAAAACAATTGAGACCAGGGATGGACAGGTATTCAACCTGAAGTGATTTTAAATTGACGGGACGGTAATAGTCGCAGCGCACACGTCTGTTTGGATGTGTGTGTGTTTGTGTCTCTGTCTCTGTGTGTGGTGTTTTGTTTTCAATACTTCAAGCAAGGGAGTAACTGCAGTGTATAATTTCTTTCTCTGTTCAGGTGGTGAATGAATCAACACAGAACCATGAAGAATATAACTAGTGCTCTGAAAGACACAAGTTTACGATCAAACAAGAGACGGCTACCACTAAACTGAAAGATAACCGCTGCTTTAAGTGCCTTTATGTGTGCAATATTTGAACCTGTCCACGGACCATGGATCTTGCTTTCCTTAATGCTGAACCTATATAACCTTTGTCACATTGATTTACAAAAAACAAGTTGAATGTCAACAACAGCAATGCTTATTCGAGTCATGACCTGGATAACCATACTGTCACAAACACTAACAAATTCTGTTACACATTTCACTGTTATTCAGCAACAATAAAACACAAATACCCCTTTTCTGTGCACACGCTGGGATTTAAGATATCAGTGATTTTCAAGGGGTGTAACATCTGAATCATAGTATATGATTCAATAGTAATGACCACCAATATCAAGTCTCAAGGTGTACAAAGAGAATACCAGATCCCACATCACAAGGTTTTGTTGAACTATATGAACTTCGCCCATGATTTACATTAAATTAATTCACTTGTGTTGATCCATGTATTGCCCTATTGAAAGATGGCTACCATAGGTGGTTCCATATATTGTGCAAACCACATGATTTCTCAACTAATGAAAGCAGGTGCATCTCTCTGGAAAAAAACCTTTTATCACAATGATAACAATTGTCAGGCAAGGTTTGTTTAAGAAGGATAAACAAATCAATCGTAAACTTGCAATTAGTTTGCTTTCTTGCCATTTAAACATATTCTATCTACGAGAAAGTAGGTTCAGAACTGACTTTTCAAATAATCGCCATTGAACATTTGTGTTTCTCTGCCATCTGCTGGCGACTTGAGCGCGTCGTTGGAACTACAGTGCTTATTCAATGAAGCGGGAATAACACTTTGATATTATACATGTCGCGTTTACCCTCGCTTCCTCCAGAACGAAACATAAACACGGCGGACTAGACAATATAAAGATGATATGTTTAAATATATTGATGAAGTAGAACTACTGTTTTCCCTTCCGTTTTAATTATTCGGGACACCTGGGGCTATCTATTTATAGGGCACATTTGTTTACTTCATTTGGAATAATTTCAGTCTTTGCTGGCCCTGACCCACGAGATTTATTTGCCAAGAGAACAACTTTCCCCGTGACGTCCCTTTGTAGGGAAGTAGGCTTCAGGTGAGAGGAGAGGCAGACAGGACCCGCTCAGACACTTTATGTCCGTCTCTAAAACGTCCGCTGTTAGAATTTTGATCGTCGATCGCACGTAACTAGTTAGTAGGCTAACGTTATAGCTTCATGGTTTACCAGGTCAGCAACCAACTTTTGGTTAGAGCTAATCGTATAATTGGGTGAGGTAAGCTAATTGGAATTTCCTAGTAGACTTCAGCATTTCGGCTAAAATGACGGACAAACTAAAATACATTACTTCTTCAGCCGTCTCAGAGTAAGGCTTCACCCTTTTGGTTATGGGCTCGGTGACCTCTGCCTTCACACGAACACGGAACGCGTTGGTGAAGGTGGGTTCAGAACCAGACCACCATGACACCGAGCGAGGCTGCCCCGCGCCAGAATCTGACCGGGTCAAGAAGAAAAGCGCGCGCTCGAACGTGACCTCGAGTCAAATAGGACGGCAGAGCACGCGGCAGTCGCTGTCCGAGGCGCTCGTGCCGCCAGACGGCGATGGAGCGAGACCCACATCCAAGTCCTCTCATTGTAAGTTGCAACGAGTTACAAATTACGTTTCATGTGACAAGCTGAACTTATTATTTGTAGCTGTCTTTGAGCAAATGAATCTCATGTATTGCGACTACTTATGTTATGATTGTCAAAACGGTATCATTAAGTCAATGTATTTAAAAAAATGGAGTCTTAAACTGCTCAATTTGAAGATATTCATACGAGATTGCATTGAGAGTTGCCTACCCCATGCGTTTGAAGTCTACACTACACAGTTCAACTCCCTTTGATGTCAACACGTGAGGCATCTCAGCATGAGCTACACACATTTTAAACGCTTTAATATCCTTTGGTTATATGTCAAATTCTTGCTCAAATATTCTAGATAATCCCTTTTCCTGCTTGGCGTCGCAGACGCGTGAAATAGCTCGTCCTAATCTTCGACTTACTTCACTGCTACCGGCCACACAACCCTCTCTGCCTTCTGGTCTCCAGGGGAAGCGTTTCCTGTCCCCGGCAGACCTCTCAAAATAGGACTTGTGTCGTTTCCATGGCCACTAAATCAGAGAGGGCTGCTGTTTATTTCCTCCTTTCTCCCTGGCGAGTAGCACCTGTGGTGAGGAGTCATTCCCCGACTCTCACCTGAAACCTCCCCTGGTATCTCTCCGGAGGATCCCTACTCAGACGACTGTGGTTCAGCCATTAGGCAGTTTCCTCTCATTGAAAACGGTCTGAGATTAGGAGTAGGTAACATTACAAATAACTCGGATAAACCAGTAAACCACCGTGACATTTAATAAAAAAGTAGCACACACACACATACACACACAGACACACATGTATATAACCATCTTATCCTATCCTATATGTTTGAGCTCTATTTCTAACTTCTGGGGCCATAGATGGAGAGCAACAAGGCAATGTGTGTGGTTCTTGAAAGCTTTGTAATACAGTCACGTGTAAATATCGGTCTCTGGAGGCATGCTATAATGGCCATGTGTTGACTCAAGTACTGTCATACCCATTGCATTGATTATATTGCTTGCACATAAACTAGGTCATATCTATATGGTGCCCTGCGGTGCATGTCGTAACGCTGCCATAGGGAACCTCTCTGTCTCTGCAGTCCCCCAGAAAGACTAAATACCTGCAGTTGGTTTCAAAGGGATAACACATTTGAACCCTGTACCCTGTGTCGGCTAGCTGTTAAATTAGCACTATTTTATTTTGAGTTAAGGTAGTATTATTTGCTCTTTAGCCTTAAGATAGAAAGTGGTAGATGCATTTTATCATTATTTTATAGCTCTAAATACATCGATTTGTGTTCCACACACATTTCCCTGTATAACTTATAAACCTTTCAGTGACACATTTGTCCAGGCTGCATTGTTTACATCTTTATCCAAAATATGTTTTTTTATCAACTCCAAATTGATAGCGTCGGTTTATTTTTTCGGACTCAAATTCGCATATTTGCTTGTAGTTCCTTGTCCCTGTGATCCTCTGAGGAAAAAGCATGTTTGACCAGGGTGTGAAAGGGAAGCCGGCCCAATGAAAGGCCTACTGCCCATGGAGCCCTGCGGGTAACCCAATGATGAGGCCGCCCATTTAGTCTTTTTTCACGTGTGAACTTATGTTGGTTACCAAGGATTCAGCCCGCCAAAAAACTTGGCCTGTTTTCCAAACAGACCAACGTTTCCATGTTGTATTTGTCAGGCTCATCTTTGATCATTCGGGTGTCTTGTTTTGTCAAGCTTGTCGCACTCGGCCTAGCGATGCAGCATTAGCCTTAAAGGATTCGCTAATGAGCGTTTAGCAAGGGAGATGGCTGGCTCCCTGTATGTCTTAATTACACCACCCCGTCACTGTGGCAACAGTGCAACACACAGTTCACTTTCGTGCTCGCAAGCGTCCGCAGCCTTGCAGCGGAGTCTAGGGGAACCCTTTTAATGAGCTTGTTTTTGTCTCTGATTGCATCGATGTTGTCTTAATAGTGATGTGCTCCTGAGTTAAATGACACATTCATAATATCCCCAGACTGTGTGGTTGGGATGAGACACACCGTCCACAGAGATCTAACTCTGTTGACACCGGTGAATCCATGATGTCATCGTTTGGTTTGGGGACATCTTTGAGGGATTCAGAGTCATGTCATTATACTAACATGCGTGTGCACGAATTTCAATCATCTTTGACCAAACAAATAGGATGTTCAGTACAGTTATGTTAATATCCCCTCCTATAATTACAGTACAACATATTAGCTATATATAGCTCCTCTCAAAAAATCCAATAAAGTAAATAAATAAACAGTTGTACAGACACTGAAACAAGAGCAGCTATTTCTGTGCACACATGCATCCATGGACATGTACCCACGTGGACCAAAATGCGAGAACACACACACACACACGCACGCACGCACACGCACACACACACACACACACACACACACACACACACACACACACACACACACACCCGTGCCCTTGCATCTTTGGTGTATATAAATGTGTGTAAGTAATAACATGTGCAGGCGTTTGATGCCCAGATCAAAGGTTGAGAGACAGTTTACTTTCAATAGACATTGTAGAGAACAGGTGTGGATTTCTGTGCCAACAATACGTTTGAGTGCAGACAAAGCATCAGATGATCATAGGACATTTCAGCGCAGCATCTCTATTTTAGTTGAATAACAATACTTCACTATTTAAATGTTGTCGTAAAATTCCGTCGTAGTTCATGTCTGAAAGGATATTACATACGCCAATCAGTACAGTATAATGCAAGTATTGGGAAATTACATTTTCAAAAAATATTCCAATTTTCAGGTTTCCTTTCTTAAGAGTACTGCTTCAATTTCAGAATGTTATTTAAATGTTATGTGGTAAATATTTCTTCTGTAAAGCATGCTCCATTAACCCTGGGAAACGGCATGGTGAACGATCAACATGTACTTGATCGTAAAGTGTCAAGTCACATCAACACTAAATACCTTCAGTTTCAGTGGTAGGCGAGGGCAATCGCTGCTTAAAATAACACAAAGGACTACAGTCAGAATATTGTAAACATTGCACTGCTCATAATGAGCATCTTGTGTCGTATTTACTCCTCCTCGTCCACAGTGTAACGTGTGCAATGTTCACACTGCACTTCAAAGGTCTGCCTGTTGCCTAGTTACGGCGACGGCGACGCTCCATAATGACCCTTGAAGGGAAATGGATCTTTGAAAAGGAATGTGCAGATGTTTGGGCAACACGAATATGCATATCTCCAAAGCAGCTGGTACGCTTCACTGGCGGACTGTCCCATGTACGCCCCCCCCCCCCACCCCCACCCATCAAACACCATCCATTCACCGTTCGGCTGGCCGTCAGCAGCCTACCAAACACTTACTGGCTGCTGATGGCCAAACTGTTATCCCACACAGCAGGGACAACCACTCTCTCTTGCACAGTTACCGTGCAAACTATTTAAACGGTGCAAAGGGGCAATGATTTCACAGTACTGAAGATTCTGTCATTTTTTATCGAGTCCAACGAAATCCAATTGTAGTTTGACAGTAAAGAAAAGTGAGGTGCTCATTGGCCTTTGAAGTACAGAAAGAACATAGCGACAGAGTGGCAAGATTCACTAATGAGGCTGTCAGTTTGCTGAGCCGCTGTTACAATCCAGTTACATGGTTGTCCATGGAAACATCAAGCACATAAAGATAGATAGACCAAGGGTGATATGGTCTGTACTGTGTCATTCACACATGTGTTTGATGACATTGATGGATTTGGAAGTCTTAATTTGATCATATTTGTATTTTCTGTACAAACTGTCCAACCCTGTTGGATAGTTTTTTATATCTTATAATAATAATGACATTATCGGACCATTCAATAGAAAGACTCGAGTGAACTCAATGGAAAACCATGCACTGCATGTGAAGTACGGAAAGAGGCGAGGGCCAATCGGGCTCAGTGGAGAGGAAGCCTGAAGAGAGGACCAGGAGGTGCCAGGAGGCCCAGTGACGGTCCTGGAGAGGGGGAGAGAGGAAAGACAGATGGGAGCTCAGAAAATGATCAGAGATGAACCATCGAGACAAAAGAGTAATTCATTATCAAGTCCCGTAAGGCACTTGGTGGCCCGTTCATATTGTTGAAACGTAGCTTCGGCCCCTCATCCCTGGTTTGTGGCAGCTTGGAGAGTGAGGATCATGTCGTTAAATATCTCTATCTTGCTCCATCTAGTTTTTCTTTTAAGGAAAGGCAATGTATACATGCCTCTATTGCAATTAGTTTTTGTTTTAAATATTACAATTTTCTATAAATGATACCATCCAACAGAGGGCACTAGTGCATTTGCCTGTAGTCAATTTGCATCAACTACCCATGTTCTGTTCAGCCACATTTCTTTAAACAACAATGATGAACATGCGCAATCTGTAAAAGCTGACCAAAAAATATCTAGCGGCCTTGCATAACTGCAGAATGGATCGAGGGTTAGTAATTGTAAATGGCTAATGCACACTAGCCTGTGGTGGTGTAAATACAACGGATGGTGAAAGTCAAAGTACACCCGATCCTTACGTGGTTCATAATGAATTGGCACGTGAGATGTCTGGAGCTAATAAGGAAATAAGGGACAGGGCGTGAGGCTTCAGCCTACAGAGGCACCCTCAGCCTGGAGTGCACTGTAACGTTAATAATTTTGATGGAGGACGAGAGACAATTAAGTGTCTTGACTGGTCAAAGAAGCAATTAGACCTTCAGTATATACTGTGCAGAGAGAGAGAGATGAGATGCTGAAATAGGCATGTGAGAACAGCAATGCACTGTTGCCTAAACTCCCCTGACCAAGCCTCAATGTCAGCCTCGGCCTGTGATGTTAATGACATGCAAATGTCAGGTGCTTAGGAGACCCCAGCACGTTGTCATGTTACAGTATGTGTGGGACTCAGTGGCCAAGGTCCTGCACACTAACCAGATGAGTGTTTAACAGAAAATATGTCATTGCTGAATGTCAGGGGGCTCTAATAGGAGGGCTGTTTATCTGCCGAGTGTGTTTGTGTGTGGGTGTGTTTGTGTGTGTGTGAGGGGGGCTGTGTGTGTGTTATGTTGGATTGAGTAGTTTCTTTTACCACAAGATTGAATATAAATATATATTTTAGGGCTGTCAAGCGATTACAATTTTTACTTGCAATTAGTCGGATAGTAATAGTGACTTCACTCACGGTTGATCGCATTTTTTTGTTGATACATTTCACATATCCAACCCTCCCCTCCATCTACCAATATGGTAAGACTAAGACAAAGTAATTCTTTATAATTGTTTCAAATAATTATGTAATATACTTATTCCTTTGACCAAAAAAAACAGACAATATGTCCAATAGGACACAACCTTCATCAGGTGTATAGTGCAATTTAGAGTAAAAACACAATTCTGGCCAACAATAAATTAGCCAAATTCAGTTAAAAGCCCTTTTCTTTAACCAGATAAACCATTTGTTTCTTATTTACATTATTAATCTGTCATAAGCAAACTACACTTCAGAGCTCTGAAGTTCTGAAGTGAGATTATCGATCATTATTGATTCATAATGGACCATTTATAAAGCAACCAAGCTAGTTTCTCCAACTGCAGTAGATAGCTTTTTAAAGATCACCATTTGCCCTTTAAAACCACATGGTGATTAGCCTTCAAGTTAATCAGTTCAGTATGCATTGAGCCCAAGTATTGAAGTAAGTACAAAGGACTGGTGATGCCCAAGTATTGAAGTAAGTAAGTGTTGAGCCTTTATTAGGCGCTCTAGTGAGAAGTAGAAAAAGTTTAAGACCAATTGTTAGTTCGATCTGACATTATTCACAAGGACAAGCTGCATCTGTGAGTGACGTCACAGATGCATTTGACTCCTTACTCAACAAGGTGAAGAACTTGCACTGGAAGCAAATTTTGCAGACTGTATTGTCAAACACTTAAGTTAAAAACTAACATAACAATGCAAACTATCTGTCCAAGAGAATCATGTACATTTCCAGGTCTAATAAAGGTTCTGGTCTGAAGGGTCACTGGTCCGGCAAGGTTTTGGTCTGTTGGATCACTGGTCCTGGTGCGGTAGGTTTCTGGTCATGTGCAGGGCAACTGATGTGGATTAATTCATAAATAAAACCTCCAAGAGTCAAAGATTGTGCTGGAGAATTTACATGCCAACCTAAACACTTAAGCAATTACATTTACTCGAATGTTGTATAATAAATAAATCAGGTGTCACAACTACGGAAAAGGATTAGAGCCACATGAAGATAAGTTATTTTTAAAAAACCATTCCCATCCCTCCAGAAAAAAACACCCCCAAAAAATCATGCTCCCTTGCGAGAAAAAAAATGGTAGTTCACTTGTCCAGCAGGGGCGTTGATAGCAATTGAAAACATCGGGGGCTGCAGCCCAGAAGTTGGAAGTTGGAGTCCTTTTAAGACAGTAGTTCGGGGGAGCTAATTTGCGCAAATTTGGAAAACGGGCTGATGAACATGCAATTTTAACGTAGTCCGAAAAGGAAAAGAAAGACCAATCGTCATGTGACTCACGGTGGGACAGGCCTACTGTGAGTAGGTTCATGTTTACGTTCAAGATGGGATAGCCTGTATGGAAGTGAACGTGTCATCTGCCAAAGTGCACCACATACACCGGCGCAATATCGACGTGATGCGCGCTATGCATAGATCTTTCGAGAAGAAAGAATACCGACGTTGAATTTGCAAAATTTTGCAACAAATTATTCTAAATCGCCTCATTATGGACATGTCAGAATTTTGGTTTTCTCTGTCTACAATGTTGCCCTAGTGACTGCTGGTAATGCAACCACATCAGTTATGCAACCACATACATCTACTCTGTGGGGCTATTTTCATCATTATTATGGTTTTTAGTATTTTTTTTATTTGACGGCACAGAGAGCTATTCCCAAGAGATTCGGCGCTATAGCCTCGAATGCCCAGGTCTAACTACTGATGTTCAGTAGAAAAAGCATGGCTACAAATGCGAGTAAAATAAAAAATAAGTTGTATGGTATCATGTACTGTAATAATAACAACACAGAGGACTGGTGATGCGGATTCCAAACAGAGACATTTGGTAGCCCATGGTAACTGATCGGTTTCTACGCTGACCTTTCAGATTTGGCACGCTGTGCTCTCTTTGAAGGTCCATATGTGTTGTCAGCGTTGTGTGTTTACCTCATGATATCACAACCGTAACCCCTCCTATTGCAAGCAGTCATAATAACAATGTTATGTAGTTAACATTCTTATATATATATATGTATCCTGAGTGTGTGTGCATGTGTTTGTGTGTGTGTGTGTGAGATAGTTAATAGAGAGACAATGGGCTGGATGTGAGGTTTGGTATTGGGTCTCGGGAGTGATGACTGTTGAAGTGTAAATGCTTGACAGCGGGAGGAGTCACGTTCCCTTCGAGACCCATCAATACGGACACCCACACACACTTACCTGTGTGTATATCAACGCACACATTCACACACACTCACCCACACCCACACAAATATTGATTTTTCATTACTTTCAATAAAGCCTCGTTAAATTAGGTGAGTTCCACTGAGATTTCAAGATGTGGCTTACAGCAGAAATACAGTGTTTCAAACTACATACAATCAAACAGAACAGGGGGAAACATCGGACTCAGGAAGCAAATATAAGTTCCAATTAGATCTACTCAGCCGACAACCTGGCCAGGTCTCTATAT
>JAOTIX010000132.1:4658118-4668248 GCA_027123715.1 Gaidropsarus macrophthalmus
AGCCTGGGTTCTTCCACCGCTGCTGTGGACCACCATTGCTTAAATTGCTTGAAACTGCTTGTGCTATAGTTCTATATCATAGATATAGGACTCTTACAAGACATATGCTTGTATTTGCATTGATTCTATCGAGGAAAATACAATCCCTTGCTGTTCAGGATGTACCGACCGACTGAATTGTATAAGGGCTGCCTCTGCTGGCCTCTAGTGGTAGAGTATGAGTATGACACCATGTCACTGAAATATCAGGGCTGGTCTACCATGCACTGAACCTACTGGGTGAGGGGAATCATGAACGAAGTGTATGACGTATGAGTACCCATTTTAAAGAAACCACAGCAACATAATTAGCAGCTCGAGAGGCACGATGGATTTTTTATGGAGTTGATGTTTGAGGGAAATTACGTCTAATGGCTATTATGAGGACCATGTGCATTAGGTGGCAGTAAACCACTTATAGACACAAATGTGGCACAACACACACACACACCCACACACACACACACACACACACACTCACTCACACACACTAATGTAAATAAGGGTGAGAGTAGACAACTCGAGCCCTCCACTCAACCTCCGCCCCCCTGTGTGTGCCTGGGTCCTCAGAGGCGGAGGAGAGGGCTAACAGGGAGGCGGAGGAGCAGGCCAAACAGGAGGAGCCTGCGGAGCCCCAGGCCGAGGCAGAGCCCCCGGACCAGACCACCACCTCCTCCGCAGCAGCAGCAGGAGAGATCCAGGGCGCCGAGGCGGACGACCCCAGCGGCCCGGCACCAGAGGCCGACGCCGGGGCTCAGAACTCGGACCAGGGACCCCAGCCTGGCAGCGCACCCCTGCAGAACGGTACGGTCGCCATGGTAGCTTGTGCGTTCTTCCTTCAGGTCTCAAGATGGAGGCAGTGTCTAAGGGCTAACGTGTCATTCCTATGTTACATTTTCAAGGGGAGGTGTCCGAGGGAGCTGAATCCCCACGGAGAGATGACATGGGTAAGTCCCTTCGTAGGATTTTCAGATTGCGTTGACGATGTTGCACGGATGTTTGCATGGGAGCCCACAATGTCGTTGACAATCTTGAGATACGTGTTTTATCCCTTGTGTCTACCTCTACAGGGCAAGAAACGGACTAAGGGAGTTCCACAGCCACGATCAACTGTTGGAACTCAAGTTAAACCCCTGCTATTTCTTTGTTTTTTTTCCTTCAAAGCATTGTGGATGATCCATCCCAGCGCACTGGACGCCGTTACTTTGACTTTGTCGCCCTCTGCAGGGCGCTCTCGAGAATGACCCAAGCCTCGATGCAATCGCTTTACTTCCGTTACTTCCTCCATACTTAAAGGTATACTTTGTGAGACATTCAGACATGCGGAGTGGATCCAACCAAAAAATGTAAGGTTCACTTTCCACTCACCGCACCCCAGCACCTCCCTCAATCTCTCCCTCCTGTCACTCCCTCCCTCGCCTCCTCACCCTTCCTCCACATCTGAAGATGAGCAGCCCACAGGTACGGAAATACGGGTTTCAGTGGTCTGAGACCAGCATGGCCCGGTCTGTCCATCCGTCCCAGATCAGGAGGCCACGATGGATCCCTTAAACATGACGTGATGAAGAGAGCTGAACAGTGTGCTGTTCATCGCATGCTTAAGAATGGTTTTTGTTTAGTTAGGAAACCAAGGCGATCATCTGCAACTGTAAAAACCCATTGAAGACGCTGTAATTGACAAAGTATACCTTTAACTCCACACGTGGGCTTGTACATTCTGGCCCCGCCCCCTTCCATTCGTACACTCCCTCTCTGCCTTCCGAACTCTCTTCCTTAATGTGGGTGAGCACAGTGCTGTCCAGACCTGTCAGTTGGTTTGGTTTCTTCATGAATATAGATGGAAGTACTACGCTGTGTCGCTAGTGGACCAATGTCTAAACGAAAACTAATCAACGATGAAAAGGGAATTTGGTTTTGAGGTTTACAAAAACAAATGTGCTCTTTATTTATTTTATTGTTAGTTTTTTTGTCTTCAACATAAATGATGTGGGGGATTTGGAACAAGATGGATGGCTGCACAGGTGATATTGCTCATCTTGCCAGCTCGTCACGCAACACAAAAAATATGGCTATTCTCAAACACACACACACACACACACACACACACACACACACACATATCTGGCTTCCATATGTATAGGCCTATAACATTTCTCCTGCGGATAGTAGCACTTTTTCCACGGAGAAGGAGGACACAATATCCCATATATCCATAATATTATTTAGGCATGCCATTTAAGAAAGAATACAGATGGTCCAATACAGCTCTAGGTATAAGTCCTTTTTACTTTTAACTTGCAATCACTCAAGCATATGGGTTGAGTTCACTATCTTTGAGAGGCTGTTGAAAATCTGTTTGCGAGGCAACAATCCCCCGACACATAGGTTTGGATGTAACATACAACAGAGTATGTCCAAAATGTAGGTTTGGCGACTTGCACATTTGAAACATCTCAATGCTTGTTTCTGTTTTCTTTTTGAACGGGGTTATTTTGTAAAATATCAAAAATGTTTAGTTTTTTGCTTTGGTGGTTATTCATATATTTTTTGTAACATTTGCTTTTTGTGATGGAACCATTTATCCTCGTGTCATATCCTCCATAATGTCCTGTTTACCGATAGTCCTTCAGCACTCCCGTTGCCTTCCTACATGTAATTACACTGTACAGTGCTAAAATACATCCTGCCGCAGGATAGTTTTATTCCTGCGGGGCTTGGTTTCAATGTTCCGTCTCCCCCACCCCGCCCCGCACCATATGTGTTGAATCCGTTCTCTAGCACAGCTGTTCGAGCTAGCTTAAATCCTGCCTGCTATTTTTTTAATGATTCTTTTGCAATGGCCAACCATTCGAACGTCATGAAAACAAACTAGCTAGCTGCTTCTCGACTGTACCCGCCTGAGACTTGTAAAACTCTTTTATGTTGTTGTATAGAAGATGCAGATATTATTTAATTGTGCATATGTAACATATATTGAACTTCTGCGATGCTGTTTCAGCCTTAACTGTACACTGTATATGTTGTAATTGGACAAGAAGCATTTTAGCAGTATTTGCGTAACGGTTGCTAATTTTCCCGAAGATTGTGGCCTTTTTTTAACCAACAACATTTTGTTTCTCCCAAAATGGTCAATACGTTTTGAGTGTTTTTCTCCTGAGCATACCAAACACTGCCATTGTTTAATGATGATTATATTAAGTACTATTTAAATCAGAATTTTCATTCCTTTATTTGTTTATATATTTTTTTTGTCCTTGCACCGAATTAAGTAGTGGTTTCTACATTAGTAAAATCCCATCAAACAAAGATCAGTCAGTAGTGCAACATTGTTGAATAAATACATATGTAATAATCCTCTTAAATAGCTGGAAAGTGGTATAGGTCAAACCAATTTACTTATTCATCATTAATTCAGTAAATATGTAGAGCATTCACTCTTTCTTTTTGTTAGTTTTATTTGACAAATATTTAATGCATGTCCAAGCAGAATATTCACACAGTTTCAGTTGGCGAGTGACTTTCTCTTGTTGAGTACCAGTTGGATAATGAATGTAAACAACAATTTGATGTAATATTTCCTTTCATTTCCTTTTTTATAATCGTGAAAATATACCATACAATAATTGTACCCTTCAAACTTGTCAACAGAATGTAACTTTGACTTTATTTAACTGTCTAAATATACGTGCATTTCAGTTCCCCTCTCCGAGTACATAGAGACATGATGAACACTATTATTTTAGATTATAATATATATATTTTTCAATACCTTGTCTCAAATAGATTCATAAGAAAATAGACACATCCGATTCACTACTGCTGCCGACGCCGCCTAGCCTGATAGGTGCTGGCTCGAACCCTGGGCACATCCTGTGTAACCGACAGGACCCATATGTGTGAGGCGTTGGTGGTCCCATTTACTCTACTTTACCTTTGCTCACACCTTAACTTGCTACTGTGATAGCCTCTGCTAGCTCATACAAACAGGAAACACTTTTTACCAGGCCGAATTAGAATAGAGAAAAATAACAGACGAAATATGGTTGTGCTTAGGACATGTGTAGACTTCTCAACATAGTGTTTTGTAAACAGTAATCACAGAGCAGGTTATTTGTCGTTTGTTCAAATGCGTTGTCTCCATTGTTTAGTCAGGACCGCTCTGTATATGGTTGGTGTCATGTCGCTCCAGTGACTGAGCTTTAGGTGGCTGCCATGTGCGCACGTGACACTACTAAAGGAATTCTTAACGTGCGTTGACGTGCACACCTGTGTGCATCTCCTCACTGTGACCTGCTCTTTCTGCTGTGTGTGTGTGTGTGTGCGTGTGTGTCTGTGTGTGTGTGTGTGAGAGAGAGAGAGAGAAAGAGAGAGAGATGAAGAGAAAGAGTGGAAGGGGTTGTGTGTGTGTGTGCGTGTGTGAGAGAGAGAGAAAGAGAGATGAAGAGAGAGGGATGAAGAGAAAGTGGAAGGGGTTGTGTGTGTGTGTGTGTGTGTGTGCATGCATACATGTGTGTGTGTGTGTGTGCGTATGTGTGTGAGAGAAAAAGAGACAACGAAGAGAGGGATGAAGAGAGAGTGGAAGGTGTGTGTGTGTGTGTGTGTGTGTGTGAACGATCGTGTTTCTGTGTGTGCCTGCATGTATGTGTGTGCACTCATGTGTGTGAGCATGTGTGAGGTGAGAACATGTGTGTGTGTGTGAGTGTATGTGTGTGTGCGTATATGTGCATGTATGTGCATGCATGTTTATACCCACGCCGGTCGGGCGACTGTGTTTGCCACCTCTCTGTGACTGCACGGCCGTATCAATAAACCTGGACTCAAAGGGCTCACATCACGTCTGTCTGTCTTTATTGACGCTGCGTCAAAGATAACAGTAATCACATCAGTCCTCAGTATTCATTCTATCGATAGTGGCGGTTAAACTGAGCAACGGTGTGCCATTGATCATACTCATACAAAACATGCATAAGTCTCTTAACAGAGACACAAGCATCATCAAATCACAATGAAACAATAGAGTGAATGTATTGATCAATACGCAAATACAATTGTGGTTGGGTTCCACAAGTTATTGCATTTATTGGGATATATAAACGTGTCTAGGGGATTATAAAGGGATTCGTTTTTGCACTGCTTGACAAAAGCATAGATTTAGACACTATTCAAATTAAGGCCGCAATTTCTGGGACGACAACGTTAGCGCTACCGCGACCACAGGGTGTCGCTGTAGCACCTAGAATATGTTACGGCGCCTCCACAGCTGAACTGAAGCAGATCTCGGTTTCCTAAGGCCCACAGCACTAAAACATGACTTATCTACCGACTTCTTGACGTGTACCATGACAATTTCCCAAGATGGTCATTGCATGGCACTATATGCACCATATAAGCGAATCCACAAACATTAGACGCACCACACATATTCATTCCATGCGGCATGCATATTCATGGGAAGGTTTGATGGAACTCGCGAATGGTTGTGTACGGCGTCTTAACACAGTTTGAGTGCCGAAGCAGAAGGTGAATGTTAATTCAATTATACAACAGCTGTTCCTCGGTGCCCATGGCCACTGTGTTTGCACTAAGACTGAAATCTTGTATTCGGTCCCATAGCATAGGCCTTCAAAAAAAATCTAATAAAAAATGGAGACTCCGAATAGACTGCGTTTAACCATAGGGCTTTCTATATTCATTTTTATTCCATTTGTGTTCTGTTTGGTAGTTATTTAATGAGGTTGAAAATGTGTTTGGTTTCACAGTTGATGTCGATACAAATGAGCCATTTCGTGGTATTTCCAATGTTGTGCTAGTTGTATTTAACCAGCATGTATCCTGCGGTGGTTTGGTACCACAGGGGCATTCTGCAACCGTCTTCTCTGTTGTGTCACTGCGCGTTCATAGGCGTGGCAGTGAGAGGGCCACTCCAGCGGTACATGCCCAAAACATGTCATGGGGTGGCAAAATATAATTTGTTTACGTCATCATTCAACAGCAAATTACTTTGTCAATATATCTTAATTATTTTATCGTTTAGTCAGTTCGTTCGTTTAACAGTTTTGTAGGCCTATATAGGTGCAATTTGGGAATATAAATGAAAGTTTTTCTGTGATGACACAGGACTTTTCTCAATGCACTTCCCTTAAAGAATCTAGGCAAAAGTTGAGAGAATTGAGGATAGTGTTCTTTAGTGTTCTTGAACACATTCAAAAACGTGTTTTGAAAACCATAGCTTGTTTTCTTTTGTTGTTGCCATCATACTATCACAGTATATGCAACATAAACGTCCTTTAAGTGATTTCAATATAATTAACTCAATCAGTGTCAACATCACAAAATCATCTTCAGTTGTAGGCCTATGCTTTACATTTTTCTTCTGTGATTGAACAGATCTTAAACTTGTGCAATTCTCCACTTCTATGGATCTTGCGGTAAAGAGACGAGAGGATCACTTCCACGCCAAACTTGAAAACAAGGTGAGGTAGGAGGTAGGAATAGCAGGAGGAAGAGGAGGAAGAGGAGGGTGTGAATCTGTCCCTTGGTGGGCTGTCTCCTGGAGTCTGGCTGAGTGTGATTAAATCACAGGACCACTCGCTGGAAGTGCTCCTAACATGTTAGCTGGGCCTGCTAATTAGTTTGCCTTTCCTTCATCAAAAGGAAAATCCAACACACCTGTGGGTGTGCATGTGCAACACACCTTGCAAACACACACTTGTGCAAGCGCGCACGCACACACACACACACACACACACACACACACACACACACACACACAATCGGACACACGCACACACTCCGGGCAACGCTGGCGCTGTATGCGTGTGCTTGTGTTGAGTGTGTTTGCTGATGTGTAGAGCTGCCACACATGTTTGCATACACACATGCACAAACACACACACATACACCTACGCACACCTACGCACACACACACAAACACACACAGACACACTAACACACACAAACAAGGAGACTGCAGCTCATAATTGGCGGTTCACACATGTAGGCATAGACACGGGAGAATATTCCAAACTAATAGTCAAACCTATTATTCTCTCTCCGTCTCAGCAAGACTAAAGAGCTTTGAAGCAACTAGCCACGCGAGAGTCCATTTTAAGATCTTGGCAGTGGTAATCCCCCCCCCATACACAAAGCACTCACCATACGATATCTACAGTGGATCTCACGTAGGGGATAGGAGTTAAAAACCTGAGCTCCGATTAGAGTGAGTGATGAAGAGCCAATTAAATAGTCCTGTGGTACGAGCAAGCGGCCAGCTTGCCAACCAGTCTGCCAGGCAGAAAGCCAGCCAGCCAGCCGTTCCCCCAGCCAACCACCCAGCCCACCAGTCAGTCAGCCAGCCGGCCAGTCAGCCAACCAGCGAGCCACCCTGCCCTGGGAACCGACCCAATTTTCTGTCCGACATCTCAGCCAACATTAGAATCGGCTATTTCCTTTTGGAGCCTATTCTAAGGAGAGGGGCTGTGATCCTTTAAGGTGCGATCACCCGGGAGTGGGCATCCAGCTTTCTTGTTTACCCCTGGATGTGCACTGGGCTGCGATCCAACCAGCAGTGACTCACCAGTCTGGCTGAGCAGTAAGCTAGCTGGAGCATACTGCGGTGGTGGCTACAGCATTTTGAGCTAGCGTAAATAGCAGTCGAATACGGTACATTGTGAATTGTCTCAATGATGATTTCAACCAGCTCCATTCACCGATAACTTCCTTAATAAGGAAGTCATAAAAATGTAGGTTCCTGAATGTTAATTATTTTGAAATCATCCCAAATGTACAAATATATACAAAACTCCCGAAGAACTCAACAGCCAACGGCTTAATGTATATCATTTACCCTTCCAGACAGTATACTGTTTTGTTAGTTCAAGTTAAACCAAAGCTGTGACTTCTCCAGCATAAATAAATAGCTTATCTGACACCATGCTATTTATCCCACCCGATAGCGATACGAAAGTGTTGTCTTTAACACAACAGATTGTCGCCGACGTTTCAGATGCATGCAACCAGAGCCCTCTTCTGAACACTGAGGTGGTGCTGTTTGTGTGTGTGTGTGTGTGTGTGTGTGTGTGTGTGTGTGTGTGTGTGTGTGTGTTTGTGTGTGTGTGTGGGGGGGGGGGCTTCAACGTCTGCCTCTCGATTTAGAGGGGGAAGACGGGGACTAACATATTCACGTTATATAGATTTTTTAAAAGACATACATTATTCATGTGTTCATATTTTAATACTTATTAGCACATGGCTGCCGCCCACCTGCACGCCTGCTGTGTTCTCCTTCAAAAGAGCAGCGGTGTGAGCCGCTCTCTAAGTGGGCTACAGAGTTGGAATAAGTTAACGACTTGCCGACTGACAAAACGAAAAGAAAAGGAAGTTAAGTTAAAAAGTAAAGTCAACTTCCGTAATGTAGAATCGGAATATATTCACCCACTGGAAGGGCCTCGCTTAGGGTTGACCTCCAGTTCTTCGGGGCCTCCGTCAGGGGGATGCAGCTAACAGTACATCCATCCGCCCTTCCCCCCCAGCCGAGGTACGGTTACCGGGCGACGACGACGAAGTACCACAACAACAACAACAACAGCGATGACACAAGCCGGCGACGCTGCCACGCGGTGCCCACCTGTGTGGGTGGGACGCCGGGCGCCTCGGCAGCTGAGCAGGGCAGCATATGGAGTTTCTAATTGGCTAGAACAGCACAGCTGGAGGACAGCGCTGGGAAGACTTGGCCCCTGGTAATCAGTTCCCAGAATCCTCGGGCGCGCTGCCGCCAACACCGCCCAACCGCCGCCACCGCCGCCACCGCCGCCACCGCCTGCATGTCCAGAGAGAGAGAGAGGGATAGTGAGTGAGAGAGAGAGGGAGAGAGAGAGATAGAGGGGGACAAGTCGGGGGCCTGCAGGTGAGGTCAAGGGTCCGGGCTCCTAGGTACTGGGTTCTAATAGGTCCTGTTCGTTACACTGACCCGCAATGTCTCATATGAGACGGAGGCCTCATCTTCATGAAGACGTCCGCTGACTACTTTCCCATATTGAGAATGACGGCCATTGTTCTGAAAGGCCATCATTGTTTATGTGCATCGCGAGGATGACACTCCCACACGTTTCAAGATGGATGCCTTCAGCGCGATCGCATGCAGATATATATAATGAGCCAATGACAACATGATGGACACCCTGCAGAGGAAAAAAAAATAAGCGGCCTGTTTTATTCTGCGTCGTATTCCAAGGAAGTTACAATACTTCTGTTGTTTTTGCAAATGTGTTGGTACGCATATACATTATGCAATCCATTTTATGCAAAAAAGGAACCCAAAAAAATCACCATATTAAAAGAGTACACATTAATAAAACAAAGTGTAAACCCAATAAATTAAATAAAATAAATAATTTTACCATAAAAGTTTTATGTTTTATTACCCTTGGTAAAAAACGACGTACTTTTGAGCGAGTAGACAAAAAAAAGGAGTGAATTCACAAATGCCCCCTGGGGTGCCAGTTGGAGAGGGGTGATGGTGGTGGTGGTGGGGGGGGGGAGGGCAAGTTCACACACTCACACCTTGGAGCTGACAAGTACCCCCCCTCTATCGTAGGGCGGGGGGTGGAGCCTGCAGGGGGGCTCCGCACCTGCCTCTTGCCTGTTCTCCCGCTAGCGATATGCGGACCCCGCCGCTCAGCGGCACGGGACCCGTCCTCATCCTCCCAACTGTTTTTTTACGGACCGACAATGTCAGCGTTGTTCAGGATTTTTGTAAAAAAATAATACAAAAGAAGTGTGGTCCTTCCAGATAAAGTCTTCCAAACATTTCCACGTTTAAACTGTGAGGTGGGTCGTCGCGCCTACCTATATCATGTCAGTCAACGATCACACATAGTATGATCACCTCCTCCGATTTCAACGCCAACGAAGTTAAAGAAATACGAAACATCTCGGCCATCGAGTCAGCCTAGGTTGACCTTTGACCTCTCTCCTCCTCAGCGGGTGCCGTTTCCCCCCCCACACACACACACACACAGACACACACACACACACACACACACACACACACACTTCATGTCGACCTCGCATGAAGTGTGTGGGGGGGGGGC
>JAOTIX010000132.1:4803440-4814962 GCA_027123715.1 Gaidropsarus macrophthalmus
TGTTAATGTTATTTGTTTCTGTAAATATGTTACTAAGCATTCTGATGTATTTACAGTTAGATATTAGAATAAAGTTACTCACCAACAGTGTATGGTTTGAGCACCATGTCTCATTGTCCACCATGGGAGTATCACCTAGTGGGAATATTGTTAGTATGTTAGTGCTAAATGAAATTAATTCAACTTTCACATAATTGATATGGCACGAAGCTGGTTTAAACACAACTTAAACTTAGACAGCAAGGTCCATTTTGTATCTAATGAATCAATACATTATTAGCCTAACTATTAAAATATACAATTATTCTCAACAACATTTCGGGGTAGTTCACTTCACGGTTTGAAATGTGGGGTATACCACAGAGAACCATGTTTTTAGATCATTTAAATTCCTTGTTATCCCTCTCTCTGGGTATAACGGCAACACCAATACAACAACCAGTAACGTTAATTATTCTCACACACCGTGAGTGCGTGGCTTAACAAGCTCTTACTTGTATCTGACTGACGCTGGAGATATTGACAAGAGCGAAGGAGAGCAGTTAGCAGTTAGTGCTACCTTTTCACGTAATAAACGCCGCCTCGCCAATGGTTATACATCAAATATATCGCATAGCTAGCATTTTCCAACAACATTAATACTTACCTACACACGTGTAAGCTTCTTATTTAGCTAATAATATTTCGTGATGTATCGCCGTCCGTCATCACCTCTCCACCCCGTGTCCACCAGGTAAATATTGACATCAGCAGCTGTTCTTCGCATATAGGTCTGATTGGTTGAATAACGTCACGTGATTTGCAGCGCTGCGTGTCATTGGTTCAACCAACTGACGTGGTAGGCTGCAGCGTTTGCTTGCAAATTCAACGAAAAATGATTATGAAAAAATGAATGAAGAATTACGAGTGGCAACCAAAAAATCTGATTGAAAAAAAAAAAACTTTAAAACGTGAAAGGTCCAGGTTCTCCCTCCATGGGGATCATTACTTTCAAAAACTAAAGCTGATATGGGGCTTCGGCCCACCGTCTAATTCACTCACAATGGTCAAATGGTCCTGACTGAACTACGATACTGCCCTCTTCTGGTTAAACCGTGTATGGTTCTCGACTGGTCCAACCCCAGGACCAACATGTTCTATTAGTCATTAAACGAAGAACCAAACACAAATAACTATGTACCACAGTTATGTAACCGCCAATGCCCCCATGTTCTGTTAAAAACATATTCGTGCCCTTACAATTGGGTCTTAATGACCGCATAAATGAATGGCCAAACCCTTAAAGATATGGGTTGGCATATGCTTTGAGACCAACTCATAATCCTAATTAATTGTAGATAAAGAAAACATTCCTTGCATTGGCCCACACACACACACACACACACAGGCACACATACATACACATAACAAGCATACCGGGAGGATTGGCCGTTTTTGCTGCAGCTGGTATAGATGACTGGCTCGTCGTCATAGAAACTGCCAAGGGCGAGTTTCTGCCTGATGCACTCTCTCTCATTGCGCTGGGCCTGTCAGAAATAGAAGCACATATAACATCCACAAAATAGCAGGGAAATCCAACCTGACCTATTTACATTACATAACACTTTGAAGATGAACACAGACCTACAGGAAAATGCTTTCCGATGTGTATAGAGAAAAGCTTGGAATGTTTAAAAAAGAAACACCCTCAGCCTTTGACCACAATAAAGGTCATCTTCTTCAGTGTAGGAGACAGTATATATAGACCGCGATGCTGCTCATCTTTCATAGCCTTGCAGCTTAGCCATTTCTCTGCCATGCTCACTGGTGTCAACAAGCTTGTCAGTTAAATACTGGCATAGGGTGTATTATCGGAACGACGCCAGACAGGGTGTTCTGAAAACACAGCGCTGTGCTGAACAAACGCTGAGCAGTAGTCTCTGGAGAGTTGGCTGCAAGAGGATGAAGCATGGAAGCTACCTTCTGACAGGCAGTCAGGACGTTTGTGTCGTAGACGTTTATAGCACGGTTGAAGCAAAAGACGCGAACAAGCGAAGCAAAACAAGCTGGTACAGTGAGCGCAGTGTAGGCAATTAGTGGCGATTATTTCTTCCGTCCTGTCCCGAATCACTAATAGTGGCCCGGTGTAGACGACCTCATGGGTCCTCTGCCATCACATTTGGTTTACTGTTATAGTATTGACTTGGGTCTTCAACGTCAATGTCTTCAAGGTCTTCAACGATTTAAATTATTTATAAACGGTACAAAGTCAAATCATCACACCTGCACCCCTGTAACTCTAATGCCCTTAATGCACTTTAAGCCAGGCATTTCCTATTGAAAATCAATTCTCTATTTATGTACCTATCTGAATCGACTGCTAGACATAGAGAAATAGTGGACCCATACGGTTGCAACATTGTTTTCTATTCATAAATCCCATGATTATATGGGATGTTATTCCCCATCTGACTCAGATGGTGGAAGCTCACACATGCAGAAGGCCTCCAATCCAACTCTAACACGTACGATTCCTCTTGAGCATCTCCCCAATGTGTGATAGAATAGGGCCTCTCTCGTCTGGTAGCTTTTGAAAGACTGACGCCAATGCGTTGCCAGTTTTAACTCATATCATTCTCTTAATATTTGCCTCCTTATTTGTCTCTTTTCACATGTCTCTCACAACAACTGTTATGTTTTTTTTTTTCTATTTTCAGTTTGTGACGCACGAATCCTGACTGTCTGTCCAACCTGCTCCACCAATCAATGTCCTGCCTCCTGCTCATTCACAAGGAACAGTCAGGTGTCTTTCTGATCGCGCGCGCGCGCGCGCGCGCACACGCACACACACACACACACACACACACACACACACACACACACACACATAATAATACGAATTCCGGAATATAAAACAGTAACAGTAAAACAGTTTTAATCCCACTCATTCATGCTGAGATAGAATAGTGTCATGGATCACAAAACATTTTACGATAGCCTACATACTAGGCTACCAATAGGCAACCAGCAAAAGATGCAGGCAGACACACCCATAGCCGTTCCCACTTCACACACGCACATCTATTGCTCCTACGCGATACACATTTAGCCACGCGCCACGTAGCGATAACCAAGCAAAATAAGCATCTCAGGGCAATCAAAACACGAACATGTACACACAGGCACCACCACCACCACGTCGAGGCAACGCACCTGGTAAACGCGTTTCTCCTGGTGCACCATTCTTACAGCGCATCACGCGGAGATAGTGTCGCGCCCACCCCCCCACACACACACACACTGCAGCGAAGTCAGACCCGGGAGACCCGCCGATGTGCCGCAGCTCCACGTACGAGAGCCAGGGAGCGAGAGAGGGAGGAAGGGAGCGAGGAGGACGGACAGGAAGGGAGCGGAGGGGCTGAACACGGACAGAGAGAGCGAGCGAGGTAATGGGACATAGAGGGAGAGAGAGAGAGAGAGAGAGAGAGAGAGAGAGAGAGAGAGAGAGAGAGAGAGAGAGAGAGAGAGAGAGAGAGAATGGTGGGGATGGAGAGGGAGGGAGTGGGAGGAGAGAACACGGAGCAGGGAGGAGAGCGAAACGTAGAGCTGTAGAGATATAGGGAGGGCATGCAGAGAGAGAGATGCGTGTGTGTGTGTGTGTGTGTGTGTGTGTGTGTGTGTGTGTGTGTGTGTGTGTGTGTGTGGCCGTGGCCGTGGGCTGGGTGGGGGAGAATGACGGAGCAAAGACGAAGCGGGAGGAGGGGACATAAACGGGAGGAGCATACAGAAATCAGGAGCAGAGGAGAGCAGATAATTACACATAGCACCTAAACCTGCAACATCCCTGCCTATTAAAAGCAACATTCTACCAGTTTCAGCCGTGCATAACATAACTGCTTGCATGGCCCGTTTAAGAAAATGCTCAGTGGAGCAGGCTGGATGCATTAAATATAATATAGGGCTGTCAAGCCATTAACATTTTTATCGCATTGTATTGGTGAGTAACTCACAATTAATCACATTTATGTTGATACATTTCACACATCAAACCATCCCCTCCAACAAGCTAAGAGTATCCTTTATAATGGTTTAAAATAATTATGCAATACAATAATTCCTTTGACTTAAAAAAAAAAAGACAATATGCTACGATGCAAACTTCCACTAAGTGTATAGAGAAAGAAAGCAGGAAATGTTCCAGACCAATTCTTAGTTCTAGGATAGGACATTATACACAAGGACAAGCTAGAGATGAACCACACGAGTCACCCATACAAGGACAAGAACTTGACCTGGAAGCAAATGGAACTTTGCAGACTGTATTTTCAAAACACTTTAATTTTCTTTCAAAACCAACATAACAATGCAAACTATCGGTCCAAGAGAATCATGTACAATTCCAGGTCCGACAAGTTTCTGGTCTGGAGAGTCTCTGGTCTGGCAAAGTTTTGGTCCGGTGGAGGTCGCTGGTCCAGGTGCAGTAGGTTTCTGGTCCAGTGCAGGGCAACTGTTGATTCATTCATAAAAAAAACCCTTCTCCAAGAGTCATAGTTTTGTGCTGGGGAATTTACATGCCAACCTAAACACTTACATTTTAAATTTACTGGAACGTGGTTGGATCCAAACACGTGCAAAGTACACAAGTCCACAGAGACGGTTGCAGAAAAGTCCTGAAGATCAGGAGGTATTCTTTAATGTGCAAGAGAACAATTTAAGTGCTCACCTGCATGTCCGGCTCAAAAGTGTTGGACCAGGAAGCCTTCGTACCAGACCTGGGACCCAAAACCAGGGACCGCGCACCAGACCGGGGACCTCGGATCAGACTAACCCTATCTGTATCTGGAATGCTAGAGCCTCAGCTCTTTTAGACCGTCACCCTTTGGGTAGAAGTCAAACAGGGGCTGGCCTTTAAGCCCCCTGCTACTCCAAGTTACCAGTTCCCCTATGGTGTTTGCCAGGGTTCCTAGAGTACTGAGCAGATAAGAAAAATAAAATAAATGAGCATACCTTCATCAAATCAAATGTCACAGATAAAAAAACTACAGCACCCACTACGCATGTGCCTTATATAGGAGGTGCGCGACACAGGTGAATTTAATTAAGGGCCCAATCAGGGAGCAATCTGTGTATGAATGGGTGAATGTGAGGTATTCATTGTAAAGCATTTTGAATGAAAGCGGTGTATATATATATACATACATACACACACACACAGTCTATACACACACACACACACAGTCCATTCACCATTCACAGGCGAGCAGTCTGCATGTGAGCAGGGGGGACGTTAGCCACGGCCACTAGCCTGTGCATGCAAGCAGCGTAACAGAGTTGGTGATTGCGTTTTATTATGCTTGTACTATGCAGTCAATGCCTTTGATCTTACAACACAGTACCCTGCATAATGTTAAGCAAAACAGACGAAGGCTCAAATCTATCAAGCAGAAGACTTAATAAAAATAAAAACAGTGCAAATTCATTGGTCAAAAGTTGGAAATCAAGTGCGCACAAGTCCTTTTTATTGAGTCACAGTAAACCCTAAAAGAAAATAGGAAAACATAGCCTAAAAGGAAGTTCAAATTCTTAAGTGGATAACCTTAACTAGGGTTGTACCAGCACATGTCACCAGGAGGTTGCTATGGCTCATGAAACTAGTGAAACCAAGATGCAGGATTCCAATAGCTGTACCTGGCAGGAGGATAGATGTCCAGGGAGTCTCCAGATCGAGGCGTTGCTTTGGGGAGATTGGATGAAGCGTCTTGTTAAAAAGCAATGTATGCTGCAAAAGGAAGATCTTCATAATGGACAAAGGTATTGGCTTGGCTTTGATATGTGCCCACACCCTCCGTTAGGCCAGGCACTAGGGTTCTACAGCTAGTGGGGGACGCAGGTGCGGGTGTGCGGTGACGTGTGGCAGGCCTGTCGATGGGGGCATGTTTTACGGCAGGCACTGTCGGAGAGGTTATGCCGGGGCCATCATCAGTGGCAGGATGCTTCCTAGTTGGATCCTTCGATTGTTGGGTGGGATCGTGGGACCTTGCGTAGCCGTCGGTGTGCTGAACAGGTGGATGGTCCCAGACCTCCGAACTGATGGGAAGCTTTTGGTCAGGGTGGGGAATGTGGTGGCGTTCTGGATCGATTGGAACACCCATGTTTTGCTGCAGCTGTTGTTGGTTAAAGACTGCAGTCTCTGGCTGTGGTGTGACAGGGATTTTGAGGTTTGAAGTGAGATAAGAATTAGCAGGTGGGGCCATGTTTTGTTGCGGCATCAGTTGCATGGGGGCCTGTTTGATGAGAGGCACTGTCAGAGAGGTTATGCCAGGCCCATCATCAGTGGCAGGATGCTTCCTAATTGGATCCTTCGATTGTTGGGTGGGACTTGCGTAACCGTTGGTGTGCTGAACAGGTGGATGGTCCTGGACCTCCGAACCGATGGGAAGCATTTGGTCAGGGTGGGGAATGTGGTGGCGTTCTGGATCAATTGGAACACCCACGTTTTGCTGCAGCTGTTGTTGGTTAAAGACTGGAGACTGCCTTGCAGTCTCTGGCTGTGGTGGGACAGGGTTTTTGAGGGTTGAACTGAGATCTGAATTGGCAGGTGGGGCCATGTTTTGTTGCTGCATCAGTTGCAACAGGTAGAGATAGGCGTTGTAGTGGGGGTAGGGAATGAAATGAACATCCATGGTTTGTGGCTGCTGGTCGACTGGAGGCTGTTTTGTGGTCTCTGGCTGTGCAGTGGTTTCCTCCTGAAATGTGGCAGTGGTTTGGAGGGGCTGTTCATGGGCATATCCTGTGTGTTGGTTCTGTTTTGAAGTTGGATCAGGATTGATGTCTCGGGCCACATTCTGTTGCGCCATCAGTTGCATCAGGTAAGAATAATAGTTGTAGTGCAGGTCTGGATTGAAAGGAACAGCTGTGGTTTGCTGATGCTGCTGATGGTGGACAGGAGGCTGTGGAGTGGTTTCTTCTGGAGATGTGGCAGTGGTTTTGAGGAGGTGAGAGTAAGCATGTTGATAGTAAATGGGATGCAAATTCCACTCTGTGGGGATGTCTGGCTGTGAAGTGGTTAACTCATGGTATTTGGCAGTAGGTGGCGCCAATGTAGTTTGCGGCAAATCAGGAAAGGTATTTTGTTGGAGCGGGTTCAGTTTTCTGGAAATAGAATCAGGATTGATGGGAATAGCCATATCTTGTTGCTGTAGGTAGGGCTGATTCTTTGTCACAGGTAGTGTCGTTTCAGGACTGACCCTAATGGGGCAACCAAGTTCCACATGGGTCTCCTTCCACTGCATTGGCAGTATATAATAGCCATTCTGGACATATGTTCAAAGACAAAACACAAATGAAAATAAAAGGCACCATTAGAACATGAATGCTGATCATAGCCAGGTCATTGAAATGACAACCTTCAACTGCCAGAGATGAACTTACCTCTTGCATCATGTTGCAGCCGTCGTAAGGGGCCACCATCACAAGGCCAAGAGAGTTGGATTTCATGAGGTAGCCACATTCTGGCTGAACCAAGTCGAGCCACAATGGAGCAGCATCATCGCCTAAAGTAAAGTAGAGAAGCAAAATAGTTTGAATTTAAACCTAGCAGCCATGAGCATGATGTTGGTCATGCGCAACATGACTGACAACACATGGAAAGTATTAAAACATACCCGTATCTAGCATGAAGTGAGACGACCCAGGTCCCATGGCTTTGAGTTGCATCCAGTCATCTCCACATTTTAAGGAGGTATCCATGTACCCCCAACCCGAATCATCCAAATTAAGACCAGGCGTTCCTTTGACATGACATTTGAATATGTATTTACGGCAATAGAGCAAGGCTATATCAACAATATAAGGCCAAATAATTACCTGCATGATCTGCTTGATCTGACTTGGAGTGAATCACTTTGCCATCAAAGACAATTGTTCCAGCTATGATTTCCTCACTGCTTGTTTTGCTCTGCTCCACGTCATTCACTGTAGCCGAGACCAGACGCTGTAGACATGGGCATAAGTAAGTCAACAAAATGAGCGTTGCAAATCGCTGCCACCATGTGTTTCTGCTAATGTCAGAAGCCATGCTAGATCCACAGCAAGATCTTCCTCAGTCAATCAGTAAGGAAGTCCTTACAGAGCCTGACCATGATAAAGCCACAGGTGTGTTCACTTCTAATGATAAGCTATGTAGTGCCAATGTTGCATTTTCCTGTTTTTTGAATACCTAAACTAATGGTTCTCCCTGTGATGAATACACTTTCATTATTCCAATAATTGACAGAAACCATTCAGCAAAATATGTTTTAAAAGGTTTAACAGCGAAGAAAATTACATTTTTATATGGAATGTTCTAAAACAATAGCCATTTAAAGTGCTTTCCATAAGCAGTAGTAGAAAAGCCACCAAGGATTTTTTTACAGAGAAAAATAGACAATTAAACTTTCAGAGGGAAACAACAAATATTCCAATATAGACAATAGATTCATAAAAAATTAAATGCAATCTTAGTAATTGGTACTAAGACTATATAGCCATATTGATCGGCTTTGATGGTTTCTTCGGAAGCTAATCTGGGGAGGCCTTTTCCATTCACCGTGAAGTAACAGTCCTGACTTTCTCACGGCACCAATGACACCAAGGCATCGACCCACTAGTGGGTAGTAACACGGTGTATGGGACAAATTCCCAACCTGGCTCTTCACCAGTCGGGCCCCTATATCATCCCCCTGTCAAACATGTGTCAATCATATCCATCCAAGGTTTATGATGTTTTAGGTACCGGAAGGTTAACCTATCTCCATGTGCGGCCATGTTTGTTAGAATGGTAAAATTAAGTGAATATTTGGTTGCATGCATCTTTTTTATTAATTTGAATCAAATCAACAGCATCGGCCTGCAGGCAGGAGGGTGTGAAGGGCAGACAGACCATCATTTGGATGAAAGTATATACATTTAGTATGGGTAAGAGGCACGCCGTGGAGCAGTTTATACTTTTGTAGGTGGTGCCATTGTATTTTGGAGCGGGACTGCAAAAAAGTACGGCTGTTTTGCGAAAAGGTGGTAGAATTGAGGGGCCCGTTGAAAAACAGGCCCCTGCCCCGGCGGAAGGGGCGCTGACGGCGGCGTGCCGGCTGGTTCTGAAGTGGTGGTCCGCAATGTGGCGGTCGTCTGCACCATCGTTTGTCGGGGGAAGAAGAATGGGGACTGAAGCTGAGAGGCGTAATATTGGGGATACTGTCGGAAGTTCCACATCGGAGGTTTCTTGATGGGTTCTGTTGGCCTCGCCGTCGTGGGCATCACCGTTGTGGGCAGCGCCGTCGTGGGCGTCACCGTCGTGGGCAGCGCCGTCGCGGATACAGCCGTAGCCATGGGAGTAGTAGCCTCCGCTGCTCGTGGTTGAGGGTGGACTACTTGCTGCCCATATGGATTTTCGTTGAGGGGAGGCATCAGCGGGGGATTCCACTGGTAATACTGAAGGGGCAGGTCAGCGGGATTCGGTGGCGGAGCTGTGGAAGGTTCGCTGGGGGTTGGCGGGGCGGGGGTGGGTATGACTGCCGTCAGTGGCGGCAGTTCGGGGCACAACAGCATGATGGGCATGCCTTGCCAGCGCATTGGAAGGATGTAATATCCACCCTGTTAAGAAAGTTTAGATTAGATAGATTGTGACTGTGAGTGTAACAGAACAGCAAATCAGTCACAGCTACTAGGTTGTGTCTTTTCATCACATTGATGTACATCATACTGTTGTGTTAGGACAGCCAAGACATAGGCCATTATTTGCGGGATTTAACCTAGGAAGTTTCCATATTAATTCAAAAACTGTTAACATTAATTCACCATAATTCATAAAGACATATTACCTCTTTAAAGATATTGCAGCCATTATATGGCACAACCATCACCAGTCCAAGAGCATGTCTGTGCATTGAGTAACCACAGTATGGAGGGATCTCGGTTAGAGGGAGTGGTCCCCTCATTTCTGAAAGCAAAACGGTTATTGGATGTCATTTTTTAAGCAGTGGATATTAAGCATGCATTTCAAGCGGTAATGACATTTAATTGTACCTCGGTCCAACTCGAACTGGGACGCCCCCGAGCTAGCTTGAAGCTTCATCTCATCATCGTCACACTGTATTAGTGCCTTGGGGTAGTCCAGCGGACCGTTAGCCCAACCTAGATTTTGACATTTGACAATGACCAAAAAATATGACAAAATAACAACGGCAATTGTTATCACCCACCGTCCAATAATACATCGAGTTACCTGCAGAATCTGTTCGATAATTGGATTCATCGGACGTAGAGGAATTATGTGTCCTTCCTCCGTTGACTGGCAAGCTTAATGGGAGCCTTCGCATTTTGAAGAAGTTGCCAACGAACAACTTTCCTTCTCGATATGGGACGGTGGTTGCCCTATCGGTTATGCCTGTTTGTCCATTTATTCGGAATACTTTTCTCAAATTATAACACTGTATAGTGGGTGCTAGATAACACACCACCATAACAGTGCACAAGGCGCGGAAAAGTTGCCTTTCTCTTTTGGGTACCATCTTGATTTTCTATCTATCTATCAAATGACGGCGATCAGTCGTTCTCATAATTGTTTACATTTTGGTTAAATCTACGTTAGACCGAAACAACCAATGACACTCACTTGGCAATTAATCATCCATCGAGATCTCGCTGCAGCACACCTGAACAAAAGCTTGGCTGATACATATCGAAGTTAAACTTTGGTTCATTTTGTCTTCGCTTCACACATTTCACAGAACACATGCTCTTTTAAGGACTACGGGAAGTGGCTATGGAAAGTGAGCTTGGAAGTAAACACATTCTACGGTTAACACGGCAATTCCTCAGTTCAATATAGGACGGAAGCAAGACCAGACATAAGGCCCAGACACCTGTGTATTCATATACAGCACCACCCTGAGGCCCTAGATGGAACATCAAACAAACGGTCTCAATCACTTATTTAATATATATATATATTTATATTTATTTAATATAGTTTGTATGAATCCTCGTTCAAAACTGGCATTGAAACCGTTTAAAACGACATTGAGATGGTGCAGATAAACACAACGAGGGACAAAGTAAGATTTACTTTAATGAATTAGACCTGTGTGATACCACATGGGTGGAAGTATTTAGTTTGTGTAGGACCCCTGTGGTGCGACCAGCCAGCCCGTTCATGATTCCATTAGTTCCTGTTGTCTCTACAGACAAAGAGGCCGCCTTCCCTGTATAGAGCAAGAAGCTATTAGGTGTTCTGTTGTGACACATGCACACACCAATGTGTTCACGCACACACACATACATGGACACACATACACTACACAGATGCACACATGCACACACACACACACACATCCCACACATATCTCAGACACACACACACACACACACATCCCACACACTCAGATATCTTTCACACTGACATGCACACACACAGACACAACATGTCCCTCTCAGCCTCCCTCTCTCTCTCTCTCTCTCTCTCTCTCTCTCTCTCTCTCTCTCTCTCTCTCTCTCTCTCTCTCTCTCTC
>JAOTIX010000132.1:5086333-5096717 GCA_027123715.1 Gaidropsarus macrophthalmus
ATTTCAAAGGGGGTGGCGTGGGGGTAAAATATTCCAAGTGTGTATGCTGATAACGCGGTTACTGCCAAGTTTGCATTACTTGACATGAACAAGGCCACGGCTGAGTCCGGGAGTATTCCATGCTACCACCGTATTGGTAAATTCACCCAATAGAGAAACCTATTGGGGTAAGAGCCTTTTGAGCCTTCTGCGCCAGCCTGATTTTCCTCTCGGGAAGCCAGACACACTGGCCTGGGACTTAGGGTGAGCTGGATTATTGGGCTGTCGTTTACAGTATCATATTTGCTTATGGGATTTCCACGGTGTGGAGAGCTAATTGGAGGTGTCTAAGAAGATTGTGCGGGGTGTACACAAGCTGCTGGCTCAGCTAAGAACAATGAGGGATGGGTGTGTGTGTGTGTGGGTGGGGGGGGCATTGGGTGTTTTATTTGGGCCAACAGCTTTGTGAAATGAAGTGACATGATTTCCCAAGCTTAACAGGCTGTTTTATTCGCATGGAAAGCACTCCGTTGTTGACTATTTGCTGTGAACGGTTTTCATAAAATAAATTGGCAGAATAAATGTCACAAATGTGGCATGGATAAAGTCTATAAAGTGGAAGGTTCATTGCATGAAGGTTATTTTGAAAATCAAATATTTATGATCTTCATGCTTAATAAAATGCTAAATAAAGACGATTACAATCATCTGTTTTGGCGGTATGCATATGAATAGGCTACATTCCAATAGGTCCCTCAGGCATAACATGGACAGTCTGCAATTCCTTGTTTTAATCTCTGCTGCACTCTGGTGTTCGTTATCGGAACTCATAGGGTGAACAACCTCAATACCCCATCTGATTGAAACGTTGAATAGTTAAGCACTCATCTCTCAGGGGTTACAGAAGGCCTATAGCACAAGATACCTACAAGTTGCAGATAATTGTGTCAACATCTGCTAAAATACAGCCCATATCAATATTGTTTTTTTTGTTTCTCCTCTTCGCTACCCAAGGCTTCGACCACCGTGAGATCGGCGGTGGTGTCATGACACCGCGGGAACAGCTGAGAAAGATGACGGCGCTTAGCGAGCAGGGCGCGCTGGACGAGAAGCACTGGTACCGCCTGGTTAACGGCATGTCCGCCGGAGGTGAGACAAGCGACAGCTACTGCCCACAGAGCCGATTGTCATTAGGAGTATAGGTGAAACATCACATCCAATTATCCCCTGACACATGCCGCCGATCAGAAAGGCTCTGTCTAGGTGCTGTTTGTTTTGTTGGTACTCTTTAAACTCAATTACTTGACTTAATATAAGGCCTGTATTTGGACAAGAAGGCCTTACTAACGTGGCTTTGGACAACCTAGATACAAGGTTGTCGCCCAAAGCTAATGGAACGTGTCAACGTTGACGTGACATGAAGACTTTGTCATTGACAATGGAGAGCTCTTGAGTCAACAATACTTTGTGCAAAAAACTTTTTCATACAAAAGTTGTCTGGAAACCAGTTTATAAAGTCACACACACATCTTTTACTTTCACTGCACGTTCCACACTTCCACATCGTCCAAAACCCCCTCCCCCGGCCTAAGAAAATGAATATAAACCAACAGAGATGTTCACATACCTGCTGGCTTTTCCTATTATTCTGAGGTTGTACCTTTACTGTACTGCAGCCGTGTTTGCCTTCTCGCTGACCCACAGATTCTCGACTTGTTTTCCAGAGCTGAGACAGAGGCAGGAGATGATCATGCGGAACCAGATGGCCATGGCTCCACAGATCCTCAGCCAGGGCCAGCAAAGACTACAGGGCGTCCCAACGCAGTTCGAACCCCGTTTCATGGAGAGGTCAGCTTTGTTGCAAGAACTCCTCGATTCTGTACACGCAACATTGGCGGTTTACTACAAGTCAATACGCTAAATCATACAGGCTTATCCCCTCCTTGTAATTTCAGCGACGCTTTGTAATCTCCGAAACTCAAAGCCCCAAATTCCATCAAAATCGAGCAGCACTCGGCTACATTCAGTCGGCGTTCAGTTTGAGGACAATGAATATAATAGAAAATAGAAGAAAGGTGTCAATCACCTTTATTGAAGCAGCTTCACCTGCTTTTAAAAAGCGTAATTTCGCTGTTTAAAGGGTGTTACTCTCGCTTGCCTCTGGTTAACCCCATCTCACATCCTTCTGTCTCTGCAGGGAGATGGTCCCCCCCACGGAGATGGTATCTTCTGAAGCCAGACAGATGCACATGGGAACACATCTCGGCCCGCCACTCATGCCACATGCCAACGTTCTCCCTGGAAGAACCTTCTCCGGAGCAGGTAATGGTGGTCCCGCACACACACACACACACACGCACACACACACACACATTTGACCATAAAGAGTACGGACCCTGTTTCATGAGAAAACTGAAGCTTTAATAATCAACCATCCATCCCCCGCTAATCCCTTGGCCTGCCTCCTCCATGTTTGGTCTCTCTCAGCAGGCTATGGCTTCTTGCCCTCTGAACCCATGGAAACAGTTGCCCGGCGACAGGAGCTCATTCATAAGCAGAACATAGCCAGGTATTGTGCAGCAACATAACTCGACATTTTTGGGCACGGACGACGCTCCGCAATTTGACTCGAGTCCAAAGGAAAGCGCCTGTAAATCTAAAGGCAAATTCAACACCTTTCTCGTGGTTAAAGTAATAATAGCTAATACCCACACACCACCCCCTTGTTACTGCAACACCAGACGGCTGACGCTGTGCGTGTCATTGCTGTGCATGTGTCCAGGATGGAGATGAACGCCATCTTGCACCAGAAGGAGCTGGAGAATGCGCACCAGAAGGGGCTGATGGGAATGGAGAACCCTCTCATGTACCAGGCCAACGCCATGGCCTTCAGGGGCCGCCAGCGCATGCCCGACGGCCATGACGTCTTCGTGGACCGGCCCACCCTGGACGACCTGCACTCCAACATCATGTCCGCCAGCCCCTACCCGCCCATGGGCACCCTGCACCGGGAGCGAGGCCGCCGGGCGGGGAGACGGCCGGCCAGCCACAAGAGCACGGAGGCCGGCCACATGGCCAGCCTCAAGGGCCAGGCGGAGGACAAGTGCGCGGAGCGGAGTCCCGGTGCGGCGTCCGGGGAGGAGAAGGACGCGGAGGCGAAGGGGGACATGGGCGAGGAGGCCGCCGCCCACAAGACGCACCTGCCCATCAAGATGGACTCAGAGCTGAGCGTGGCAACGAGGAAGAACTACAAAGAGGCGGAGCAGGGCCTGCGCAAGGCCTGCGGCAACGGCCAAGATGGCTGCCCGGACGTGGTCAACAGCGCCGAGAAGGAAATGGCGAACCAGTGCTCGGCTTTCCAGGACAAATTTATGTTCCCTGCCGCAGCTGGGAATCTCACAGGCGTCCCACACATGTTCCCAGTGCCTGGTCTCATTCAACCGGGTACACATCAATTAAATCTATATCACCACATACGCGTTTGTATTATTGTACTCCCAATTCACAGAGTTGATGAAAAATGGTATGCTCAACAGGTCAGCCCAATCTCTATCTTAATGGTGATGAGGCATCCGAAAACATGAGGAAATGGACTGTGGACGATGTTTACAATTTTGTCCACAACATTCCCACGTGCTCCGAATATGCGCAGGTTGGTTCGGTGCGGTCATTCCGTCTTTCAGTACATCATGCGGCCCTACTGATATTTAACTCTTTGGTTGTATTGTACTCAAGCAACATGCTTCTGCGCTGCAGGTATTCAAGGACCACATGATTGATGGGGAGACCCTGCCCCTCCTGTCTGAAGAGCACCTGCTGGACACCTTGGGGCTCAAGCTGGGGCCCGCGCTCAAGCTCCGCTCGCAGGTATGCAGAGTGCATGGAGTCACAATAGCAAGAAGAGTGTGCGTTAACTGTGATCTGTGTGGCGATCAAACGGTGACCAACTGCCGGAAAAGATGACTTTTGATTGATCTATTGATTGATTTCTGGATTCATACCGTAAAAAAACAGTTATACAAAGGATGACATGCAAAAGTACAAAACTTCTTTCCAGCACGGTCCTTACAGGACGCAACTGTTCACAACCAAAGTTCCAGTTCCACCGGTCGTCCGGCTGGCGTGTTGCGTGAACGTATTGCGTGGGCGAGAGAGCATTGTTCCATGGCGTTTTTCTGACAGATCCCCGTATTGACTCGGCCTCAGGTATCCCGGCGCATCGGCAACATGTTCTACATGATGAACCTCCCTCTCCCGGCGCCCGGCGCTACCGTCCAGGCTACCTCCGACAAGCCCGACAGGTCGTCAGAGGTCGGCTCGCCCGCCGCGTTCAACAGTGAGGAGATACTGGGAAGCCCGAGGGAAGCGGACCTCCTGAAGCCAGAGCTCCTCAACGAGACGGAAAACCAGTCCCCTCCTCCTTCGGCGAGCAGCGAGACAGCGTAGTAGGGCTTATGAGGGATGTGTGTTACAGGGACGCCGTTCTTTGGTTAGGCCTATACGTGTTCTCTGATTGGTTCATGGCGCTGGTGTTGGGTTTGATGTACCTGTTTATAGTCTGCTTTTTCGCGGTTGTACTTTCAATAGGCTGCAAAATGTGCAATCGTGGACAACTCGCAACAAATGTGTCGGATATTATTTGGCATAGCTCAAAAAGGGAAGCAAAATAAGGTAGCCTATTTTAAATATCATGGAAGAATCTTTTTACATATTCGTAATATTGATGTTTGTTCACAACATGGTGAATTACTGTGTAATATATATCGTATTCAGTGTTTAACTCTAAATTGAGGCTGCTATTGCTCTTTTCTCAGCGTTTGTACAGCATTTGAAATGATCACATATTTTTTTAAGTCTTTGTTTATGTTTTGGATGATGGAAACGATTTTTACAGTTTGAAGGTGAAAATCCTAGTTCAATTGGTTTGCATGCAAATAAAGACTTTTTCTATTTAGCACCATTGTTACAATTCTGTCATTTACCACAAGAATGAATGCATGCATGCCTTTAAATAATAAAACATTTTCAACGTGAAAAAATCTTGTTTTGTTTATTTTTGAAAGTTGCCTTAACCCATATTCCATATTATTTGGGTCTGCGACTCGCGATGGTACTGGCGATGCGCATGCGCGTACACGTCAGAAGAAGAGCTGAGGATCATGGCGGAGCGCAGGAGGCATAAGAAGCGGATCCAGGTAACATCCTTCCCCTAAGGCCTTTTGCGGGTGAACAAAGCAACAATTTATAGAAACATACACGACTTTATAAACGGTCTCGTGGCATATCTCGATCACAACCAGTCCGAGTGTTCTCAGTCAAATAGATGAACGCACAGTGTAGCTAACTACGCTAGCTTTAGCTGTTGGTCAAACTGTGTCAATGTTTTCATTTTTGAAAACTTGTTGGAAACACGTTTTCTGTTCTCACACAAAGAGTGTTGAATATGCACTGGGCGTACAGCATGCGACATCCGCAGCTACACGTAGCGAGCAGGCAGACTGTCCAAACACAAGTCAAGTGCATCCATTTCAACTGGTTGGAGAACGTTAGCCCGCTAATCTGCGTCAGATCCTTCCTATGCGTTACACACATTAATGACACTACAAATAAAGTAGCTAGTGTTCAGGAACACTGGCTACAGCCGTATGGCCAACCGAACAGAAGGCAAGATAAAGCCATCGTCACACAGATCATTGCAGTAAAAGATCTCCATTAGAGGAGAACGCCACACGTTGTACGATGTTAAATGTCAATCTGAATAATTAAAATAAGCTATCTGAATGACATGTCTGCATAATACCAATGCAGGCATGTCGTTTGTAGCTGTGTTATGACACACGTTATACAATAGTTAACATATGTTCGGTTGCACAATAGTACAGCCCTCCCTCGCCCCGCTCTCGCGTGGTCCGATACAAGGACCTGTATCGGACCTTCACCTGTATCACCTGGATTACAGGTGGAGGGGATCACTATCGTCTGCACTCAATGAAGCATAAAATGATGATACGGTTGGTTTACTTAGAGAATACTGTTATTGTTACATGCTTGCGTAGTGGTTTACGCTAAACTCATCCACTTTAAATATGTTGTGTTTGGTCTAAATATTTATTTTCCTCGGTGCAGCAGTTAAATTAACTGTTGTACATAGTTTCTCCTGTGTAATACTAGCCAACTAGCTTTGCATTCTGGGGAAATGGCCAAGTGCTGGCAAGCTGAGCTGGCTTTGTTGGCCCCCAGAGAGGGCTGTGTGTTGGTGTGGACTGGTCTTTGACATAAGGGAGGAGAGTAAAGGCGATATCTGTGCTGTGTCTGCTGTCCAGTTGAATATATTGATGAAGACACAACTAGCGCTCTCTCGCTCTCGATTTCTCTCTCTCACTCGCTCTCTGCCTGTATGTGTTGACATGCAGAGCACCACTTCAGGTCTGCAGGCGGATGCTGATCTGGGTACATCCACAGAGAGAACCACACATCCCTGCTTCTGCCTTGATCAGCAACTCAAATTTAGGATCTGAGCACAGAGACATTTTGGCTAGGCTGACAAAGCTACATTTTTTTCCCTTGTCTAAAACCGAAAAGAAGCCCTAATGACCATAGGGTATCAGATTTAAGTGGCTTGTGACATTTTGTCACTTGGATATAAACCCACGAGATTCTGGTTTATTCCCAAGCACAAAGAGGATAGAGGTGGTTGACAGTGGTACAAAAATGTATCAACACAGAATCAAATGGTACAGCACGTAGAATTAAAGAGGATTCAAGTCCAACAAGCAATGTATGTTATGCAGTCAGAAGTGGATTCGTGAATGGACACAGATACATTGGTGTGTGCGTGTGCGTGCTCCTGCAGGAGGTGAGCGACCCCACCAAGGAGGAGAAGGCGGTGGCCAAGTACCTCCGATTCAACTGCCCCACCAAGTCCACCAGCATGATGGGCCATAGGGTGGACTACTTTGTCGGTCAGTTCTCTCACTTGCTATATGTGTATCTCTCTCTTCAAGTCACTGTGTGCGTGTGTGCGCGTGTGTGTGTGTGTGTGTGGACAGATGAATGTTATGCACCATGAGGATATACCCATGCTGAGCCTGGGATTGGATTGCAGTCTGAAAGTGTAGTACATCAGTGTATACTGCGAAATGTCCATTAACATCACACCATATCATGATGTGATAGCGACAGTCGTCGGTGCGATCAGAAATGATGTTTGAAACGTACAGTCTGATGTTACAGACTGCTGCACTTTGTTTGGATGCTGTTGTGGGAGTGCTCTTAAACCCAGGAAATAACACGAGTCCCACCACTAGTCACTGGATTTGGCCGCTAGCAATCCCATGATCCTTTACACTGGCTTTTGGTCACTTCCAATTCAAAGTCAATGGGGCACAAGGCCTAGCTGGTCGGGTACCAATATCAGAGATGTAGCCATCAGCAGATTAATCTTGTTCTACTGTGCCTAGTGGGGTAAAAGCAGGAGTAGTGTCACATACATTGACACCGATGGACTGCCACCGAAGTAATATTCAACATTTCTAAAGATTCCTGAAGCAGAAAGATGTTGACACAAATGTTGAATTTCCAGTACGATGTACTCTTGGCCTCTGACATGTGGTTTCTTTTACTGCCAACATCCCTCTTTGCACATGTCACCAGCGTTCACCAGCCCTTAGTCTTATCTGTGTTATTAACAATGTGCTCCTCTGCCCCCACACTGTCCGGCAGCCTCCAAGGCTGTGGACTGTCTGCTGGACTCCAAGTGGGCCAAGGCCAAGAAGGGAGAGGATGCCCTGTTCACCACCAGGGAGTCCGTGGTGGACTACTGCAACCGGTAGGCTGTAGGCGGACCCCACTCAGATGTAGCAAGCCTCTGCATTAGCCTGTCTGGTTTCCCTTCAGATACAATTACTGGAGAAATTATTTTGTCAAGACAGTTCTTACAGAGATACATTGTTGGATTTAATTAGTTCATATTGGACTTAAAAGTTAAAAAAGTATGTTCTCTTTGCCCAGCTCTAGTGGTGTTTTTGGTGGCAAAAAAAGACCAAAACAAACCAAAGGTTATCTAACTGGCACAATGTCAACAGAGCTACAGTCTGTCGTTGTGCGATCACCTGTCTCGGTGGACACGTGACCTTCAGACAACAGAGTTATCGCCCACACACAACCACACACACATCCCCGTAAAGACACCCTCGCTAGTTTTTCTCAGCATTAAAACCCACAAGCAATCGTATCTTTTTTCCATTCTTTGTTCTCGTGTCTTTGAACCTGTCTGCGCAAACAAAACATCCCAGGGGTTGCTATCGTAGTGTGTGGCCCGACAGGTTTAAGAAGCGTGTCCTGTGTACATTAGATTGTATGCAAAACGCAGCACAAAGCACCCCCCCCTCTCGTCTCCGGATGTGATTAGTTGCAAAATACTTCTTTTACTGTAAAACATGTTGATTGGTCTAATCGTTGTTGTTTTTTATGGGGGGCTGGGGTTTTAAGTCTCTTGAAGAAGCAGTTCTTCAACCGCGCTCTCAAAGTGATGAAGAAGAAGCCAGAGAAGGAGCTCAAAAAGGAGAAGGAGAAGGAGAAAGAGAAGGCCAAGGGGGACAGCAGCAAGGAGGAGGAGAAGAAGGGTAAAAAGGACAAAGAGAAGAAGAAGGACTCAGAGGAGGCTAAGAAGGACAAGGGGGTGTGTACACATGAACTGCTGATCGGTGTTTTAGACTCCTAACACTGCGGTTAAAAGCAACCCACACCTCTAGGTCAACCTGCTGTCTGTAACATTGTGAACTCATTAGAGGATGTCCCCCAATGTGTTGGTTTTACCTTTTTGCTCGGCAGGACGACAGCCCCGGATCCCCGAAGAAGAAGAAAGACGTGAAGAAGAAGTTCAAGCTGGAGCTCCACGAGGACCAGGTCTTCCTGGACGGAAACGAGGTAGAGAGACCTAGAGAGATGCGGAGAGAGAGAGAGAGAGAGAGAAAGAGTTGAACACACACAGGCATTTAAAGCCATCCATCACGTGATGAATGAGCTTTGGCATTGCTAATGTTTTCCTATGTTGAGCGATGGAGCCCCAAGCTGAACCCCCAGGCTGATGGCTGTTAACAGTGTCTCTCATCGTCCGCAGGTGTTTGTTTGGATCTACGACCCGGTCCACTTCAAAACCTTCGCTATGGGGCTCATCCTGGGTGAGTCGGTTGCAGATGAACGCCATCTTAAGCTCCGTGACCCCCCTCTGTGTTCTGGGTTTGTTAACGTGTGTCATGTCTCTGCAGTTATTGCAGTGATCGCAGCCACGCTGTTCCCCCTGTGGCCGGCTGAGATGCGCGTGGGCGTGTACTACCTGAGCGTGGCGGCGGGCTGCTTCGTGGCGAGCATCCTGCTGCTGGCTGTGGGTGAGTACCGCTAGGCTTCAAGGTCACGCGTGCAAATTGCAGATCAGCACTTCTCACGCATACGTATGTACAATAGATTTTGCATGCTGGTATTAAAATGTATGATCACTCATTGGTGATAATGCATCTTACAATGTATGATGCGTATTTTGATCACGTGTCGGGCGTCACGCTGACCTCTGATTGGCCGATTCCGTCCGCAGCGCGGTGCATCCTCTTCCTGATCATCTGGGTGGTGACGGGCGGGCGCCACCACTTCTGGTTCCTGCCCAACCTGACGGCCGACGTGGGCTTCATCGACTCCTTCCGGCCGCTCTACACGCACGAGTACAAGGGCCCGCGCTCCAAGAAGGCCTCCGACAAGACAGAGGCGGACAGCGCCGGCGCTGCAGACGCTGACGACGCCGTCGTGACCTCATCGACCGACGCCACCGTCGCCTCCGCCGCCGCGACCCGCAAGTCAGACAGCGACGAGAAGGACGGCGAGGGGGAGGAGGAAGAGGAGGAGGAGGAAGAGGAGGAGACGGTGAAGCCGGAGTGTCCGGAGGGGCAGGGCAGAGGGGAGGAGGAGGAGGATAAAGAGGCGGCGGGGGACAAGGGGGCAGGCGGGGCGCCAGCCGAGCGCCACTCGGACACGGAGAGCGAGAGGCGCGAGGAGGACGGCTCGCAGCACAGCAACGGCAACGACTTTGAGATGATCACCAGGGAGGAGCTGGAGCAGCACACGGAGGAGGAGGAGGAGGAGGAGGATGAAGAGGAGGAGGAGGAGGAGCAAGGAGGTGTGGCGACAAAGCCTCCCGCCTGTTAAAACTATAAACTCTTTTTTTCCCCCTTCATCTCCAGCCCTCTGTCTCTCTCTCTCGTTTTCGACTCAGTCTCTCGGGGTCTCGCTCTTCCCCTTCCTTTGTGGCTATACTCCCTGGACCGTCCCCCCACCCCCGGCGGGGGGGGGGGGGGGGGGCGGGGGGGGGGCGCGGGGGGGGGGGGGGGGGCGGGGGGGGGGGGGGGGGGGGGGG
>JAOTIX010000132.1:5108731-5118849 GCA_027123715.1 Gaidropsarus macrophthalmus
ATCAAAGCTGATTTTTTAATCTTCATGTGTGGGGGCTCTACAGATAAAAAATCTCTTAAGATTTATAAAATCCTTATTAAGTCTAAAACGTACAATTCCGAAGACATTTTCAAATCCAGTATCTGGGAAAACATTGTCCAGTACATGACTGAAACCAACATGCACTTGGGCTGGCTGAATGTATGAGAACATGCAATGCCCCCTACCTTCTCTGAAGGTGCAGAGTTGATTACAGATGGATCCAAACAACTTGTCGTCCTTCAAGGTGCTGTCCTCCACCACTCTGCGCTCCACATACACCATCATCTGCTTCTCCTTGGACACACAGACAGGATTGGACAACACAAGACATGTGACGAGCGAGTACTGCGCGTGGGTGTATTCGTTGACTGGCGAGTAAAACCCTGTGAAGTTCAATAGATAGGTTTGAAATTGCACTTGATCTCCCATAGACTTACAGAAATGTGTAGGCATTAGATAGTGGTGGGCTGGAATTCCGCTTTTGAAAGCAATACAATTCAACATTTAGGGAATACCCAAACTTACTGGACACTAGGTTTAAGGCCCTTCCCTAGGGCCTAGACTATGTACACACACGGTCGCCCTGTGAACACACACCAAACCAAACAGAAGCAGGCAGCACAGCCACAGTACCTCCACCAGGAAGCGACACAGCTCTTTGAAGGGCTCCACCAGGCTCTCGTCTCGGATCTTCCGGATGACCAGCACGTTGGAGGGGGGATTGTTCCAGGTGAGCCTCTGGCTAGCCGGGTCTTGGATATGCCTGGGTTGCCAAAACAAACAGTGAAAAACACATACCCGCAAACACGCTCGTAAAACTGCTCGAGTGCAGACTAGCAATTTAAAAAGCTACGAAACCGAAAGGAAAGTCAAATATTGAACATCAAACCACAAGGTGGATATTAGGTCCAAACTTCCCCCCCCCGCTCGTCCGTTAATTCTCTCTCTGGTCTCGCTAACAACCTGGGTGGCCTTCCCTTTGTCTCTTTTGAATGGCGGATGGCTGGCATGATGGTTAAGAGCTGAGAGAGTGTAGGTCCAAGGCTGTTGAGGTACGTCCTGACCAGATTCAGAATTTGTTGAGTCTTCAATGGACTATCCCATTTAATGGCAGCACCCAATCACAGCTTGTCCGTTCCATGTTATCTTATCTTACAAGGACGTGTTGTGCAAAAGTCTGTGTCAATGTCCACATAACTCAAAAGAATACTAAAGAGCCTTACTGAACGTACAACTACATAAAACATAAATAACAGCACGTCTTGCTTGTGACTCTCTTTGTGTTCAAACCGGATTAGTCATTAAATATCTGCATGCTTACATGACTGAAGTTGGATTGGGTAGAATACAGGCTTTGGGTCCAAAGTGGGTGGCTGGGCATGGTCCATGTAGAAAATGGGCTCTCCTGTAAAAGTAAGAAACTACAATATAGCAAATACATCGATTTTCAACTACATTGTTTCCAACTACAGTCAGTCACATCACTTTATTCCAGTCGACGTCCGTTTACATTTTACGTCCGTGTACATTTCACATTTTATATTGCTGTATATACCTTTATAATTTTATCTTAGTTTTTTATTCTAGTTCTATTTTTATTTTATTTTATTAGTCTCAGCTACCAAGGTGGTGGTTGTATTTTCTTATATTCATATATGTTTCATATTGCACTGTTGGAGGAGCCCAGGACTAAAGAATTTCATTGCCAGTGACTGCTCTGTAATTGCTGTGCATATGACAATAAAATAATCTTGAATCTTTGCAATATGTTGCACAAAGCAAACCTCTTGGGGGTTCCATCGTCTATTGCCTCATTTGAATTGCTGGTCTGGGCCGACTGTTCGCGGTGAACCGGTAACCTCCGGTGCACCGTCTCCTGGAGCGTCTGCTGTGGCTGTTCACCCCCTCGTGGCTGCGACCTCTTCACCTCACGCCGTCTCCTTGGCGACTTGGGACGGCGCTCCCGGTGTTTGGAGGGCCTGGAGGACTGAGGCACCTGCCCGCTGTGGCCAGACATGTTCACCCCTATTGTTTCCAGCTGTGCCCGACTGTTTTCCATATCATCCATTCTGTAAAATAAAGGTGCCTTTAATTATAATTACACTAGTCCAAAATAAAGTGAAGCATCATACAAGAAAGCGCTTCTTCACGTGAGGTTTTTTGAAGGTTTTGTTACTGGGTTAGTGCGATTGTTTGTGATATCATTGTATTGTTTGGGATAGGAAATAGCCACCGACGAGGCATTGGTTGTTTTTCTCTCATTTCGAACTTAAATATCTTATCAAATTGTTTTTCTCTCTACATGGGACATTATAACGCATGGTGTGATTGAACACCGTTAACCAAATCTTATTCTAAACATCAATAATGCAATGCCGTGATATAACACAGAGACACTACAATTATTGTATACAAGTAACCTGAATGTAATCAGCTGTACTCGGGTTGATCTAGAGCTATTGCTAAGCTAAAGATCACCAAAGTAGGACACGTTAGCTAGCCTCCAGAAGTATTTGTATCCACTACAAGTTCATCGCTAAGCAAGGAATGGGGATATCTTATAAATGAACCCTACCTAAGGAACAATAACGTTTTGCCAACGTTAAAACATTGCCCCAAAACTCAGAAGCAGGTAGCAAAATTGTACACAACCAACCGGAAGTGACGTTTCCACAGGTCTGTGAGTCGAGCCCAGATAAGACGCACCTGTGGAGGAAACAGCGCCGCATTTGCTCTTTGTGGTCATAGTTTAAAGCGAAGGGGTGGTGGGTACTTCCTTGATACATTTCAACATACTAAGGTGTTTTATTTGACACACGTGAGATATAGGCAATGTTTTCTTCCTTTTCTTTTTACTACAACGAAAGGGACCGCACATATTGTAAACGTAACGTCCTGAACTCCGGACAGAATGGCAGGCCGTTCATTGGAAGTGTGAACCATGTTGTCATGGTATAGTTACGATGGATGGAGTATATTGGGTATACATCTTTAGTCACTGTTTAATTCTGGATAAATACCTATTCAAAGTACTACCAACTTTATTGCTGATTTTCAGTCGCATTACACATTTGCATCTTGTTTACGTGTACAATGCAGGCGTACCTCAAGACAAGATGCAAATGTGTACCGTGTTTGCGGAGGAGATCATTTTACATCTCTGATAAATGAAGGGAAACCCTTCCTCGTTGTCAGCTGATATATGTCAGCCATTGTTCTACCGTTGCATGTTTTTAATATGCCTAGTTCATAAGGAACAACCGACATTATCCGAAAGACAAAACAAATACAATTTGTAGTCAGCCTTTCCAGGACTCTGCCGGGACGTTTCCAAATGTGGAATACGCCCTGTTTTAATTAAAGTTCCCCCTGAGCAAGCGCTGCAATATAAGGAGCGATGAGGTGAAGTACTATAGGGACTTATGTGCAGGTGTGGTATGTCTGCCTATGTGTTTAGTGAGTGGAAAACATAGTCTCAAATGATTCCAACTCTATCTATTTTATATATGCATTATGAATATTGGAGACACTAAATTAAACGAGATGGACTGCTATATAAATGAATGGGAAGTACATTTTTGTATCACCAAAGGTGTTCAGCCACTCCCCCCCCTGGCGGTCCCTCATGCTACAGCAGGCTTTGTCGTTTAACTGAACGGGAGACGGGAGTGCCGCATCTGGCTGGCATTTAGCCTACAGCGGTTGGTGGGCACGGTAACTGGTGATTCGCGGACTTTGATCTACTTTTATCAAAAGCCTTGCCATGTCAGTAGAAGCTGGTAGAGGGAAACCAGCGCTCGTTGCATCCCAAATCTTCCTGAACTTAAAAACAAGGTAAACTCAAATCTGCTTGGGTTATCATTTGAGTGTGTTATTCGGTCCTGTTTTGTCTGGTGTGGGTTGACTGGACGGCACATGCGCACTAGGTGTAACCCTACCCATTTGGTTAAGCATGTTTGGGGGCTTACCCTAACGCGCCTACGGAACAACTTAATTAAAGTATCCTTGATAATGGCTGTCTCTCTGCATTTCGTACAAGAAAGTTTGTTCTAAAAGTAGTAAGAGCAATTTGAACGCCAGTATAAACATCTGGGGAGAATTTAACAGTAAAAGGTAAAATATTTAATTCATTTTTTTCTCCACTGCTCATTCAGAACTATGTGACTAATAGTCTTTCAAAGATATGATTACATGTTGTGAATCAAAATAACTAAAGTTAATGCGCGCCAGTAAGTAAGCAGCAAGTAAGTGTGTGGAATAATTGTGACCAATTAGGTACATTTTTCTGAAGTTGGATACGCCTACTAAATCCTCTCTCTGAATCTGTGGGCTGCGCTCAATTATGATGGAATGCAGAAAACTTAAGTCTCTAATTGAACCTAGGCATTTAAATCACACATTTTTTGTGCCATTCTTTACCTCTGCAGGTGGGTTCAACTAAGGCAGCCCTCTGAGATCAAACCATGTATATTTCAATTCCCTCCATCCTAATGGCACTTGGGGGGAAGTGTCTGCTGAACTGGATATTGGTTTTCTCCCAGAAGAAGAGCAATGTCTGCCGAAGCTTCATGGGGGTGCTGAGTGTGTCCCTGGCCCTGGTCGACACCGCTCTAACCCTGACCGTAACGGCCCTCCACGTTCAGGCTGACGCACGTCTCTTGGGCGTGCATCTGACCAGGCATCACGTGTGCCTGCTGGTTCAGGTCGCGGGACAGATCTACAGCACGTTGCAGTGGCCCGTGGTGGTCCTGGGCTTCCTGGACTGTTACGTGACAGTGACCACCTCGCCCGCTGCCGCGACCTCCCACCTCAAAAAGGTTGCCCCCCTGCTGGTCACCACCCTCCTGTGGTGCTCAGCCGTGATTTACTTCTTTTTGCTGTCTGAATTCCGACCAATGCTGGGCGAAGAACCCCCGTACCATCTGCGCCAATGCTGGGTCTTCCTGTCGTCCCAGGCCCTTCACATTGGCGCGGTGATCATCCTGGCGGTGGCGTGTGCACTGATGTACTCGCACGAGGAGCGCTGGAGGACCGGTAGGCGTCACGCACGGCCTGCGTTGCCCGGGGATCCTCTAAGGGAGAGCGACTGCGGAGCCCTTTCCAGGAGAGATGTGGTTCGGCAAGCCTTGGCGACACTTCTCCATACATGGGCTTGGTTCCTCGCGCTGCTGGCGGCCCTTTTGCTGCTGCCGGTTGGAATACCAGGGTACCTGGGTCTGAACGTGCCCTGGCTCTGTTTCCTGAACAGTGTTTTGACAGCATTTGTTCTGAGCACAAGCTGTCCAGCCTCAAGACTAACACGAGGCCTGGCTGCTTTTCCACTGGATAGCCTCTGCGACTGGAGACTCGGCTCTGCAGCGGGCACATGACAAACATGCAACGACACACAGGGAACTACACAAACAGGATATGGAAAGCCAGACAGAAGGCGTCCTTTCCAAACTTCACCGTTTTCTACTTCCTGATTCAAGATTGACAAATACAAGATACGGTTGTGCAAGTGCAAGACGCTTTCTCTGGTTTAACATTGAAGCTCATCTGCAAATCTTCTTTTTGTTGGCATGCTGGTCAAGTCATTCCTTATTCATTCTCCAAAGGTGCTTTCTTCAATTGCCTTTGAAAGTACGAAGAATTTTCATGTTCTGCGAAATTGTGTGGTGGTCTGATGAGACAAACCTGTTTCTCTGGCCTGTCCCCCAAGACACACAGACACACCCAAAAGGCAAACCGACAAAACAGGTTTTACGATCTAACAGACAAATACCATTTTACCCCTTTTCCTTGAAAATGTCTGAATTCTTTGATCAAATTCACCTTTTGAACAAATTGCGTAAATCTTTGCATAACCATGAAATGCAAAATGTGTTTTATTATTTTAATATTAATGATAAGAGTGTATTAGTATAGTATTTTGAGAAAACGATTATTGTGTATGGAATGGTACACCGGCACCGTGTTGCTTTTGTTGGCTCTAATTTTATTTTCAATGTATGTAGGATGACTTAAGTATATCTATGCATTAGCCTACCTGCAATAGGCTTGAGAAAAATTTACCGGTAAACGTCGTTATTGTCAAAGCCCAACCCCAACATTGTTTGCATGAAAGGAGTCCCTTGCCAGGGTAAAGCAAAGCAAATTGCATGCATATATTTGCTTTAGTTGTTTGCCGATTAGGTCAGCCGGTTACCTAGGTTGTGATAAGCATTGCGGAAACACACCTGGCCTTCACTTGTGCACACGGGAGCTGGCAGTACTACTTTAAATTATAAAATTTCATACAACTCAAATATCCATATTGATACATTATGGCTTCATTTATAGCGCAAACTATTATTTTAATCAAGATCATATCAAAATATGTTGAGCGTGGGCCTATATGCGTTCACGGTCCCTATATATATATACGTATAACCGGTTTAAAGCTTGGGATTCAATGTCATTCATACCACTGTTGTGTAATGAGTAAGAAAAGACAACATTTTGACACTACAGAACTTTACTTGAATTTCATCCAAGTGCATTGTCTATACAGGATATATTTACAATATGTGAAATCAGGCCAGGGCAAAAAAAATGAAAATAATAACACTAGATACAACTGAGGTATTAGCTAAAAGCATTTACAGGTATGTCATTTTCTAGTAAATATGAATCAGGATAAACGGGTAGAGATGCAGTGTTGTCTGCTTTATAAAACATCTTTTTTTCTTCAATATATCACAACATGAGGTAGGAGAACAGTGTCTCGAATCATGCAAGAACAAACGCCTCATCACACGGCTTGGCAACAACGTATGCAACGGTCATACAACGGACACTGCTGTTTCACTGTCAGAAGAGCATCGAGGGAGTCAACGAAAAGAGAATGAACAAAGCCATAAATATATTTATATATATATTTCGTTTAAATCTTTGTAGTCGTTTGTCTGTAAATATGTATAAAATAAAAACAGCGTGCCCTTTTCCTAGTCACCAGTCACACACACACGCGCGATGCATACACTTTGAACGCAGCCTTTTTGTGCTCGCTCGCTCTCTCTCTCTTTCTCTCTCTGACGTGATGGACGTCATAATGCTGGCAGGAAACCCATCAGGCCAGCAAAGCCACGCCCAGCATCAACAGTTCAGAGGTCACCTTGCATGTGCGTAGTAGAGTGAGTCGGAGCTAGAGTGTTGTCTTGTTAATATGGGGGAAGGGATAGAGTCGGGTGGGGGGGGGCTGGGGACGCTAACCGGCCTTTCAAACGGCCAGGTAAAGCTGCCCTCTGGTGGGCTGGGGCGTATCTTTCTCTCAGTGAGATAGGTCTACACGCCTATAAAAACTCTGTACAAAGCATAGCCAAGCCCCCCATCACACATTACAGTGCTGGTGGTCCCAGCACAATGCGTGACATGTATTCTTTTTTTTTCTTCTGTTACTTTTACAATATGTCTCTTGTTTTTCCATCTTTCAGTCAATTGTCCTGCTATCACATATAATTTATGCAGATAAAAAGCGCCCCCTCCTGTTTAAAATGCAATTGACATGAAGACCAAATAAATAAAAGCAGAAATACACCAGACCATCCCCTTTAAACCTTTTCTAAAATAAACAGTTGACTTTAGTGAACTGCCAAAGGAGGTAATTGTGGCACTAGCCACCCTAATACTGCTAACCATGTTGAGGGATGTTCTCTCCAAACACACCATTGTCTGATAGCACACTGTGTGTATGATTGTGTATGTGTGTGTGTGTGTGTGTGTAAGTGTAAAAGTCAGATAGCACGACTGCAGGCCACACATCCACGGAGCTTTGTTTGCAAGCCCCTCCCTTTTAAAAATCCCACCCACCCCTATCCTCCACAAACACCCACATGCACGCTCAAAGAACCATACTGTATCCAAATCCCAACATATTTATATATATATATACACATAAATATATATATATAATCCGTCTATCGATATATAGCTAGATATACATGTATATATATATATATATGTATATATAAATACGAATAAAGGCCATTCACTTTGAGTGAAAGTGTCATCATGCATGTGAACATAGTCAATAGCTTGTGCCTTTGCCAAGGTTGGGGATACCTTGAACACTTTTAAAACAGATCAAATTACTATTCAACAAAACACAATTTTGATTGATAACATGCAAAAGAAAACAAATCTCAATTTCCAAATGCATATCCTTTTTTAAAGTTCTTTACTTATTTTTTTTTTAATTTTACTTAGGGCAGGGGTTCATCTGCCTTAGAAGAAATCTAGGTCCTTAATAAATTACAATTTAACAATCTATCAAGATGAAATCCACAAACAGAAGAAAAGAGAAAGGCTCAGTTAAGAAAAGGGTGGAGGATCCGTGACAAGGCAGACCTTTCTTTTCCTATTTTGTGTGTTCTCTCTGCCGCACCTCGGAGCGAAATGTTGCTTCATCCTTCCACACACCAACTGATGCTCGGTCTCCGATAGCAACAGTGGAACTCTGGCTTTCCGTTTTTTTTCTTTTTTTCTTTATAAATTATTTCTCAACAGGGGGCGGGCGCAGGGGGCGGGGGTAAAAAAAAAAAAAAAGAATCACTTCGGCAACTTTTAAGCCTCAAGTATCTGTTGTGGTCCAGCTATCATAACCTTTAGAAGATTATTTATATAAGAACATAGTTAATATATTAATGACTAGTGTATTTACAAAGTGAATATAAATCTTTAGTTACTACATTAAATATCGTTTTTTTTTTCCTCAGAATTCCTCCTAAGAACTATTGGTATGGATGAACGGTAGAGGGTACATTTGTTTGTGGAGTTAAGCTCCCCTGTAGGGGGCCCACGATGTCCGTCACAGCGGGACCAAACACCTGTGTCACGCGCTCTTGGCTATATGGCTGTCTTCCAATCCCCGACTGGCCCGCTGCATGGTCACTACAGTCCGCCGTCAAGATAAGGATCGCTGTGTATGAACGTCTGCATTCGGAGGGCCGGCGCACAGTGGAATGTCTACCAATTTGCATTTAGAACAGAAGCATTACAAAAAAAGAGAGAGAAAAGAAAAGCTTCAGAATTAAGCCAAGGCCAATCCCCCTTCTGTTTCAACAATTCTTTTTACACACGCTCGCACAGATGCGCACGCACGCACGCACGCACACAGACACACGCACTATCTCTCACACACGCATCCTTGCTCTGATCGCCATGAAGGGCGGTAAAAGGCAGTTTTTGCCCAGCAACCGACACAATAACAGTCTCTCTCTCACTCTCTCCCTTAGTTGGAATGTCTGCTCGCTCTCCTGTGCGTGCAGAAAACACTGCAACATGCCCTCTGCTGCCGAGAGAGAGAGAGAGAGAGAGAGAGAGAGAGAGACGGAGAGAGAGGATGCATGGCGTGTGGGGCATGTCGCAGCTAAAGCTGCTTTCTGCTTGTGGAAAAGATGAAGGGGAGGGGAGGGGCATGAGGTGTGTGAGTGACAGGCTGTTTTTGAGAGAGAGAGCGAGAGCGAGAGAGCGAGAGAGAGAGCGAGCGAGAGCGAGAGAGAGAGAGAAGAGTGAGAGAGAAAGGGGGTCAGCAGTAAATGCAGGAGGCCCCCCCGATTCGGATCTTGCAGAGGAGCCGAGAACGCCAACCACCGTGTAACAGCAGCTGCCTCTCATTCATAAAGGGGTCCCCCCGCCGCAAGCCCTGTACCCCTGGAGGTTCAGGGCCACCCAACCAGCCACCCGGAGACACAGAGAGAGAGAGAGAGAAAAAGAGACCAGTGGAGGGGAGAGAGAAAGAGGGGAGAGAGAGAGAGAGACAGAGAGACAGAGAGGCGGCCCCTATGCGCCGCGCCCTCCATTCGTCCCTCTCTGTTCCCGCACGCCGTTACAGTTTGTTCAGTCAGGCGGCAATAACGCCAGGCAGTATGTGGCCCCGCCCCCACATAGCTCAGAGGAGGAGGGGGTCCCTACCACACCAGCCTGTGCTAACAGTTTGGGTTTTTTACCTGGGAAGCACATACTCTGAGCGAACGGCACCCGCATTAACTCCCCAAAAAAAACCAGCAGAGGCCGACGCGGGGGGGGGGGGGGGGGGGGGGGGGGGGGGGGGGGGGGGGGGGGGGGGGGGGGGGGGG
>JAOTIX010000132.1:5174158-5190219 GCA_027123715.1 Gaidropsarus macrophthalmus
ACCTCCCTGCACCCGGCCCACCCCCCCAAGGGGCTCCCCCCCCCCCCCCCCCACTGCCCACCATCCACTATCACCACCACCACCCCCATCACCACCTCCACCACCATTGTGTGGACTTAAAAATAAATGCATATGAAAACACAGGGATCCCAGACCTCGTATATGGAAATATGTATTCATATACACAGGGGCCGCACAGGGGTCTAAAAGCGATTCACTTATTCCTCCGTTTCTGACGGACCACCACGTCAACGCCCTCTACCAACCGGCTGAAAACCCTCCTACGTAGGGGCCCCTGCTGCAGCTGCAATCCCTCCATGAATTGGAATAGTTACACTGACCTAGACTAGAGGATGCTCAAGGTTACCTAGGCAACAACCTCCCCCCCGCAGCACCACGGCCAGCCCATCCTCCCTGCAGCGCTCTCGCCAGGAGCCTCGCTGCGCCAAGCACAGTGGCGGCCAATCACATGCGCGTACCACATACACACCCCCGCACGGGTCATGTGGCTGGGCATTACTCAATGTAAACCAGGGGACGGGATGATGAGCACTCCGGCTCGTTTGCGGTCAGCAGCATCCTTTGTGCGACCGTAAAAAGGTGGCACGCCGACGCCGTCTCTGCAGCAGTGCAGGCTCTTCGCGACTTAATGGTTCGGTCGCCCGGAGGCCGCGGAGGGATGATGGGGCTTTCAGGGCAACACAAACGAACATACACAGTCCACTTTTAAACAAAACACCACAGTTCCGCATTGAAAAGGGGGAAGGAGAACAAGCGTGGCGCTGCTCACGACTCCCCATTCATAATCAGTGTGGAGTCAGTGTAAGCCTTGCTTCCTGCCAAACAACATGCCTGGCCAAGGAATCATGGAGAATAGCAGCCACGGTCAGACTGGTCCTGTTTATCAGCCCATCTAACGATCCAAGAGGTGATGGGAGTTCTCTTCATCACCCTTCAGGATATATTACGTTTGTTTTTGTTAGAAATGCACAGGGTTAAAGGCAGGGGACTTGAATGAAAGGGGCATGGAAGCCTCATCATTGCATTGTTGCCGCAAAACCTGCCCTTTCTTGGTACAACCGACACAGTAGTTGTCTCGCCTGTATTCAACATTTTATTTTCAACCTTTAGCTAAATGAAAAAGAAATGAAAGATTGTTGTTGTGTGGGTGCATGCTTACGATTTCGCTGTGAAAGAAATTAATTTTTCTGGTAACAATGTAAGGAAGAACATTTTTGAAAATATCAAAGAAGACATTCCAAATGTCATTGACAATTAAAGGACCATCCAGAAAAAAAGTGCATCCGCTTCTATGTGAAACCATGTAGCCTACTAAAGAGTTATAAGATTGATGTAATTCAATTGAATACAATACAAATAGACACCATATAATACCACTGCCACACGATAAGTCTGTTTAATATTTATCCAACATCATTGCATCCTCAGATGCTTTAACGTAATTCCTCTTCGTTTGCTGCTGCACTGTGGAGTCATTCTTTGTGAAACGTTCCTGTGTCCACTGCTATAAGAGTACAACTAAAGACCAACCAGTGACAGGCTGTGGCCGCTACAAGCTGACACAAGACTCAAGGTGCTCATGTTGGAACTGACAAAGAAGAACAACCAGCTGAATAGGCGCAAACATACATTGGACAATAGAACCCACATTAAAAACACTGGATGGAGGACAATGCAATGGGCATTAACCCATGTCATTCCTAGATACTAATCTGAAGGTACCATGTGATTCAAAATGTGCTGCAATTCCGACTCATGATTAGTGTTCAAAGTAGCCATGTGTCTATGCATGCATATGGCCAAACTATTGCTTCTCTACATTTCTAAAATAACTACAACATTAGGAATGAATGATGTCAAAAGTAATGTGGCAAAAGGAGCCACATTATGCCCAACATACAGTACAGGTAAGGTACAGACAGGTATAATTCCCTGTCAGAGACTACTTCTCAACAAATCTACAATCAAACAAAACAAAACATTTACTATATAAAGAAATATCACAGACATGCTTCAATAATGTTTGCCATCAGCGAATATACCTTGTTGTTCTCCAACTGATTAAACAACTTCGTCTCACCCCCACATAGTTCACATTCCTTTTCACCACTGTCAGAAATAGTTTGGATGCCTCCTTTTTTTCAAACCGCGACATTGCATTGTTAGGCGACTGACATAAGTGAGCATGGTATACAAAAGGCATGACAAAGGTGACTTGTACCACACGTTTTTCCAGTCTCGGTTAAACTTAAATCAGTGCCTGTATCATGTAGAAACCTTGAAAGGGGAGTGGCGTGCAACCTTTGAGTGAGTGTCCGAGTCTGGCGAAGGATTTCTTCAACTCAGTTGACAGTGCTAAAATAAATACTGTCTTGGAAGTACCTTTTTCAACTCACTATGGCCAGGTGACACTACCCCCCCGTGACACCCAGTACATAAATCAGAGTGAACCAGATTGTCATCATCACAGCAAGTCTACATCTGCCATCTGTAGGAGATATGTAAATGCGTAAACTAGCCGCTATCTAAATGCGTAAACTAGCCAGGAGGTATCGACATACTCATGACCTGGATATGAGCAAGCAGTGAGTGAGGAACGCCAAGTGTAATGACATCTACACACTCGGAATGCATGTACACACTCTAGATCACCCAAAGAGCTTTGGGTTTTCAAAAGAGAACACCACTCTTGCCGATCAAGTGGCTGTATCCGTCAACCTAAAAGTACCTAGATACAAGTACTGACAAGTGCCATACATATCGTCAAATAGCAGGACCTATTTGAATTGACAGCATGTCTGGATAGTTTCACCTGACTCTCTGCCTTGTCAAGTTTATTTAGCTGGTTAGCCCACATTAGCAAGCTTGATAGCCTTTTAGCTAGCTAACGTTAGCCAGCTGATCAGACACCGCTAGAAGTCTAAGCACAAAAACAGTGGTCACATAAATATGGTTGTTCATATTGTAAACATAATAACAATAATCTGTTTACCCTTTGTAGTACGCTTTGACCCGGACTTGGTGTGAATCCTCGCCCGGGTGGGACATGGTGCTGTCCCGCAACGTCGGCATCATAAGCTCCGCCGCGGTTCAACCGAGGAAGATGCCTTCCTTCTGTAGCGTTGTAGTGGTGTACCGCGCCCCAAAATAGTTTGATTATGTGTTCCTTCAGACAAAAAATAAGGAAGGTAGCCAAATTACTATAAATCGAAAGAAAGAACACTTTCGTACATTAACAAAGTCAATGACCAAAGTATGACAAACTTGCGGGATCCGCCAAACAACTCCCTACTGCAAAGGCCTAACAACGGACTAATCCATTAGCGGAATTGTATAGGGGTGTGTAACTTTGGTATTTACACGATACTCAACGAATTGGTACATTGTTATCCCAAATGACATATACCAATAATTAGAAGAAGATGAAGATGTTATTAGAAGTATGTGTTTTTATGAAGTAATAATGCAACTATTTTATTGTTTTATATAGTCGCCTCTTGCCGATTGTACCAAAGAGAAGAAGAGAGGGATTTTAGTTTTTACTGTCTCAGCCTCTTTGATCTCCTCTACCTCGATGATGCAGTTCATTCTTGATGGAATACGTAACATATCATTAGTGATTGTAGTGTAGTGTAAATTCAGTTGACACATTTCATTCATAATTGTCGTTCCTTTCTTACATGCCATTGTTTAAACGTGTCCAGAATAGAGAATAACACAATTTCAATCTTGTTTATTTGTTTCTCAGCACATTGATTTAAAAGCAGGTTCACGAGGAAATAAAACAATTCATATTATGACAAAGACGATAATTGTAACAAAGAGCAATATGAAATACAAACACCAAAAAAATCACCAAAGTGATACTCATTTTCCTTTCTTAGTTCCTCCCTACTACATCTGGTGGTTTCACATTTCATTCCAAAGATGATTATTAGATCTGTAAAAATGCTTCCTCTGCCTTCTACAAACATAATGTATCACATCATGGTATTTTCTGTTGAGAAGTCTTGTTTGTGCAATTTAGTTGTGTTGACATTTCCTGTGAGAGAATGCTTGAGTACTGGTAGGTAGTAAGGTAAGGTAGTATATTATTGTGCATTAGTTTTTTTAAACGAGACGATACATCTCAGTGGGGTTGAAAATCTGGTGATGAGTGATGGAGAGCTAGAGCTCCAGTGACACAGAAACAGAAATAGCTGTTTCTGCTACTAGTCCCATCAGCATCAGTCACCGTGGCAACAGCCATCTCCAGCACCCAGCCGCCTCCTGGCTTGTTGTGCATTGTTCCAAAATATTGACAAACAGGCCTCCCTTTAATTTGGACATTATCTTGCTAGACCATTTGCAGCGTTATAGGGGAATATAGTGCTTCTCTGAATAGAGCCTAGAAATTCCTTTTGAATTTGTGCAAAGCTTTACCACAAAGTAATCCACTGAGTGCCTCAAATGACTTTCAATTAACACAGTATCATCCAATTGTTATTTCTGGGAAATACTACTTCCCAGCACACCGTTTCTCGTATTGACCCTACCATAAAGACACATAGTGCACATATATAGGACCGTTGGACCTACATAAAAAGCAGCACAACTGGTTAAAGATGTACAATTTAAGAGCTTGCATTTGAGTGTAATTTGTTACAAATGTTATAGACATCCATCTGCTTTTAGAGCATGAGAGGCCCTGTGAAAATATATGTTTGTCAGTTGAGTTCAGTTTACATTTGAATAAATACACATTTATTTTACGGAAAGAGTCCCAATGTATAAATAGATTAAACCCTTGATTGTGATGCTTGTTTAACAATAACAGCAAGACATTCACCCCTAGTGTGGACCTTGCAATCCAGATTGGATGCACTTGGAATCAAAAAGGTTCCAAGGAAGCTTTTTGTTGGCCAAAGCAGTCTCTTATCTGACTGCCGGATCTGCATGTTGCCTGGCCTTTTGCTGAGCAGCTCATTCCAAAGTGTGAAGGATCTCCTCCTCCTTTGTAGGCCGAGCTGCCTCGAGGACAAGAGGTCCTAAATGATGGCCAGAGAATCACTTTGAGGGAAGGATTCATCAAGAGGCAAGATGCACTAGTTGATGTTTAGATAACATGCATACGTTACCGTTATCAAATAAGCGACCTAATATATGAACTGATTATGAAGGGTATTAGGTTATTATGGCTGTATATTATATTATTGACTTATTATTTATTAAAGAAAACACCATTATGGAAACAATCTTTTTTTATTAAAACTGGCTTGACGTTTTGATGACAAATCATAACTTCCCTAACTATTCAAACATTAAATATCAATAAAACACAATGTATCAAAACTAAATGTCCACTCTCACATGTACTATTATATAAATCGTTTTTTCAACCCTGTCCCTTTTAATATCCTGGCATTACTGTGAAGTATTTCTAAGGGCTCTTGAGATTGAAAGATGCTAAATGTCATTTATTCGGTGCCACGGCAGCACACTGTAATCAAGTGTAGCCCTCTCTCCCTTGGTGCCGTGGAAACCTAGTCATGTGACTCCCATTGATCTCCATGTGTGGAGATCAGCAGAGACTCCTTAAGCCCATAAGCACTTCCAGATGTCCTTTCCCGCTCCTTTCCGGTGGGCAACAAAGATGGCAACTCTTTTGGATGGCAGATGCAGGCTATCAGTGAATGCCTGGTGGCAGTTGATGAGCTAAACCTAGCTCAGTATGACCGGTAATATTGTATCAAAATAAGATTAAGGGAGTTTAGGGAATGATTGGTACCACCCTTTGATGTTTACATTGTAGACCACCATGGCGTTCTGAAATACACTGTCATACAGCCCTTCAAATTGAATACCCTGCAGTCTGACGATCAATGCTATTAGATACAGATTTAGATTTTGTATTGACAGTGTCAGGATTTGGTCTATCCTTCTCTGTTAGGATGCTGTGGCGAGAGAGAAACACATGCATCCATCAGGCTTTCTGCCTACAAGATCCGAAACACATCCAGGAAACAGGTGAGGAAGAGCATGGCCATGCTCGCCCTTCACACCGTGAGGTGAGTTGAGGTGTGATGCTATTGTTGTTGTTTTGGTTCTCTTTGGGTAAAGGTGAAGCAGTACAAGGGTGACCGCCAGGAGGCATATGGAGAAGGAGAGTCTGCTTATGTGCGTGTTCATGAGTGAGTCAGTGTGTAAATGACAAAGAGAGAGAGTCTGGTGTAAGCCATCAACTTCTTAGGCAGGTATTTTCAGATTAAAAGTGATTGGACGCGCACGACGAAGAGAGCCAGGGTCTTCTGCATATCATGACTCAATCGATCCACCTCTGCACGTCAAAACCCATTCGAGTATAGTTCAAAAACTCCAAAAACTCATGTTATGACAATGACATTTTTAGACGTTTCAAACAGTTAGTCGAACCAAATCCCCGATGCTAAAATTGCCTCCCCCCATCCCCAAAGACTTCTTCATGACTCATCTGTTCCAGCTGTTAGTTCATTACAATGGCAGAGAAGAGCATGTTCAAACAAGTTGTTAGCCAGATGCAGTTGTTTGATTCAATTGTTCTGATTGCGGCAATTTGGTTAAGGGAACTGGCTTTTGTAAAAATAGGGTTCTAATAGAGTTGTTTCATATTATTCATATGTTGTTTCCAACTCATTATTTCACAGAAGTGATATAACTTATTAGGCATTTGTTATTATTTATGGTCATATCTTATGTATTTTAAGTCTATTTTAAGTCTAAGTATACTTAAGTCTCTTCTTAATGTGTTAAACTTGTGCCACCCAATGGCTAAATTATTAAACTGGCAAACTCAACACACAATTGCCCTGGGTGTGCTTTAATGGCTGTTCACCAGACTGCTCAGGTTTCCAATTGAGGCCCACAGCTAATTTAATGTCACTGCATTGCACAGTGAGTGTCGTGAATAGTTAAAGTTACTTTACAAGTTCTACTCCACTAGAGGGCGCAGTTACCCGGGCTGCATACGAGTACAACTCCCTTCTAAGAATTGCATGGCATATTCTGTATATTATACATGAATGTTGAGTCAGGCCATGGTCATCCCCAATTGCATTGATTTGCATTTGTGTCATTACTGCGATCACGAAACCGAAACCAAACTACAACGAAACCCAGTGATGTGTTTATTCATTTGAAAGAAACAGACATAATATTAGAGTTCATCATAATAGAATTCCTCTTATATTTGAAAGAAGGTGTAAACATAATTGGCGAAATGTTCATAAGTTAAGACAATAATGTATATATTGGACAACAGACTGAGATGTACTGTATATGTACTAATAGTGTCTACACGAAAATATGAGGAATGTGATGCAGAGGTCAAACTTAATGATGGAATGTCTATAAGTGGGCGACCATGGTAAGAGAAACATACTACAAAAAACAAACATGGCAACTCAATTATAATAAATGGATTATTTACATGTAGTCAACTTGGTAGGTGGGGCTTAATGTTTATAAGACCGTGTCCATGAAAAAGGAGGGTCATAACTATTGTAGATGATGACTTGCAGAACAAATTATGTTTGTCCATAGGTTAACAGGCACTGGAAAAGATGGCTCAAAACATTACAAATATGTGCAGAATATTCTGATGTGAGGGTTCAGTTCATACTTTGTCATTCAATGTTTTTCCTTTCAAAATAAGAGGCATCGTGATGAATCTGCCGTAAAAGCAAATAAATAAAAATACGCAATCATAAATTTGCTACCGTAAGCACTTTTTAAATGGAAACGTTTGGCTTAAAAAAAGTTGGGGTAAAAACACAAATGGCCGGTACAATTTACAAGATGACATCATTTGGCATATCATTAATATAAAAAGCATAGATTCTCTGACAATATAAATATATGTTTAAAATAAAGGAATGAGCGTCAGGACAGGCTCCAGACTGCATTCTTCTTTAAATGCTGGTGTTTCTTGGTGATACTTGTTTCTGTTACTGAGCGGAAATTTCTATCACGGTTTCATCTGTAGCTTAGAATGACAACTTCCCCGCAATAAAGGTCTGCTGGGACAGAAATGATTGTGAGCCCATGCAAGGGTGGAAAATGTCTCTCATGGCAAGTGCAACCATACTATAAAGTCACACTGCAGCACCATCTTCTGTGTGTCGACATTTCTTATACGAGTGACATCTGCTGGAACCAGCCAATCAACAGCAACGACCAGTGGGTTGGAGCTCACCTTGCAGGTGGAACTCAGCGATGCGTCTAAAGTGACTGTTTCAGGCCATGCTGCCCGGGCCGAGGCCGGCACTCTCCGCGGAGACGGAGCGGACCAGCTCCTCCACCCACCGCACCTCCGAGGCCACCTGCTCCGCCAGCACCTCGTAGCGGTTCTCCAGGCGCCCGAACTTGCGTTTGAGGGCGTTGGCCGCAAGCATGGCCGCCCTGGCCTCCTCCTGGCACTGCCGGCGCTGCGTCTGAGCGCGCTGGAGCTCCTGCCGCACGTGGCCCAGGTCACTGGAGATGCTCTGGTTCTCCTCCTTGTACCATGCCTCCTTCTCCTCGTAGATGGAGAGCAGTGCCGCCACATCGTCACGGCAGGAGCGCTGGTTGCGCTCCAGGTCCCGCAGGCCCTCCTCCGCCACCGCAATCTCCTCCAGCACCTGGGAGAAGCGCTCAAAGTTCACGTAGGTGTTGTTGGGCGGCATGCTGGAGTGGGACTTGATGGTGTACTCCTTCAGACGGGTGGTCTTCAGGCGCCGCCGCTCCGACTTGCGGCCGCTGTCCTCCGGGCGGACGTTGCGCCTCTTGATCGCCTTGAGGGATTGGAACAGAAGAAGGTGGCGTTGAGTTGAGACAGGTCGTTCATCGGGGTTAATGTGCTGTGAGTGAGACCGAAGGGCTTCTCACTCCGGCCCAACTCTTTGAGTGGCAGTGAGTAAAGATATTGCGTTTCATGTCCTCAAGTCTAAACAAAACACCCACCTTGATCCAAGCATGCTCCAGGCTATCATCAATGGTCATTCGCTTCCTGCAAACAGATGGGATGTGTCAGAGAGCATATAATGCAGGGTTCTGAACTTTGATTCTCCGACTTTCATGTTTCTTAATACAACAGATGAGTCTGCGTGACATCCTACACTGCATGTGTTCTGTCCATAAACAAAAGGTTTGTATTACGGAATGGCCGCCTGGCACAAATCTATGGCCAAAACCCAAGCAATATTATATCCTTTTTAATGGAATACATGTACAAAACAAATACATAATATGAAGATGAACTAGAGATCCTGAGCTCCTTACCAAAGAACATAAAAGTAGCTTTTTGTACTACGAGGGGAATTCAAACTTCCTGTTGACCAAGAATATTGAAAGGACTGGATCCACCCATTGTGAACCACCCCAGGGCCGATGCCTACATGCTGCTCCATGAGGCTAAGCTGCACAGCCAGCCCCGTCGGTCGCTGGGCTGTACCAAGGACCATCGACTGACGGGGAGCGTCCTTACTTGGGATCTTTGACCAGCAGGCGGCGTATGAACTCCTTGGCCAGCTCGCTGGTATTGCTGAAATACTCCTCGTCAAAGTCGTAGTTGACGGCCGAGATGTTGGCCAGGGTCTCCTGCTTTGTCTCGCCCAGGAATGGTGAGGCACCGCTCAATCTGACATGGAGGACATCATAATGAGGAGGGGCCTTGATCCATCATCATGTAAAATGGTGCATAGAAGCAGAACTACATGCCAAGATATGTAGCGTTTAAGGCAGTACTCACAGAATGTAAGTAATCACTCCAATGCTCCTGCAAAGAGAACAAGGACTCAGCTTGAGTGATGTTTATCAATGTTTACCATATAACAAAACTATGATTTCATTAACTTAAGTATCTCACCACATGTCTGCCTCCAGTCCGAGTGGCTCATAATTGACAATTTCTGGAGCTGTATAACAACATGTTAACGGTGTTTAGTGAAACAATCTTGTTTAGCCCGAGCAACGGATATATATTCACCGGGAACTTACCGACAAACTCTGGCGTTCCGAAGATGTTCTTGAACTCATTCCCTGCCTTGATCTGGTGAGCGATGCCAAAATCAATGAGCTTGATCCTGGGGTTGGGTACGTTCTTGTCCAGCAGCATGATGTTTTCAGGCTGCATTAAACGCACACAGATAAACAGTTAAAAAGGCTTGCGTGGAGTGTCCAAATAAACTCAACGAAGAACAGAAACGCATGTGCAGGGATAGAGCGCACACAAAGATTCATTCTTTGATAAGAGATTTCCAAGCCAAGTTTTTAAATGGATGAGGTTTCCCACAAACTTCTAACAGCTGCAGCCTACTGCAAAGTCAGTTCATGTCAGCACTTAAAAGAAACGCCCCATGAGGCTGACTCAGGACTCAACCTTCCACCCCATCATTACCAAGAGGGGGAAAAAAAAAAATACACTTAGAAAAATTGCTACACTAAAAAGACGGTAGTATGAGAGTTCCCTAGACATTAGGTAACCCCTACCCGGTGCAGGGAAGTGACACGAGCGACTGTTTCCCTGCCAATAACATGACTCACTCGACAGCATTGTCTGGTAGTGGCAAGTCAACTCCAATCAAAAAGCCACACTCAACACGTCATTTACTTTCCACACAAGCACACCGACAACACACACCCATCCCCTCCAAGCGGAACTCCTAAACGGTGTTCACCTTAAGATCAAAGTGTGCGATGCGTTTGGAGTGGAGGTAGTGGACCCCGTCCAGGATCTGCTTGAGAAACTGCGTGGCCTCCTCCTCCGTCAGGGACTCTTTCTCAGCCAGGAAGTCGAACAGCTCGCCGCCTGACACCAGCTCCAGGATCAGTATGACGTCTGTCTTGTTCTCGAAGATGTCGTGCAGCGTGATGATGTTGCTGTGCTGGATCTCCCGCAGGATGTTCACCTCGCGCTCAATCTCCTCGCGGCTCACGCCACGGCGGCTGGACGACAGGCGGCGCTTCTTGATGAACTTGGCGGCGTACTCCTGGCAAGAGCCCTTCTCCTTGCACTTGCGTACGATGGCAAACTGCCCGCTGTGGAAGGGGAGCACGTAAATAGTGTTTACTCAGCAGTATTTTAATTTATTTTTTACCAGATACGCATCTCTTGCAAAGATCAGTTTAAAAAAAAATAGCAATCAAATGCCTGAGGGTCAAATAACACACATATACATACACACACACACACACACCAGCGAGAGGAAAAGAAAACTGAGAGGCAGTGATGTCATGACTTTGGTGCATCACTGCAGAAAAACATCACTTCCTTATAGAGGTAAAAAGTCTGGGGGTTCCACTCCAACTAGATGAGTCATCGGTGAAGTCTTCTGTGGCGTGCGATGGATATACACTTCACAGTCATTATAGAGTCAAATCATGAGCAGCCAATCTCTGTGTTTAGAGAAGTGCCACATTAAGGTTTAAGGCTTTGCATAAAAGAAAAAGAACTTACCTTCCCAGCTCCTCTCCCATTTCATAGAACACCTCAACATCCTCCTGCCTGAAGCCAGCCATGTTGTACTGATGGTGGATACAGTATGGAGGAATGCCTTTGACTTATCTAAGGCAAAGAAGACACAAGTAATTAATCATATATTACGTCTTTAGACTGGCATCATAACCCCATATGGGGCCATGAGGTAAAAAAAACACAAAACATACAGAATCTTTATAGATTTTCCCCCCACGTAGTTTCACCTCTGAAGTGGTCCAATATCTAACAGTCCTTATTTGGCCAGAGTCGACATAGCAAACATGTTTTTTTTTTTCACACATTCTGGCGAGTGAGGGAAAAATGCATTCCAGTCTTACTGACGTCATTCCAATCCCTGGACCACTGGTCTCAGATTAAAGGGAAGCGGGTCACGACTATTTGTTTATATAAACCAGAAAAAAGAATATCGATAAACCAATAAAATGCTTACTGGTTGGTTTTCACATTTTGAGCATACGCTCGCTTCTCACAAAGGGCAGAACAAACAAGATGTATGTACACCAACATAGCATCTTCACAGCTTCAACTAAAGTTATACATATTGTCACAATCGTGTGTGGCAAATACTCCGAATACTCATTCAGACCGATTGGAGAGGACCCAGAATAACTTCGAAACAAAGCTATCCAATACGTTCGTAAAATGTATGCTCCTAAAGACAATCAAGTGATTGCTAACGTGGCTATCTGGCTAGCCTAGTACTGGTTAGCTCGTCGTTTGACGTACACTTTAAAGGAGACATCCGTACGCTGCCCATAACATTGTAACTACACACAACTATACGATGAAGACCTACATTGGATGATAAGAAAAGTATAGAAAACGTGGCAGGACTTACATTATGTCTGGCGAGGAGTGCTGCATTCCCTGAACAGAGTTGAGTAACGATCCCGGTGGCTAGTGAAGTAGGAGGACGGACATATGGAATGACATCATGCTGAAGTGAATCAACTCCTACATGAGTATGATGTTGGTAATGATTTAGAAATTATAGCAGGTTAAGCAGGGATATAACGTGAGGTGGTTTAAAGCCGTCTCGGGAGAGCAGCCTAATAAGTGGCTTTTAATATATAACATGGATGTGACCTTAGCAGTTAAATGTTTGCATTGACCCATAACAGGTTTCAACATTGCGTCTTAAGCGTCTTTGACAAGTTTTTGTTTTGTGATAATTCATCGATTGGAGTTTGCCACACTATTTTGGTGATAAATAAATAACTAAAAGTGTGTTCCCTGACCGGGAATCGAACCCGGGCCGCGGCGGTGAGAGCGCCGAATCCTAACCACTAGACCACCAGGGAAGCTGCAAGTTAGTAGGGTTTACAAAAAGTTGAAAGATCATATGATTGAATTGTAGACCATGATTAATCGGCTGTTCAACAGCCTATAAAAATGTGAGGCACGGAGTCGCGTATTTTGTTTTCGCTTCAAGCAACCACGCTTTTTAAGATAATCCCCCAAAAACGCATTTTTACAAGCGACTTCTTCTAAATACAAGCCCAAAGTCGCATATTATAAGCGGACTTTGCAACTATGAGAATCGTGTTTTGATCGACATTTAAATTGACCTAATCAAGCGATGGTTGCCCTCTTGCTGTAAACCCAACAACCAATAATAACCTTACTGCAGAAAGTGGGCGGGTGTAACAGCCAAAACAGCGAGTCAGCTGGTGGCCGCACTCCGTTGGTGGGGCAGTGTGGTGGATGGGGAAACCGTAGGGACATAATAATAAGCTAGGAATCATGGACTGGGGCCCGATAAAAGTGATATGGGCGGCAATTTTAATCAAAAAGGTAACACGCCGAACTCGTTTGTTGTTGTAAACAATATATCTCCACGGTATGACAACACGATAGTGGTCGGCGTCGTTCTTCTTAATCCAATGTGTAATGATTAGCTTATAGCTTGCGCTGCTAGCTTCCGGAGATAGCCAACCGGGCTCGTGCACACAACGTTTGTGTTTATGTTGTTGTTTAGCTCATCGCAAAAGATGAGATGACGCGTGCGTCTGTATGTCCTACAGTGCAACTGGAACTGTACTAGCATACCACTACTGGTGGTCAACGTTCAAGCGTTGTACAATTTGACATGAAACCAATGCGCCGTCAATAAGTGTGATGATGTTTAGTGATCAGAAACCAACCTACTAAATGTTTTTTCTTTTACTTACATTGATAACCAAAATAAGACACTTAACTAATACGGATCAATTAAAACTCTCCACTTACCGTGGTTGTACTTGTTCTGTGTTTAATGTTATATTGATTATAGGTCGTAGGGGAGTATGGTATGGCTCATTTCAACGACAAAGAAAACAGCAAAGGAAAAGATTACTGCATTTTCTTCAACCCCCAGTGGGCACATCTACCCCAGGACCTCAACAAAGCAGTACGTTAAACAGTTCAATGAGTTCATAATTTTAAAACCAATCAATTACCATTTCATTCTTTCAACTTTTTTTCTAATATCCTTTGTGTTCTTCCAGTCCCGTTTCCAGGTTCATGACCTCACAGGGTCGGTCCTGTGCTCAGCCTCTGAGGTGCCCGTAGGGGGTTTCCCTGACCGCATTCCCATGGTGATGAGGGGCAACTGCACCTTCTATGAGAAGGTGCGACTGGCCCAGATCAACGGTGCTCGGGGCCTGCTTATTGTCAGCAGGGACCGGCTGGTGAGTGGGACATGTTTTATTTGTAATCTTCGGCATGTACACAAACTCAATAAAAAAATTGTTGAGATGACATTTGGATTTATTGATTTAAGGATAGGATGGCTACAACTGTATCTACATAATCAAGGCAATGTGATTATTAGCATTAATTTAAACTTGGATCACTAGTATATCATTCTATATATAACGTACCACAGGTAATAAAAACTGATATGGTAGTTTGCTGGCATATTAATTATTGTCCTGGCACTTTTGCACCTTAATGGCACATGACATTTCCCCTGATTTGAGGATACTTCCAAGGTAATTTCAGTGACTATGTCGTTTATTTGATGTTCATAATGTACTCTGTTTTGAGCTGTTCAATCTCTGTTAATGCTTCTTCAAAATGCTAAATTCACTTTTTATTACAGACACCACCAGCTGGAAACAAGAGCCAGTATGAGGAGATTGATATCCCCGTAGCACTGCTCAGCTACACTGACATGCTGGATATTAGCAAGGTAAGAAATGATTAACACGCAAGGCCACGGGGGTGAGGGGAAATTATGGAATGAAATACTATTTCCTTATTAGTGTTTTGGGAATGTCAGCAATAATGATCATACTATATGCTAAATGTGTTATCTATTGCAAAACAAATGCCAATTCAAATGTAACAAAATCTGATATGAATCTTGGTAACCAACATAAAATCCAGTTTGAAATGAGTAGTACTTTCAACTTAACAAAATCCTATATCTTAATTTGCCCAAAAAACATTTACTTGGCAGTTACAGCACCATCTCAAACATTGCCTTGATAATGTCTCTTTGTATTCATTCATTCATTGGTTACTTTGTTGTCAATATCATGAGCAAAATATAGTAGTAAACCGTTTTACACTGGGTTTTTTTAAACAGTAAGACCGTTCAAAAGAGCATTTTGTTGGAGAGCTGATGGTTTGCGTCTTCCCACTGGATGTTCTCTTAAGTTTGTGTTGTGCTTGGACTGCTGCAGACCTTTGGGGATGGAAGAGAGGTGGCCATGTATGCACCTAAGGAGCCCGTGTTGGACTACAACATGGTGATCATCTTCATCATGGCTGTGGGTACGGTAGCCATGGGAGGCTACCTGGCTGGGAACAGAGACACCAAAAAGTATGTGGATTGGCGTTGGAGTTGGGGGAGGGTTAGTTTCATGCAAGCAGCAATACAAGGTTCTTCGAATTTCTTCGATAAACACAATGCTTTTTTTGTGTTGCTTGCTTAAAGCTTAAACCAAAGGCAATTAGCTGGGAGAGTGAGTCCTTTCTTTTTTTGCCACGGCTTAATTGCTAAGTAGTTGTGCCGCAAAATGCTATTTGTGTTTGCAAGTTGTCGGCCAGTTCCGAGCCTTCGGCTGTGGGCTCGCTGCCCACATAGTAACTGAGTGGTCTGCTCTGTTACCATTGGCGACCCAGGCAAAGATGGCTTCGTTGTCATACAAGGCCAGTCTAGTGACTCAAGAGGTTCTCAATCCATTTGGCTCCTCTACAGTTACCATAGTGACCAAGCGCAAGGTTGGTTGGGGTCCCTGCTGGTGTGAAGCAGAAGAGAAGACGGGAGACACTTGATAGAAATATGGGCAAAGCATCTGCTGCTACATCTACTAGTACAATAGCAAGAACACTCACTGGCCGTGGCCTGTAGGTCGGTCTAGACCGCCGAGTATTTTGACGGATGACCAGCCGGGGTTTACAGGCTTTTGGTCAGCCATAGGCACTACTTTTCCCTGTTCGTACTGTAATATGTTTCTTAATTTAACTTATTTATTTACTTAAATTGTGTTTTTAGATTTCGAACTGCCTTTACCTCAGTAATGTTGTAAAGCACTCTGTGCATTCGTGCTGCGAAGCTGTG
>JAOTIX010000132.1:5200604-5210728 GCA_027123715.1 Gaidropsarus macrophthalmus
ACACACACACACACACACACACACACACACACACACACACACACACACACACACACACACACACACACACACCTGAGGCTTGCAGGGTGCTTGGAGGGTGCAGCGGAGTGAACACTGGGGCTCTCTGGGGTGACTGTCATTCCCGGACCGAGCAGTTAGCCAAACTGGAGGCCATGTGGACCCGAGGGAGAATCCCTTTTACCCAGATCAGAGAGAGAGAGAGAGAAAGAAGACCGAAAGAAAACAATGAATGATTCTCCACGCCGTAAAAATTAAATGACCAACGAATGATCTGGGTGGTTGAAGAAGCTCTCAGATCTTTCATTGGTGACTTAGTGGTTATGGTTGTAGATGTTAAGTGAGAGAGGATGAAAGACAAGCAGCCATTGTATTGCCGGCAACCCATTGTATTTTTTAATGATTCCGTAATGAAAATTGCTGAGGCTTAAGTGTTCCGATACAATGACTCTGCTGAGGTGCAGATTGAGGTGATTTACCAGTTGACACAGCATCACTGTAATGTTATTTAAATGCCAACGCTAATACGTATAATCAAAACTCCGGTTCAGCCAATGGGGAAATACAGCAGTGATGCACCAACTAAATGATGATTACAGTTAATGGGAACTTACCACAGAAATTAAAAGACGTGTACTTAAATTTGGCATAGACTTGATTTAAGTAGAGAATGAGAAGGAAAGACCGAAAATGACACCGAAAAGAAAATGGTTGAATATCCTATTACAGTGAAAGTGTGATGTTAGTGACCCAAAGGTAATATAGTCATCAAGAAATGCAACAGCAAGCTTACGTCTGTTTCCTCACGGAAGTTAACGATAATCCCTTAAAATCCTTTGCGGCTGCCGTAAACTGACAACAAAAAAGACTAGCTGGCAAACTGAACTAGCCCGGATGATACAGGCATAAGATGAACAGGTTTGACTGACTGAGAAGAACCCAGCCCTAGACAGACCAGCTCATATCATTGGCTGATGGCATGTTGATGAGTTACTGTGTGCAAATGGCTAGCTCTACATATTGTTGTAGGTCAAATCAGCTGAGCATATTTAGCTTGCATGTCAGCAGCCTCTTATCTACTCAGACCTGACAGGGAGACTCAGGGGAGCCCTTAGGAATGGAAACAACACAATAAGAAGGCTGGCTACTTGATCTAATGACCGAGTGGGTTTGAATTATGATGATGGTTCCTTGGCTGCTCTGTGTAAGGGTTTATCCAAATATCCAATGTTTAAAGGGCACATTGAGGTCATGAGTCAAACATGACAACGTTTTCTTTATGGAATCATCAAGAGTGAGACTTGATGCTCTTTAGGCGTCATCCTGCACATTGTTTTGTAGAGATACAATCCCTACTGTCAAAAAAAAAATACACTTCTCTATTGTCACCAACTTGCTTGTTACATTTACATTCAGGGCATTTAGCAAACACTTTCACCAAAAACGATTTACAAGTACATTTTGTCAAAGGGCATAGAAACCAACATATCACCGTAGATCAGCTATGAAGAATAGAGTAAAGTTTAAAGCACTCATCCAAGTAGAGTAGTGGTAGAGGCAATTGTTAATGTCCTTAGTTGTCTGCAAGCTGCCACTCTTACTTCATTACGTTCATTTCATTTTCAACAAGACATGGGTACAAATGTTTACACTGTCTGTCACTCTATTTGTAAACATGTCATGCTATTACTTCATACTTTGTCAAGAAGTATGTTATGTTTCATACTTCTTGACAAAGGCTTTGGCAAAAAGTTACAATTGTTCTAATTGGTTTCACATGAGGATTGCTGACAAACCACGAGGCGTTTGGACCAGGCCTTACTCTGAAGGAGAGATATCAATAGTAACGCCTAGAGTACACACTTTACTGTTTGACTGGAGGAGCAGCGCACACACACACACACACACACTGCACACCCCTCCCTCTGGCTCACCTTTTAGACACCTATGAAGTCGTCTTGCAAAACAAGCAAGAAGACAGCCATGTCACCATCTACTGTTTACTGATGCATCGAGAGGAAAATGGGTAGCAAAAAACTATTGTTACTTTTGAAAAACTGTTGCCCCAGAGATCTAATGTCAAAGGACATCATGACAATGAAAACTCCCTCTTATGTACACACGTCCATACGTACAGAAGAGGCAAACACACCAAGTTGGCGAGCGTGTTTCGAACAAACCGATGGCCCCAAGCCCATGTATATTTTCCCACGCTTATGTTTGTTCGGGCCATAAGACAGAAGCGCGAGGTCCTTTGACCAGCCTGTTCAATCCTAGTCAGGCGTGACTTGTTCATGAGAGCGGCCTGTAAAGACAACGCGGTTGGCCGCAGGAAAGTTTCAATGAACCGCTTGATGTAGGAGCTGGTCAACCCTGCACCTGATGGTGAAACAGTTCCCTGCCGCTGTGCTCTTGAGCGTCAGCCCAAGCTCCGCTCATCTAGCGTCTGTGAGCAACGCCCCAATACTTACGAACAAACAAAAAAGCCAAACAGAGCGTTTGAACTTTCCATAATACACCTGGGGTCACACTCAGACACAGAGCCGGGCCACCGGTAGGTGGATTTACATGTTCAATGCCCTGCCCTTCTGCACAGTAGCTGTTCAGTAACTGTATCCCAGTAAGCTGTCATCAGCCCTGCAAACATTTACAACAAGGTATCTTACAACCAAGGTATCTGGCTGGTAGCCAATCAAAGAGGCCTGTGCTGCTCAATGACAGAAGCAAACATCATGACACAAATTAGCTAAACCCATGTCAGTATTATATATCTTTTTCTGATATGGTTTGTATTGTGCTAGCTTCAAGTAAAAAAGCTGAGCTGCCTGTCTTGGTGATGAGCCACACCTCAACTGATCCACCTACCAGCATAGGGGGGCGGGGAGGGAGGGACCTGGGAGAGAGAGAGAGCGAATTCTCTATATGCGAAGTAAAACAAGACCAGCAAGTCTACCAAGTATCCCACAGAGCAGAGAAAGAAAAGAGGCAAAGGATTAGAAAAAGGTCTTACACGGTGTGTCTGGCAGTACATAAAAAAATACATTGTTTGGCTGAGGATGAGTTCAGGGAGTGGAGAGTGCGCTAGTTGGTAATCACTGGAAAACCTCCCTTTACCTTCACTGGGCCAACTGGGCCACATAAACCAGTTAACCACCTTTTCCTCCTTCAGAGTCATACACCGACTGTGTCACATGTGAAATGAAAAGGTGCAGCAGGCGATCATTTTGTCAACATAAGTGTCCTGTTGTCAAAGCCTAATAACGTTTTTTCCACACACACTGATTCATATTGCCCTGTCTTGACGCACACACAGATATAAGACAATATGTAATTTCCTGCTGGTTGTGTGTGTGTGTGTGTGGTTGTTAATGAGCCAGTGTGTGCGTGTGTGTGTTAGTGAGAGTGTTTGTTATTGTGCTAGTGGGTCGCCTGTGTGTGTGTGTGTGTGTGTGTGTGTGTGTGTGTGTGTGTGTGTTGGTGGGTGTGGCTGTTTATTGTGGTCTTTTTAATCTTTTTAATGATGGTCGGCCTCTGGCCCTTTCTTCCACACGCACGCACCCGCAAACAGAGTGTGTCAAAATAGCACAAGTGTCCCGGTTAGTCATGTTGACTGTGTGAAGAAAAACATTACCAATATGTCGCGTTAAATAGGTAATACATGAAAGTATAAAACATTTTACTGGTAGAAAGAAAACCAAGGCTGAAAGTTTGCCAGCCTCATGTCTTTGTCTTGCCCAATGTGTTCGTAGAGTTATATACTTTCAGTTTCCTACTAATCATTGTACAGGTTGGGGAAATATGTGGAATGCCAAGGTTTATGATGACTGACCTGGGACCTCAACAGCTGACCCAGACAAGAAAGGTCAAATTAAAGGATCACTATAAAAGCAAACTAAAAATCGGGAAAATAAAAACTACAATGATGTCTCCTTAATTGGTTAGTTTAATTCTATGTTAATTCTTGTTTTGTGAATGAATAAGGTAATTGTCAGTGTCCAACGCCAAACTCCAAAAGAATGTAAAAGAAAGGTCCGTAAGAGCCGTAATTTAAAGGTTTCATTAAAAGTACAACGCATGCTTGTTTGGTAAATGGAGTACGCTGCTGCTACTGTGCGACAATAGATTCAAAGGCACGTCAAAAAAAACTTTTCTTACCCGTCACTGCACGGTTGGGGCCGAACATGCATTGAAGCCTATTTTTGTATTTATTGTTTGACTTATTCTATTCAATGGCAAGGAAATATCCCCAACGTGAGTATAAAACAAATAAAAGTCCCTTCAAGAATTCACGCGTCAGCAGGAACAAGTGCGCAAATAATAAGCTAAGTGAGCAGGTAACCCAGGTTCTCGGCTGAGCCCTCCTTCCCTCACAACACAAGGCCTTATGGGAATTGTAGTTCGCCCGTTGTATGATCGCGTGACTGCTGCTTATATTTGTCTAAAATATACATCGTATACATATGAACATCCAAGAGAACCTCATTCAACGTGCATGTATATCGTTGGTGTATTCTGTATGAGCTTGTGTGCCCTATATGTTGCATATGTGGCTATTTGTAACCAGCAGTATTGGCGTCAGTACCAGTGGAAACCACTTTTCACCAAATCAAATTCAAAAAACTAAATGCACAGGGCACCAAAAACTCCATAACCCTGCGGGCCTGTAACTGCGGGGACAAGGGACCCCATTGGTCTGCGGCGCCGATCAGCACTTGACCCCAGATGGGCCCCAAGCAGAGCCGCAATGCCCACCAATTCTTGTTGGACGAGGGCCAAGACGGGCAGACCAGTAGCAATATCCTCATGTCGCCGCCAGTACGCCAGAAATTACAAAAGGCCGTCATCATAACAAAACAGTGCAGCGAAACTGCACCCATGCAGCCTCAAACTTGCCAGTAGGTGTCAGCATTGTACCATAAACATTAACAGCATTTCAGTTTCAATGCATTTAAACAGCTGGGATATGATGTGAAATATGAGAGCCAATTTAATATAAATTGTTTTTGATCAAATTTGTATTTAAAACTATTAACTATTGGAATCAATTTTTATATAAATAATCTTATATTAAATCAAAAAACATGCAACAACGCCGGTGTTTAGCGAGTTAAATCCTGTGCAAACGCCTTTTGGCGTTTTCACGGTTTCATACTTTGATTCATTGCTTTAAACACTAGATGGAGCCTGGTGCCTTTCGTTATGAATTGTAAAAGTCAAAAGCCCTCAACATATAACGGCTATAAAATGAAATACATTGTGCCAAATTTTATACAAGATCTTTACCAGTAGATTGAGTTTATATTTTCAGAACTTTATGATAATTGGTTCAATTAAGGCAAGCATGAAGTTACGGACTGAAAAAGTCAGACAACCAAATAGGATTTTAAATGATTTTATATTGTTAACACAATTGGTACATTGAAACATTCGGAAGCATTGTGTCCAATGCCAAAACCTCTTGAAAGCATTCATGGCAATACATCATGAAAACCACCTCACCCTAACTCTTCCCCTAACAATGAGCCCCCCCAACACCTTGAAAAACAAGGAAAAACTACCAGCAGAAAGGGGAGAAAACCTTGGTGGAACGCATGAGGGCTCCCTCAGAGGGGAGAGTCCAGTGATTAGTTGGACCAGATGAACGTGTCGGTGATGGAGGCGCCGTTGGGTCAGTAGCTCTGAAAGGTTGCCGGAGGAAAAACCAAAAACATTGTTTACTTATTTGAATGTCCGACTTATGTAACGTATTTCATGAACAAAACGTAGAAGGAGAGGCCTTCTGGTTGTAGCTCGTGTTCTGTTCAGCTGTGAACTGACCTGGAGAACTTCAGCCCTTTAGCGTTCCAGGTGTCGCCCAGCCCACCGAACACAGGAGTACCGCTGCATCCCATGAAAAAAATGGACGACATGGATCATGGTCATTATATAGCAAACATATCCAAAGAGCCTTACAGTGAATTCAGACCCACATCACTATATGTAGTGTTAGAACTTGGAGGTGAAACACCATCATTTTACCAAGTCCAATTCTCGCCTGTGCCAGTTTCACCAGTCATTCTTTCCTGTAGCCATTAAACTGTACAACTCCTCCCTCTGATTATTGGACTGATTTGGCTATTTTAATAACAAAACGAACAATATAACTATTCATTCTCATTTCACCTATAATGCTCCAGGAGGACACCTAATGACAAACTAAAGCATAATTGGGCAAATACGTTGGTTACAGATAGAAAGTGAACCAAATCAGCGATAGGAGAAATAACAAGCGGCTAACCTTGAGCCGTACTGAAGAGTTTGAAGTCCTTTGTCATCTTCTACAATATACAGCCAACACTTACCTTGTGTGTTGCTGTTGGTAATTGCCCTAATCTTAACTAAATTAATTGATAATAAACAAAGCTCACAACCATATAAATAACCTTAAACTTCATACTAATTACATGTAAGCCAACAGTTAACCTGAAATCCTGACCTCAATTTTAACCCTACAGATCAGAATATTGATCAATTATAAATAAGCAGGTATAAAGGACACAAACATGTGCCGTCATGTTCATGCGTTTGGTCCACTTCCTTGCTACTCTGCAAAACATTTGAGTGTTGCCTAATTGATCTGGCTATGGACTGAGTGACCAGGGACACATGCTGGAATACAGTGCTGAGTAAAGTCTACAGTACTGTAGACTTGCCCCCCTCAGAAGAAACCAAGTGTTCAGGAGGCTGTAGCAACATCAGTAACATGAACCCAAATATCTGTCAAGACCACTCGAAGGGAGAAATGCCAAGGGCAGGACACGTGGGCTCTTCCCCTCAGAGACTAGAATGCAACCAAGCTCTTGCTTGAGACAACCATGAAGCACATTTCAGTGTTCCTCTTCATGGACATGAGGGTGAGGGTTTCTTCACCTGCAGCTTGAACGACCCTGGTTGGGATGTTCCCAAAATGGTTTCAATGGGACCAATCCCCCAGGTCCAGCTTCCATTGGCCAATATCGTACAATTCAGCCTGAGAAAGACCACGCCATAAGATTACAGATGATGTAATCCAAGGTGCATGTCTTGGAAGGTCATGGTTTAACTTTAGACTGTAAAAGCTTCAATGACCATGAAAGACGATGCCTTTTATGACTTCTTTGATTCTGTACATTTCAAGTGTGCTTCATCCATCGTCCCTTGTTCCAAGTAGCCTATCCATTGTTCCTTCACATTGTAGTCTTGTAGGTTGTAGTGATGTGAGCCATTGCTTGCATGATTGATGACTGTGTAGTGGAAGATAAGCCAGATCCTCCAGGCTCTGAAAAAACTAAATTTAAACATGCAGCTATCAAATGGACCACCTCAAACCAAGCATATTTTTATTTTATTTTATTTCATTGGCCACACATGAAATACCTTCTGCCAGGTCAAACCCTGACCATTCAAACACGAAATACCCTATGCCAGGTTGTTGAGCATCCTTAAACTATCGCTGCATTTTAGGTCACGACTCAAGACGGATCGAGAGAACGTAGTTTTACGCAGTGAGATGCCTTAAAGTACAGTGCAACGATTGAAGTTGCAGGTCAAATCGCAGGGTAAACGCTTATGAGAATATTCGAATATTCGTTGTTAAGCCGTTTCAGTTTGCTCCACTGAAAAAACAGTAAAAACAAAACTTTATTAACTGACAGTTAAGTATAATACGGACGGAAAGATAGCGTTTCTGTGTTATTTAAGGTTACACTACTGAAGAGTATACACCTATTTGTACATCCAACGTTCACACACAACCTCACTTGGCCAGAATTGAAAAATCTACTTAAGCTCCCACTATAGGAATGCATACTTCCTACGGGCAATGCACTAGTAAAAAAAAAGTGCATTGTAGTGCACGCTAGCAGCCACGCAAAACTATACAAGATTTTCAGTCTTCTACACATCTCGTTTTCTCGGTTTCATCAGTTACACAACCTTTAACCAGAACAATCCAATCACACCCCTCTCTAAAACAATAAGATCAATATAAAGGTATGTTGGAGAAATTAGAGGGCTAACCGTTTAGTTTAATGGACCGAGCAGTAGCCGACAGGTAAGTCAAAGCACACTGAGCGCGAGCATCCACAGGTGAACTTATTACCACGAGGCGGGGACCTAATTAGTGAAACTGCATGCAGCGCTTCTTGCTTTGTGATTTAGAAGCACGTTAAAGACGCTTTATAAACACTATGTTTGTGTGTGGAATAAATCGGCGTGCCTTTGGGTGGGCAGAGATTTCCCCTGACTCATTGCTTCCCTTTTGTTTCATAGGAAATGGATGTGATTCCAAACTTTTATTTTCCCCAACACTCAGGGAAAATACTACGGAAAGACGCGAATACATGTAAACACAAACAAACAGATCAAGATGGTGGGTCGGGCATTAATTCAACATCTCACTTAGCGGTACTTACAAATTCCAGTTACAAATATCCCTCTGGATTTAATGTTGATCTCTCTGGGCTCATCCCTATTTGATGGTTGACAATTAGATTTGGCACATGGTCAGAATTGGGCTTCGGCGTTAGTCGGAGGTCCGCTTCAGATAAACACATCTGTCAGTCTTCCTGGAAAACTAGCAGGCCAGCTAACCTGTTATTGAAGAGCTGTTTGGGCCGGTAGTTTTTCATGAGTCACTTCCCTGAAACAGAAAACATGTCTGCACAAAAGTGTTTGCCAACAAACATTAACCTTATAGGCCTACTTGTATCGGTATACAGCGGTAACTCTCAGGTCACGGATTGATTGGTTTTGAGATGATCAATGTTTTTCGTACAGTCAATATCCCTTTAAGATGTGTTATTAACGTTGCATAGCTTTTCAACTGGTGTGATCATGACGCTGCTGTCCTGAAACATTAGACACGTTAAGGAAAACGCATTGTCCAGGAGCTGTTTTCATGAATGCATCTGGCTGCTTTATTTACAGCAGAATTTTTATTTGATCATGATAGTCGGGGCTGCAGCCCCTAATATCATTCAACAAGGTTAAGGGAAAGGTAGGGGAACGTTGAGGGAACCAAACATGTAACCAACAGCTAACGTTTAGAGAACGTAACAAAAACTTGCCGCTGCAGCCAAGTAGCAACCAAAACCTAACGAACAGGGAACGTTACGGGAACCAAAGGCTTACGTAACTAGATCGTTCTGGGAAGCAAAAATGGCCAGTAGGGTGACATCCAAAACACGAGATGTCAACTTGGCTGCTCCTGTGAACTGTATAGCGACAAAAAAAAACAGACAAGAAAAAAAACAAGTGCTGTTGGTTGATCAAGAGTCCAAAATGATAATTAGTATGATTTTCTGGATTAGAAAAAACAAACAAACAAATAATAAGACTAATAAGTAAAAAGGTTTCCTACAACAGCAAATACCTCGAGAACAACATGTCATCTATGTACAAAAAAACATCAATATATTTATATATATTTATATCTTCTAAACCCACTAAAATATACCAAAGAAGCAGCTATTGGTCAAAATGTTTTTTGAACAGTTTAAATATCCTTCAGCTGTGAATGTGAAAACGAAAAAAAAAGAATGAAGTAAATAAATAAAAAAATACAACCCACAAAATGATTCAGTCTATCCTGTGTGCCATTGTGGAATACTGCAGTTTGTGAGGAAAGTCGTTTTTAGTTTTTCAGTTTTTTCAACCGGCATCTCCGCTGGATAAAGAGAAGTTTGTTCAACCGCCAACCGTTTGACCGAGTTTTCGTTTTTTTCTTTTTCTCCGTTATTTCCATCGAGTTCGTCATCTGTGCGCGACAGACTCGAGAGCAGAGTGGGGGGGACCACGGGTCCAGGTGACGTCGCCGTACAGAGAGGCCACTGACAAAACAGAAAGGGCACTTCTTGATTTCATTTCTCGGGGGGCCCTGCCATGCCCCGCCCCCTCCTCCAAACAAGCAGAGCCGCCATGAGGGCGGTGGAGCCGACAGAATGGGGAAAAGGGAACCGTGGGGGTTTAGCAGCCTTCTTGTCTTGTCGAAATAAAACTAAAAAATCATAAAAAAAGGTTTGTTTCACAGTTGAAGCCATCATCCGCCCTATCTATCACAAAAAATTGGCAATATATTTATACATATA
>JAOTIX010000132.1:5295028-5305156 GCA_027123715.1 Gaidropsarus macrophthalmus
AACACATGATAATTCCTGAGGGGTCAAATCGCAACACAAAGACAAATGAGCACTAATGTGTAAGACAATACCTGGGGGAGGTATTGTCAACATCAAACAGTTCTTTTTGCAGATATGTTTGCATACTTGTCCTCCGTATACAGTCAATGTGGCTGGATTACATTTGCCAGACCATAATACTCCACAAGACCTTACAGCCTCGTTGTGATGAATTTAATAAAAGAGGCTGATTTCCTTTGAGATGGATATAACACATCCTCATACACAGGGATTAGAGAGCAGGTGACAAAGCTGGGAGACCTTGCATGGCAACACTGACGTAGTTGTGGCTGGGCTCACTATATGTTAGAAGCCATATGGTAACTATACTATGTTTAGCCAGTGTAGCACTATAGGACACTCAGCGGGTGTTTTTTGGGGTATCTCGGTATCCCTTGCTCTCTGAGAAAACAACAGACCAAATCAGCCCTGACATTGACTACAAGCAGGCTGTTTTCTCTACGGAGGTAGCCTATCCATCCATCTTTGTCGGCATGTACAAGGTCAATAGGCCGCCTCTGGGGGTTCGTACCGCTCGCTCTCGCCTCTGCACACCAGGCGACTCTTCTCCAGCAGGTACTTCTCGATGACGGCGCTGCCATGGCAATGGGGGGGGGCGCAGGAGAAAGAGGAGTTGATTATTTCTCAAATGACAAAACTGCTCAGCCAAATAACCATATGACGAAATAAATCTTTTTGGCTTCTGTCAATTAAATCCTGGATACACTGTAGTGGCATTGCTCAGACACCTAGAAGAGATCCGCTCACCTTTGAAATGGTTAGGTCAATAAATGTATTCCACATTATTATATAGATATGTTATTGTGTGAATTATACTCCTCACCCCCGGATGACCCCACTCTCCAGGTAGTTCAGCTGGATGAACTTCCCAAAGCGGCTGGAGTTGTTATTCTGTGCTGTCGTGGCATTTCCAAAAGCCTGTTTTGAAAGACAATGTAAAACATGGGAAAATGTGAGCTTTAACACATTCTCACACAGAGGGAGGGCCACTATCTTTTCAAATGTGTGTTGAAGTGGTTGATAATGGCCGCTGTTATTGTCACGTTTGTTTTCAGCGGAAACTAGGGATGGTTGGGAGACGGGACTCGGAGAAACACAATACAAAACACTTGAAGGATTGTACAAAGTACTATGAAAGATTTTCCAAGTCAAAGTGTGTCAATCAGTTATTTCCTATGTGACTCACTGCCGAGTACGTCACACACTGGACAAAGGCCACATGATCTCCCACCAACTTTCGCTCTCGTTCCTGTTTGGTATCTCTCACAGCCAAATACTTTAGCGTCATGATGGACACCCTGTATTGGGCCCGGAACAATTGGAACCATTATCGTTAAAAGGTCAAGTATTCTCGCTTCTGTGCGTTTTTGTTATATCCAATGTGAAAATGGTTCTACTTTAGCTAAGTGGTGGATTTCAGAAGAGTAAGATTGTGTTTTGCTTCATCAAACACAGAAAAATACTAAATAAACTGCAATAAGCACCGAGCACTGGGTTTGTTTACAAAGTGTCTCCCACTCTCAGGGTCACCAGCTCGCTCGGGCGTTACATTGATATCCGCTCCAAAACAACCCATTCCAGTAGAACCGCATTCACAAGGGAATAGGTTGATGCAGGTTCCTGGGAAACGACTCAAAATCCAATCCCAACAAACAGTGTGGTCTGCCTTGCACAGACTACCCCCACCCCCAGCCATGCTTCTCTATGAGTCAAAGCCAAACTGACTGGAATGTCATGGCTAAGGACTGATCTTCAGTCCTTAGCCAAAAGGACAATCTAAACCCCAGCCCACGTCAGCGTTGAGGGGGGGATGGAAAGATGGAGGAGAGAGAGAGAGAGAGAAGGGGGGGAGGTGTTCTGCTATGCACCGATAAGGGCTCGTCTTGTCCTGACAGGACGAGGCTGCCTTTATAGTCAGGTGCAGGTTTCTGGAATGTTCCCTCCCACAGTGCACCTGGGTTAAGAGAAGAACACAATCTGTGGAACACATCTCAGCAATGCCTTGCCTATTCAATGGCACGGAGGGGGGTGGCGTTTAACACCGGTGCCAGGGTGACACCGCGAGAGATGGGGTTTGAAAGGATGAAGGGGACCCTGAGAAAAGGTGTACGTAGAGCTTGGGGTTTATAGAGCTGCTGGGTCACATGACCGGTCCTGCCTTGACATGTACGCGTTCCTCCCCTCTGGTGTTCCCACAACGTTAACGCCCTACCACATTCCCAACACGCTGAAGAGCACAGCTCTGCAGTGTCAAAATCTTATTTCCTTAAGAAATGTGCTACCTTCGCCCCAACAGTGGCATTTATTTTTGTGTGTGAGGAGTCATCCCGGGATTGTACTCCTGTTTTGGTTTTGTCATGCCACGCACAACATCATGTTACGATCAATCCCTGCCATAATGCACGGCCAATAGCAGATAAAGCAGTTGAGCGTGCTGCGTACAGTTGTAGCACGTGTACTGTGCCAACATTATGGAAGAGAAGATGCAGCGCTTCTTATAGATCGCTTGTGGGAATAGATGATTGGAAAAAGGCAACGAAAAATGCACATGGTAAAAATGACAAAACAGCAAGCAGAAGAATGTGTTTTTTGTCTATGATTTCTTCTGGCACCTGATAACCTTGGGTTGACCTTCTTGCATAGCTGGTTCAGTATCACGCTTGGTCACCCACCTTTGAACCTCAGTCGGTTGTTTCATTCCTCTAAACAATGCTAAGCCGCCCCCTTCACTGGCACCCATGTAAAATAATGCAGGACATGGATAGAAAGTAAAATAATCCTCCCGAGTTCCTAGAAAACCTGTTGGGCCTGTTCAGAGAGACAAAACTAAAGGAAAGTCTCTTTATATGGAAAGGTGGGTGTGGGTGTGTGTGACGCAAACAAATCAGGTCAAACTTAAATGTGTATAAGCTTAGCCCTGGTAGAGCCACCATGCAGCTCGTTTCAGGTTTCAGGACAAAATAAGCAGCATATTATGCAGTATTACCAAATAGTTGATATCAGTGGTTAAATCACTTCCAATATGGCAAACTATTAATTTGGGACTACCATTGAACAATTAGAAGCTGTTTCTCCCTTTGCATCTTGCAGTGGAGCCCAGTATAGGGAATCTGGAAAATAGTTACCAGAGAACAGGAACCATATCACAAAGGCAGGTGTTCCATTCAGTTTCACCCTCAGTAGACTATTGACGTACATTCATGTGAAAAACTGGGGTATTTTGGCCGACGGTTTGTGTGTCAGTGTTTCCAAGGAGAAGACATAGGAAGCAAAAACTGTTTTTATCCGTGTTGGATAACACTGTACTTAATAATTAATCCACTAATGGACAACCCTAAATCCACTCACTGCGAACAAAATACCCAGGTAACCACGTAATAACATGATCATTTGAAAAGAGGAAAATAGAATCACGTCACTCTTACTAGTTTCACCCCTCATCTGATGGAGATGCATCTGCATCAGGGCCATTCAAGAAAATGATGTCATCCTTGGAGACAGACATCAGACAACATAAGATGTCTGAAGTGGGGGTAGTGGGGCGGGCTCATCTGTCTCTCAACAGGACCGGTGTCTATGGCCTAATGCTGGTAGGGAAGGGGTGTGAGCTGTGGGCGGCGCTTGGGGGTGGGTTGGGGTGGTCGAAGGAGGACCTACCTCCAGCACCGGCCCGGCGCCCAGCAGCGTGCGCTCCACGGCGCTGGCGTGGCGCTTCTGGCTGAGCGCGGTCAGGCAGTGGACCAGGTAGCGGCTGCTCTCCGTCTTGCCCGAGCCGCTCTCGCCGGAGATGGCGATGCACTGGTCCCGCTGCCGGCTGAGCATGGCGTGGTAGGCCTCGTTGGCGACGGCGAAGATGTGGGGGCTCAGCTTGCCCAGCGGCTGGTTCGCGTACATCATGACGTACTTGGGGTTGTAGTAGCAGGGCAGGAACTTGTAGGGGTTGACGGCCACGAGGATGCTGCCGACGTAGGTGTAGATCTTCTTCCTGTGGAAGCGCTGCTGCAGGGCCCCCAGGACGGCGTCCTCGCTCAGCTCCGGCAGCCGGCAGAGGTCATCGTACTCCTCCACCAAGTCCTCCGGCCGGGCCTCCCCTTCCTGGAGCAGGCCCTGCAGGATGAAGTGGTAGCCCTTGCTCTGGGGGTGCCATTTGTGGGCCTCCTCGGGCCACAGCAGATACCGTTCTGCGGGGCAGTCCCCAGCTTCGAGAAGCAACTCTTCGTCACCCACATCCTTCTGCTCCAGAAGGCTGTAAGAGTGGCGCGTGGGCAGCACAAGGGTTTCCACCGCATGCTTGATGACCTCAGCCGCGGTGTGCAACGCGGTGACCTGCAGGGTGCAGCATTGCTGAGTGACATTGTTCAGCCTCGGGTAGATCTGGAGGACGTAGGACGAATGGTCATCCGGACCGGCCGTCTGCGCTCCTGGCAAACTGCTCATCCTGAAATAAAAAAAAACAATGAAGAAGCAAACATCGATAAGGAAACGCGAAGAAGCATGCTACAGGCATAAGAGTGTGAAAGGAATAGTGCGACGTGGGAAGAGTATAGGTGCGGTAACGCTAAACATGCCAGACATAAACGAGTCCACTATAAAGAATATAATAGTTCTTTATTGTCATTGTCCCAGGTTCGTCATTTTAAAGTGCTCTCCAGTCAGTGCATCATTAAGTGTTTTAAAAAAAGAATAATATAAAACATATAGCAGCATTGCATAAAAGAGTAACACAATAAAATAAAAACAGAAATAAAACTAGAACTATAAACTATTGAATCAAGTGTAACAATAAAAGGCATCAAAGTATTGGTTATATATACAACACATGAAAAAAGAAAAAAACTTACTTTAGAAGGAAGAGTGTTCATTTCATTTTTGAGTTCAAATATTCCTGACAGAAACAGGAATCACCGCACCTCTGGCGCTGTACCCTGTACACCTTGGGAGAAAAAAAAAGTCACCTGCGCTAGGTGAAAATCCTTGCCAAACAAATAATGTTCTTGTTCCAAGTCTAAACTAAGGAACTGGAACTACATGTACGTGCGTCCAGGCAGCTTTTCAATTCTGAATTACAGTACAATCCGTTCGGGGCGCAAAAAAAGATTACTTCCTAGATTTCTAAACATGCACTCGTCGGCAGATCGCCCCAACAAGTCAGCGAGGAGAGAAAAAATAACTTCCGGTCCATTTAATTCCCAATAAAGTGACTTGATAGTGACCGCAATCCTACAGAGTCAACAACAACAACAACAAACAATTATTTAATGTATGTCTTAAGTAGGCAAGTATAAAACGACAATCTTTATCAAAAATAGTACTGTCATCTGTAAAGAGATACTATTCCCACAGGTTTATAACATGGTCTATTACACTTCTGAACGTCTGCAAGTACAGGCCTACTTTTTGACACATTAAATCCTAAAACACAAACCGGTACATGACATGACATAGTCCACAATTAATTTCTGGTTATGGTCAAAAGATTAAAATATATTATGTAGCATAAACTAATAACTTCCTTTACCCTTACAACATCCCAATGCTGATGATGTATTCTATTCTATTCTGCCTTGTATGTAGTTGAATTTCTGCCTTACAGCAGGGCGACAAAGGGGGCTTCTACTTTGAAAGAATTGCCGGCCGGAAGTATCACCAATGTAGACCATTTGAACATGTCTAAGCTAGATGCGATGAGAGCTCTGGTGAACCAGATGCTAACTACAGCTATTGAAACATTATTTGTGGAGTTTCAGAAAACGATAACTGAATATGAGGATGAAATTGTTTGTTTGAAGGAAGAAAACGAGTCGCAACGCAAGCTGCTGGATCAAGTGTTGAACCCAGTAGTACGTTTATACAAAGCGGGTGTGTATATTACCAACGACATCTTATTTTTGGGCTATTATTCCGTTTTATCTGCGTATTTAGTTAGTACACAGTTAGTATACTTATACATGTTGTAACAAAGCGTTTATATATTCAAATTCTGGACATGGCTATTGTTGTCGGAATCCAATCGCTACAATCCAGATGGGCTAAACTATTTGCATCCTCAACCGATTCGTACATGATCATTTACGAGGAAATTAAAATATTAAAATACTCCCGAGGAAATATTACAATGCGGTAACACTAACCATTGTTACCATGTATTTAGTTGCAGTTTATAGACTAGTTGTAACCCTTTGTTTTATATTTTGGGATACTCTATTCAGAGGGAGATTGTGAGCGACCTCTATTGACCATGTGGAGAATGATACTATGTAGCTAATGAGAAAAACTCTTATTAGTAATGAACTACCAATTCACGCAGTCTCAGTTTTAGTATAGAACCCTTTTTCTTCAGAGTCATTATGTTCATTTTTCAGACATGTTTTAAGTTGAATAAAAAAGTATTGGACCCATTGGATCACAGCTGATGCAGTTGCAGTGGTACAGATACGAATCCTTCAAATAGTTTCACATAACGTCGATTGTTTGATAGACTGATATAAACAAACGGACAAACAAACAGATGCCTCAGTTAACCTCACAAGCATGCGTTAATATCCTACGAAAATACAAATATCTCTGACACAATACCTAAATATATACATAACCATCTCTCACGTTATACTCATAACCACCCTCCATCCAGAGGAAGCTTAATACGTTTGCTCAGGTGCAAATGTTCACGCATAATTATGTCACCCCCATGTGGACATTAGAGCGAGATTCTGCACAGGTATACAATGACACAAGATAACATGAAATCAATATGTAGCTGTGAATGGCGATTTTTGGTTTGTTTATAATGCTAGTCGCCAAATATACTTTACTTGGATTATTCAGCCGAACCTAGTTTTGTTTATTTTATCCACTGTAGCCCGTCTTGTGTTGTCCTCCCCTCCCCCTATTAGACCAATATACTATAGCCAAAAGAAAACCAAGTTGCTTGAAATTTGCATGCATAGTATCTTTACTGTGGTTAAATATGGAAGGGTTATTTTGGTTCCTTCTTCCCTCCAGGCTTTCAGGAGTCAGTTTCACGAAGTGAATCAGAGGCTTCCCCAGAGCAGCAACGGCTGACCCAGCACGCAAAAGAGGAACTAGAGGAAGAAGTCCAAAGTCGCGTGGAGACCGAGATCGACTCTCATTTCATTAAGGATGAACCAGAGGAAGTGTCCCACGATTCGGAGGACCTCCAAGGAATTCCCATTGGGGAAGACAATAGTCTGTTTTGGCGTTTACTCTCCGAGGTTGACCAGGAGAGACGACCGCCACCATACAGCAACCAGATAGACAGGCAAAGGGCGGAGCTCGCCCAAGCCGGCGCCTCAGCGCAGCAGCTGCAGCTGCAGCCGCAGCCGCAGTGCGAGGCCCCAAGTGCTCAAAGTCAAGGTCAGGGGTCAAAGCAAGTTCGGCTCCACGTGTGTATGATGTGCAGCAAAAGCTTCCCCACCAGAACCAAGCTGAATGTCCACTTGAGGGTGCACACTGGGGAGAAGCCCTACGCCTGCAGGCAGTGTGGCGTCCGCTTCACCCAGAGCGGCTCGCTCCACGTGCACATGAAGATCCACAGCGGCCTGAGGCCCCACCGCTGCCCCCTCTGTGACAAGGGCTTCGGCCTCAAGGGCAGCCTCAAAAAGCATCTGCAGGTGCACGCCGGTCACAAGCCCTTTGCCTGCTCCACTTGCGGCAAGAAGTTCAACTTCAAGGGGGGGCTGACCGCCCACTTGCGCCGCCACACGAGCGGCAAGCCGCTCAGCTGCTACGCGTGCGGCCAGGAGTTCTGTACCAAGTCTAGCCTGGCGAAGCACCTATTGCACCACTGCACCAGCACGATGCAGGGGACCGGAGGCTATGGTGCCACAGGAGAACCTCACCTCCCCACCACCGGGCGGTGAGGTGCGAGAGTCCACGCTGCGGCGGTGGTGGAGGAGGACAGACAGACATTGGGGCTGGGTTAAACCGTTCATTGGGGTTTTATTTATTCGAGACCTTTTTATTTGATAATTTTTCGTATTTTCATATGTATTGATATGTATATATGAATATATTTATTAATATAAATATATACATATAAATATATGAATATATTTATTAATAAAAAATCATGCCTTTTATATTATAGTCATGCCACAAAATGTAACGTAGTGCTCTTTTTTATGTTTTGGTTGAGTTTTGCAACCACCAGGGGGCCCTAAAGAGTGAGTATGCTCTTCCTAAAAGGCTTCTCTGCACAAGATCAATGGAAAGTGATTTTTGTCCCCCTCAATATCATCTGCTGCTCGATGCTGAATTCAATATTTCCTGACTGAGACAATTAACTTGAACATTTTTTGCAATTTTTATATGCAAAGTACAGTGCTTTGGTAAGCAGGATGTGATGTCATTGAGGGCCCCCAAGCTAATCAACGCAGCATTTGCAGAGTCATGTATAGTGTAATGCAATTAGTTGAAACCATAATCCAGACCAATTTGTTTACTGTATTGAATGCTGTTTCCTTCTATCTGTACTGATGAACAATACGGGACCCAACCAAGAACATGCGTAGAAACCAGTTCTCAATAGGGAATGTCTGACTATGGTATGCTTTACTACTACTACTATTTATGTACACATTTGGATGTGTACATAAATAGGATGGATGGCATCCTATTCATCAAGGAAGCATATTGCAAATCAGAGGCCCTATGTTAGCACTTTATAAAATGAAAATAAATAAACCATTATTGTCACAAACGTTTTTCAGGGTTTACATGTGGTTCACACATTCTTTACATAAATGCGAGGGGATTTAAATCTAATGTAGTCGTACATGTATGAGACCGGACCCAGTGATATAAAAAAGGAACAGATTGACAACAGAACCACAAGATGCATAACATAAACTCCACACCATTCCATTTACAACGCATCCGGAGTCATGCAAATAATGTCTAAGCAGTGCAGTCATTTAGGACTGTGGTTATTAATGGCTCAATTGGGGCTTTTTACTGCAACCTCTCATTTTACTGACACCGTTAGTGATGATGTCATGAACAACAGCATTGGTCCTTATATTGGGTCTCTCTCCTGTTCCAGCTGGACTGAGCCAGTTTCATGTCCACACTGAATCCAGTTCAGTAGGCACAGGAGTACATAAACCCACCTGTATATTGACAGTTATTTTGGCAACTACCAACCCACTCCCCCACCAAATGCATAGTAGATCATATCAAATATCAACAATCAAATCAGCATTTAAAATGTGAATCAATAAAGCTGTAGCTAGGCTAACATATCAACATTTGAGCTAAATATGTGTTGTGCACAGTGAACATAAAATGAAATCAAACGTTTCATGTTCAATGTAATGGTGTACGCGTCTGGATTCGCAAGGCTCACAAAATTGTAGATATTCCTTTACATTCAGCTGGTGGTCTGCCTCCTGCAGGCACCTTCCCCTCTTCCTCGTCTTCTTCAAAGTGTGGGGGCAGAGGAGAAGTGTGCTGGACCTCTTTCTTTTCATGTCAGAGACTGAACTTAGCCACTGTGAACAATAGGGTTTACCTCAGTGCTCACTAATGAGCTAAGCTCTGCATCTGAACAAGATCACCTCCATAGGGCTCTGGTGGAGGAGTTGTCATGGTGATCATCAAAGTGAGCTGGGAGGAGGAGACCTGTATGAAGGTTTGGGTAACCAACACTATTATTAAAGCAACACCATGTAAGTTTTGCTCTAGGGGTCCCCCTACAGTAGAAACATACTCCGCTATAGCAGGGGCTCGTCTGTCATCGCTAACATCATCAAAGCCCCAAAAAACCTCCCTTGCTTCACATGCGGCATGATGCAAATTCACTTTTAGCCACATAATGTAAAATGACAGATCTGGGCTTTCTTTGTGACATCGAATGGCTAGATGGGGCTGCATTAATCTCCTTTTTGATATCATTTGTCATCACAAGCCCTGGGGACAAGCAGGGGTCTCCGTTTTCAGACTACAAACTGTTGCCGTGGCATCGGTGTACCCCGGGGCGGGGGGGGGGGGGGGGGGGGGGGGGGGGGCGGGGGGGGGGGGGGGGGGGGGGGGGGGGGGGGGGGGGGGGGG
>JAOTIX010000132.1:5352706-5364802 GCA_027123715.1 Gaidropsarus macrophthalmus
GATTGGGTCAAGCTTTTAGGGTTTTGGTGCCCCCCACCCCCCCCCCTTTACAACCCATGTACGTCTTACAAATCACTTATCTGCTATGTGAAACATTGAAGGTAAAAGCGTCACTTATGGAGGTAGGGGCATCTTGCTCAAGGGAGCCTTAACAGTGGACATTGGGATTCAAATCCAGAATCTTTCTGCTGGGTTCCATCAAAACACCTTGGTATGAGTTTGGCAGAGTAGCACACAAATGTTTTGAGTACAACACCACGCAAATAGATCTGCTTCTTCGGATGTGACTGATGCGAGCATCACCAGCAGCATGACCAGCAAGGCATGTTGGCAAGAGGAGATGAAAGAGGCGTTGTTTACTTTCCCTTTGCCAATAGACCGTGGCAAGCCTGGCTGGGGCTACTCTGCTCCTGAATAGAGACAAGAGGAACCCCGCTGCTTGTCATTTGAGTATCAGCCATTGTGCCGCCTCCACCCACTTTCAACTATTTACCTTACCAGTAACTTACTCATCGCAGGCTGGAGTAGCAAATACGAAACAAGAAATATGTTGAGCATATCTAGACCTTCTGCCACCTTGGAGCTAGGCCTGAGTGACTCAACGTGGGGGTTATTTAAAGATTAGGTTGGCCCACTGACACACTGTGTGTCATATTCAAGGGATGACTTCATTTTTAAATGAATTAAAAGAAAACAACTCACAGGACGCTACAACGGAATGAGAGTCAGACTTCTTGTTCCAGTAGCTATGATGGGTAACGGCAGGAGGTGTGAGTTACTAAACCCTTTAGTGCAGTCTTTCCTTCCCAAAAACACTCGTGAAGCACTTCAACGTACCTGGTATTCTACATGAAGTACAGATTGTATTGACATAAGCAGGGCCGGCGTTAGCCATTTGGGTGCCCTAAGCACAAATGCATTTGGGCACCCAAAGCTCCCTGCGTCTCTCTGCGTGTGTGGAGCGCCGGCACTGGACATAAGGTCAAAATGTGTGTCATTTCTCTCTGATCGCAGAGTCAAGCCTTTTCTCCAGTGACAAGTGCGAGGAAGGGATGAGCGACCTTCCAAAGGACTTGGGTGACAATGAGGGGTCTCCAGAACATGCTAGAGATGATGACCACCCTAAGAAGAAGCACAGACGAAACCGCACCACCTTCACCACATATCAGCTTCATGAGCTGGAGAGGGCCTTCGAGAAGTCACACTACCCAGACGTCTACAGCCGGGAGGAGCTGGCCATGAAGGTCAACCTGCCAGAGGTTCGAGTTCAGGTAAGAATTCTCTCTCAATGGCAATAGCAAGCACAATGTCATGTTTGGCTCAGATATCCTGATATGATCTTGGCCCTGCCCTCCGTTCAGGTTTGGTTCCAAAACCGCAGAGCCAAGTGGAGGCGTCAAGAAAAGATGGACACCAGCACCATGAAACTCCACGACTCCCCCATGCTCTCCTTCAACCGGCCCCCCATGCCCTCCAGTGTGGGGCCAATGGCCAACACCATGCCGCTGGATCCCTGGCTCGCATCACCCATGTCCAGTTCCACACCCCTACACACCATGCCTGGCTTCATGGGCCCACCGCAAGGCCTACAGCATTCATACTCCAGCCATGGCTTCCTGAACACCCCACCCGGGATGGTCCAGGGCATGCAGTCCATGCCCCCACCGCCCTACCAGTGTCCGCCCAGCTTCAATGACAAGTATCCCATGGAGGACGAGAGGAGCTCTAGCATTGCGGTACTAAGGATGAAGGCCAAAGAGCACATTCAGTCCATGGATAAAACATGGCAACACATGTGATCCACTCAGCACGGAATGGATCTTGATGCTGCTCCAGTAAATGTTTACAAAAAGGAAAATGTTGTTGGGTATTTGGAGATGTTTCTTTGAAGAGGAGATGTCATCTCCTTGAATGTTTTGGAAAAAGATTGATGAGGATAATGGACAACTCTCAAAATATACTTTCTATGATCCGTTTTTCTTTTTTTAAAGTTAATAAAAAAATTATTTTTGAATGTTTTGTTAGCATGTAAAGATTTTAAGGTTTTGGACTTTGGACACTTTCTTTCTGACATCACTGATATGGTTTTACGGATGGATTCAAACCTTGTAGGAGAATGATTGGTTTATGATGAGGATGAAAGCTATTCTACATAGGAGTGTGTTGATACATATGTGATTATGCAACTTTGGTTTAATTGCTAGTAAATTGGCTAGAAATCTATTACATGGAGATGTATTATTATTGATGGATTATAATGTAATTGTACTGCTTTTGTATTGTAATGAATGACCCAAGCTCCCTTGGCTGGTTGACAATCCCTGTTGTTTTGAACCTCAGTACGAGACTTTTGTAGTTTGTTAAAAATGTCAAAAAAAGTTAAAATCAGTTGGCCATATTTTGTTGCTTCATCAAAACCACAGAAAAATCACATATCTTACCGGGCATTTTAAGTGAGATGGAGATTACAACTAGGATTTCACATGCATTCACAGGATACGCAACCTTTGTACTCATTCAAATTCCTCTATGTGAATATTGCCCCCCCCCATCCTCAGTTGCAGGGGAGGATTGCCAAAGATGCCCTGCACAACCTGTCTGAGGCTAATTTAAGCAGACGAGCATACATCTTAACACCTAATCACTGGTTTTAAAGCGATTAACCCCAGTTTCTCAGCATCCAACAAGTCCCTAGAATCCCCCTCTGAGGCCAGGGCATACCATGCCATTATTCTGATCAGATTCACACCTCCCTCTTGCAGTAAGATGTCAATTTCCCCCAAAAAAATGTGTGGGGGGGGGGTAAATAATGCTCAGATTAACAATTATTGTTGTTACTTAATTACTAATTATTAACCTGAGTAATAGAGATTTAGAGTGCATGGAATAATAAGCAGAACTGGTTGCCTTTATCATAGGATCACAACGCTGAAAATTATCGGAGAAAAATATATATGCAAGTGTGTTTATTGAATGTGGCATTCGCTAAATAAATGTGGAGGTATTAGCCATCCATCTTCCATCCTACGATAGTCCAAAGGCTGATTGTTGGCCTCCTTTTATTTTCCCTTTAATCTGGTTGACTAATTATGGTCCATTGAGGTAAAGTTCAAGTGAATGAGTAAAAACGTTGTAGTGATCTGTGTATAATTACACTAAAAGGCATTACATTTCTCAGACAAATAATATCCTCATTGTGCATGTTTAAACACTACAATGCTGCTCAACAATTGATACATAACATAACTTTCTACACATAAAGGCATTTGAAAAAGCAACGAGTGTGTCCGATGTAAATATGTATATATTTTTTTTATTTGTGTATTTGTTATAACAATCCCTGTTTGCAACAGTGGACCATAAAGCCAAAGAAGCAAAACCTTGAGGACATATACCTGGAAATGTGACAATGTTTAAGATGTTTATTAAATAAACTGCATACTTTGCAGTTCTTTTATCACATTACGTTTCATAAGATTTTGACCTTCTGAATTTGTGTGCAAAAAAAGCAGTAAGATTGATCGGTAACAGAGCAGACGTAATCTTGAAATCGGCAAATTGAGAACGTATTCCTTCCGGGCTGATACTCCAAATCCAAACTCTTTTCGGCTGACCCCTCACCAAAGTAACACGCCCCTCCACTCCAAAATGTGCATGTTCCACTTTCCAACCACGTTGGAACACCTTACTCCTACTCTTGACTATATAACAGTATTTGCTAAACCTATTGAGTTGCAAAACTGAAGCCAATAACTGAAGTCCATTGCTACAACAAGTGGTTATGGTTCACAGAAAAGAAAAAAATGTTGGGGGGAGGGGGAGGGTCTGTTGTGTTCCCCTGGCCTGGTGGAGAATTGCCAGCCCGTTACTCTGATGAAGCTCCACTCCATCAGGCCTCACCAGGGGTGTCAGGTGGCCCCAGCTGCAACGCTGCAGGGGCCACTACCAATGATGTTACACATGTACTTAAATGGCTTGTGTGGCCCTCCTCAAAGATAAAAACAACAACACTTAGAGGACAGTGTTTCCCACACAGAGCTTACTTGAGTGGGCTGCCCAGGTATAATAACAGTAGCCAAAGTATATTTGGTGACCCATTTGGGGATTTATTTTCATTTTTTTATCCTTCTGAGAATGAAGCCACGCGATCTCTCCTCGCTCAGAGAGAACAAAGCCACACAGTCTGCCCTTGCTGAGAGACAACAAAGCCACCTGCGATCTCCCCTAGCTCTGCTCCGAGAGAACGAAACAACCCGGTCGCTCGACCCCTCCCTACAGGTTCGTTCTGCCATCGCCCAGGCTGGTTGAAGCCTTTTTTTAAGAAACCACGAAAGATCAAATGCTACGACAAACAGTGAATGGAGGCGAGAATATTGTCTGTATATATACACACACACACACATAAGTTGCTAGGCTTTATTGTTTGACACTCCTTATACTAGCTGGATGCCTAATATATGGGGCCTATAATGGAACAACTGTATCATTTACCGTTTTTGAAAGACAGTTTGTACTGCATGTGACAATAAGTCCAAGGATAGTGTTTGTTTACTTGCATCACCCTTATATTTAAGCCTGTAAGGTCAAGGTGATTAGCATTTGTGTCCTGAACATCCTAGCCTTGTTTCTTCTAAAGTTAGAGTAGACAGCACTTACAGTCTACTTTTAACCTTACAACTATTATTCCAAGCGTAGGCTACCGCTAGCACATACGACCTGGTAATTAGCTCATATGTGCCGTCATATGTCATATGACAATTTTTGCTAGGAAGTAAAGCTTAATTGGAGTAAAGCTTAATTGGAACTATCCAATTAAGTTGAAATTATTCACAGCTGATATTGGTTTATTTGACGTTAGCAAACGTAGACCTACTTACAGTATGCCATTGCACACACAAAAGCATTTAAATTGGCATGTAGAGGAAAAAACATTTGGGAAAGAATTTTATCGCACACTTCATATTGTTTGGCCAAGCGTGCCTTTCAGTAAGCAGGCTAGCTAGCGGGCTGTGGTCCACGGTGGTAATAATAAGGGAAATGGGCGGAATTAATTGGGTTTGATTAAGACCGCTTTTCTTGACATAATTGGGGGTCAGGGCCCAGGGTGGGGCGGGTGGCGATTTCATGGCTGGCGCCAGCCCTTTGCCTTTTCTCCACTTGCCCGAGAATGACATGGCAAACAAATGTGCACCGTGTCCGATTTACCATGGGCTCTCAAACACCCAGGACATGCATATATGGATAAGATATTACAACCCCGCCATAGCATCAGCTAATGCAACTGGTGTTCTTGACATGCACATATCCTACACATTGTACAGCACAATACGAGTTCATTTTGTGATACTTGGTTGAATTGTTGGGAGTAGTTGTTATTTTGATTTAGAACCTGCTGGCATTGCAACCAAGCAAGAACACATGAGCACACATACTCACCATGGATGATGCTCGCAGTCAGGGGGGAGCGACAATTTCGCCGAGTTTGAGTTGCAGGTCAAGCCACGTTGTTCCAGGAAACAGAATATCGTAATTTTGGCGCCATCTGCCGGCGATATAATGTAGTTGTGTGTAAATGTTAAATACAAATACCGGTAGATATAACGAAACGGAGAATATTTAAATAAGGAATGAATCAGCATGGTTAAAAACAAAGTGCGCATACAAAATAATATATATTATAAATATTGACATCATTTACAATTATCAGTGAAGCACGTGGGTAAACACTTCCGCTGATTTGGGGTCGGCAATTGAAGAAATTTGTTTCGTGGTCTACTGCCATTGGTTTAGGTGTGCTGACCTATCGACCAATAAGAGTAAGACATCTGTTCGCTCTTGCAACTCCCAAATTCCTCCCCCTTCCATGCAAAATACTCATTCAGATAAGACGTGGTCAGTGGTGGAACATAATACATTCGTCAAAATGCAGATCCTAGGGCTATTTGCAATCATTCTCACATTATACGTCGTACATGCAACGGAACATTTCCGAGAAGAATTCCTGGACGGTGGTAAGTTTGGATGTGATCCTTTTTTTTGATGCACCACACATGCTTAATCCATCGCATGCTAGCTAGGCGGAGTTAACTACGTCCAAGTATAGTATTTGTAACTTGTGATTACATTTGTTACAAACAAATATTAACGTCACCTTGATATCTTCGTTGCTTGTGGAGTCTATGTTCATTGTATCTAGTATATGCCAACATAACTTGAAATGCATGTCTTTTAGCATGGCATCCAAAGATGGCTTTCATTTGTGGCCTAACGTTGATGGGTCTGCTATTGGGACGGATCTACCTCTTTTGTTAATGCCCACTTATTACCTCACTACACGGTCTTTCGATAACAACAAGGATAATGAGTAGCGAACAATAACCCTTTTATTTTCCTTCCTACTGTCCAGATGAATGGAGAAGTCGTTGGGTAAATTCCAAGCACAAGTCCGACTACGGAGAGTGGAAACTAACTGCAGGAGACTTTTATGGAGATGCTGAGAAGGACAAAGGTGTGTACTCCACCATATAGCTACTGCAATCATTTACATTCACATGTTGGATGCATTACTTAATTGTGATAGTGTTATTAAAGCATAGTATGCAGAAAAGATTCAGACATTTCCACATTCTGTCTTGCATCTATCTGCATAATCAAACAAACAATAGTTTTTAGATTTGTTAAGTGTATTTGTTGTCTTGTCCTTAGGCCTACAGACAAGCCAGGATGCCCGCTTCTATGCCGCCTCTGCCCGGTTTGAGCCCTTTAGCAATGAGGGCAAGACTCTGATAGTCCAGTTCACCGTCAAGCATGAGCAAAAGATTGACTGTGGCGGTGGATACGTGAAGGTCTTCCCGTCGTCACTGGATCAGACCGAAATGCATGGAGATTCTCAGTATTACATCATGTTTGGTGAGTAACTCATGATGGGCAAGCCACTAATGCAATCTGAAGAAGATATTGAAAGCTATTGTTTAGGGACAATCAAAGTTGTGCTAAGTCCTAATTGGTCTGTGTGGGATGGAGCCATCCATCTCTCTGTGTTGAGGGGGCTGATAAGGTTTACTTTTCACATGCAGGCCCTGATATCTGTGGATACAGCACCAAGAAGGTCCATGTCATCTTCAACTACAAGGGTGTTAATCACCTCACCAAGAAGGAGATCAAGTGCAAGGTAATACTATAACAAAATCCCATTGTCCCTGTAAGATGTATCCCCCACAGCCACTTGACAGATGTGCCGATCAATGCATACTCATTATTGTATTTAATTTTGTGTCCTCCATCATTTCCAGGACGACGAGTTGACCCATCTGTACACCCTGATCCTGAACCCCGACCAGACCTATGAGGTGAGGATCGACAATGAGAAGGTCGAGTCAGGCACTCTGGAGGAGGACTGGGACTTCCTGCCTCCCAAGAAGATCAAGGACCCCGAGGCCAAGAAACCCGAGGACTGGGACGACCGTGCGAAGATCGACGACACCGACGACGTCAAGCCTGAGGTGGGTGCCATGTTTACCTACAGGAGCGGCTTATGTTCAGTTTGATTGGGCTTTACATTGACACCTGTATTTAAAGGATTAAAGGGCAGATAGGTCAAGTTTGAGCAATTGACTTATACAGCGTGCCAATGTTTATTTAAAACTGCTATGGGGTGAGGGGGAAATGTATGTAAGAAGGCAAAACCCGTTTCTAAACCTCAACTTGGCACCACAGGACTGGGACAAGGCTGAAAACATCCCAGACCCCGACGCCAAGAAGCCTGAGGATTGGGACGAGGACATGGATGGAGAATGGGAGCCAGCCATGATCCCCAACCCCGAGTACAAGGTCAGCCTACGGCCGCCTCTCCGGTGGAACAAAGGGCTGTGTAGAGCTCCTTCTATGTTCCTTGCATGCTCCGTCTATGTTTCCAAAGTTTGATACTAATGTTGTTGTTGGGTTTTTTTTATCCAGGGAGAATGGAAACCCAAGCAGATTGACAATCCTGACTACAAGGGAGCATGGGTGCATCCAGAGATTGACAACCCGGAGTACAGCGCTGATGCAACCATTTACAAGTTTGACGACATTGGAATTTTGGGCCTGGATCTGTGGCAGGTAGGGTGAATATTCCTGCAAATGTATGCCTCTTTTGGCTGCAGTAAGATTGAACATTCAACTAACTGACATACTTACTAAATACATTTTGTTTTTTTTTTGTTCCCTCCCAGGTCAAGTCTGGCACCATTTTTGACAACTTCCAGATCACCGATGATATTAAGGAGGCTGAAGATTTTGCAGCCCAGACATGGGGTGCCACAAAGGTAGGCTGGATGAATGCAATCTATTGACATTTTTCTTCTGGCATTTTCCCCATGGCACAGTCGTTAATGAACCATTCTAACCGGATGCATTGCCCTCTGCAGGAACCAGAGAAGAAAATGAAACAGGACCAAGACGAGGTGAAACGGAAAGAGGAGGACGAGAAGACCAAAGAGCAAGACGCGGAAGCTGAAGATGAGGCCGACAACGAGCTCGACGATGGGGACGATGATGACAAGGAGGAGGAGGAAGACGATGATGAGGATGACGGCCTTTCGGAAGCTGACGAGGATGACGCTGTCCCCAAAGATGAGCTATAAGGGAGCCATGACAGAAGATGGCACTGATGCACTGTCAGTTTGGTTTATTTTTATGTTTTTTATTTGTCAGGGGGGGTACTGTGGCTGCCATGCATCCACCCCCTCCCCCTGAGAGCTGGACATGTGGCAACATGTGTGCATTAACTGGACTCACTGCTCCATCCTTTTTCTAACCCATTTTCAAACGTTGAGCCGTCTTGCTTCTGACTCGTTCCCCCATGTTGTAATTTATCAATCGAAACTGTCTTGTGCTCTTTCAGAATACCTTCATGTGAAAACAGTCCGTGCATCCATCGTCACGGGCACAATGGAGCTCTTCTGTAACAATGTACTTCCATATTGATGTTCGAAAGTCAAACCAATAAACTGAATGATTCATCTTCAATTTTAAACTAACCATAGGAAGGTTCTAATCTAGAACAGGATTACACACTTAGACCAGTTTTTCATCTTCTCTGTCACTCCTATTCCCCGACATATACGCCACTACTTCCTGCCGTTCACCCAACAGTACATGTCTTGAGTGTTGCAAAGTTTACTGTTCAAACTATTAGCATTCTGCACTTTGTAGTTTGTGCACATTAAAGTTGCCTTGTTATAAAGTGTATGGAATTCAAAGATGTAATTCCTTTCATGTTCGCTGTCTGTAAGGGTAATCTTTCAATTCCTGTCATATGGTTCAACACTATAAGCCCCAGGTGTGGTAAGTCATCTAGAATCGTCTAGAATCTTCAAGGGACAATGTTGATATACCAGAGTTTTTATTAAAGGGGTTCCTTAACTCTTCCTGTGGGTTTTGTATTCATTCTGGATGTGGCAACAGAAGTGCATGTTGCCCTTTTTTATAGATTGGCTTGTAGTTCACATGAAGCTACATGCAATTTAAATTCCATTTGTTTAAAATGTATTAATATCAGTATTTGATTGGGTTATTATGCTTTTGGGGTAAACAGTTTTGTTTTGAGCACAATGAATCTACTAATGCAGGCAAAGCACCAGCAATACTTTTTTTCGATGGATTGCATCGTGGGATTTTGTATTTGGCATAGGATGAAGAATCCTTCTGGTGCACATAAAAGATGCAATGCCAATCATGCCCTATTTTCCACACATATATAAAACTGTAATAGCACAGCTAATTCCCCCAACATGAATTATTCACCAAATCATCGGCAACCAGGCACCCAGTGCCAGTTTTTGACAGCACTGTCACTGCGACCAATGCGCGTGTCCGCTTAAGGGCGTGCGCACTCCCGTCACAGCAGGAAATATGGCGGCGCTCATGACTTTAAGTCAGGTAAAGCAACAACTCCTTTGCCTTACAAAATCTATCATTAGCGTTTAACGATCTGTATTTTTAACGATATTGTCAATACATTTCCCTCATAATGCTACTTTTTAAGCGGCGAAACGGTGTGTGTGGTGCTCGTAGGAACAACCTTTTGTTGTGAATTGAATTGGTGAACGTCTACCAGATGAAGCCTCTAGCATGCCGTAGTGGACTATTTAATTGGTTGTTGGAAATAAATACGTCAATAACCCTTATATGTAAACAGCCCTAGTACTCTACATTCACTTCACTACTGTGATCTCTCATCGAATGCTGTTTATTACAGCATATACTTAAAGGGGATGTGTCGTCTGCTATTAAGTTAGCTTGTCAAAGTTGGCCTGTCTAAGTCCACTCCCACGTCCCCCGTTTGACTATATTTACCTTCTCTAATATCAACAGTTATCGAATGGAAACCCGCTATACGACAACTATTTCCGACAGGTAAAGGGTTTCTGCCTTGTGTTTACCTTTTGAGATTGGCCAAATAGCTTTGGCTGTGTGTTGATGATGCCGCTTTTCTCAAACCAGCAGCCTACAAATACAACAATGATGATTAAAAAATAATTGTGCCATCATCATTTTAGGTGGATCGTGGAAACACAGGACAAATATCAGCTGGGGAGGCAGCACAATTCCTTAAAAAGTCAGGGCTGTCGGATAGTACACTTGGAAAGGTATGACGTAGACCTGTATGAAAACGGAGGTCCCTATTAGTAGATGTCAGAATCACACCATGTCTTATTAACCTCTTATTAATGTGTGTTTATAATATGTTAGATTTGGGATTTGGCTGATTCGGAACGAAAAGGCTATTTGGACAAGAGGGTAACATTTTTCAGATTTCTTTATTTATTATTTGTATTTACTTCTTTGTTCTGGGGGTTGATGCTGATTAAAGCAGGCAAACTGACTGCCAAGCTTTTTCCCCAGGGTTTCTTCATCGCTCTGAGGCTTGTGGCCTCGGCACAGGGCGGCAACGACATCAGCCTCAACAACCTCAACCAAACAATAGCTCCACCCAAGTTTGTGAGTAATGGACCGATTGCTTGATTTCACAATATCAGCATGATGTGCATTACTCAATCAGCTACGTGCATTATTCACTACATACTCAGTAGTTTGATTTGAGCTTCAACAATGTATATACATTGTTTTGCAGCGGGACACTGGTAGTCCTGCAAGCATATCCCCAGCACCATCAACATCAACAGACCCGCAGTGGGCTATACGGGTGAGGAAAGCATTTGTGGACCTTGTGTTCCCATGAATACTGTGCTATTCCACTCCTCTCAAACACTGATTTCATTTCTTTATTCCAGCCTGATGAAAAAGGGAAATTTGACGGTATTTTTGAAAGTCTGTCGCCAGTCAACGGACTCCTACCGGGTGACAAAGTCAAGCCGGTGCTCATAAACTCCAAGCTACCTGTTGACGTGTTGGGAAAGGTATTTCAATTTTTTGTAAACATACAATGCGTTGAACAATTTGTTGAATACTTTCCATTTAAAATCTTAATTCACATATTCAAACATTGTTTTTCCTTCTTTTCAGATTTGGGAAATTAGTGATGTTGACAAGGATGGGCAGTTGGACAAAGAGGAGTTTACAGTGGTATGCAGACCGCATAGATCGCTGTACTACAGCTCCCAAAGAGCTGGCCCTTAGGGCTCTTTCCGCGCCCGATGGCGTGCGCTGAAAGCTGCTCAGCCTTGCGCCCGGGTCCTTGACACACGTGTGCCTCTCTCTCTCTCTCTCTCTCTCTCTCTCCTCCTGCACTAGGCCATGCATCTGGTCTACAGAGCAATGGAGCAGGAACCAGTTCCGGCCACGCTGCCCGCCAACCTCGTCCCCCCGTCAAAGAGGAGGAAGTCCGGTGTGAAGCTGGCGGGCGCGGTCGCCGTGCTGCCCGGTCTGTTCGGGATGTCGCCCTCCTCTGGGCTGTCGCCCCTCAAGGAGAGCCTGCGGCCCACCCCTGCCCTGAGCGCCGTGTCTTCCCTGGGAACGCCCACCAGCGGCCTCTCGCCTAAACATTCCTTCAAATCCAGTCCTCAGCAGGTACCGCTACCTGGATGTCTATCTCAGCTTTGCATGGAGCACGCTGTGTTCTAACCCTACCAGCATGATGGGTGTGGGGGGTGG
>JAOTIX010000132.1:5507998-5518585 GCA_027123715.1 Gaidropsarus macrophthalmus
ATAAATGCACTGACATCAAGGAAATGGTTAAATACAAAACATGTTATAACTGGTTGCTGTGTTGTCAGTTAAATGTCTGGGAAGGTATGAACATTTTAAGAGATTTGTACACGCACCCACAACACAAAATCGTACACACAGGCCATAGAGAAACTAAAACATTTGGTTTTAAACACAGACATGCCAATACACCCACACAAAGTAACATTGTGAATGAAATGATAATTACACAGATGGGAAACCGTTTTTGTGCAACAAAATTGTAGACTATGGGTTTGAATCACTGTGGTCGTTAACTGTCATCACAGTAATTTATTAGTTAATGTCATAGTATCCATAGCAGCAATCCCATTGAATAAATATGTCACAACACCTTTGATGATGTTAAAGCACGTGTTCTTTTTTAAATGATTTAATTGAAAGTGATCCAGGCCCGGTGCACCCCCAATTGAAAAAAGGAGGGAGTGAAGGAGGGAGTTTGCGTGTTCACCTGAGGGAGTTTTTTTTATAAATATGATCGAAATAATAAAATACTTGTTCACAAAACACATTTCCATTGAATACCGTTGATTGCTTTTGTTCGTTCACTTAAACGATACGAATGTTATTATTATGACAAGTGCGCGTGAACTGCGCCCCGACCGGCGGCTGGCGTTGTGTGCAAAACGCTCGCACCCATGCATGTAGTATGTCAACACATTCTCACTCCCAACTCGTCAGATATCGACGCCAACAGCATTTTTGTCGCTATTTGACGAGTTGGTACCCTTTGGTGTAAATTTCCAACGTGCATGGTAGAACTCAAGTGACGAAAATGCTGTTCGCGTCGATATCTGACGAGTTGGTAGTGAGAACGTGTTGGGTTAGGGTTATGATTTCAGGTTAGAATTTCGGGCTTTCAATGCAGCACAGCATGTGCCACCACACAGTAAATGTTTTGGTCCCAACATGTCAGTAGAACTACCCAGAAGTGCTTGTCTATCTACTGGTAGAAAGGCCTGTGTAAAAAGCGAAGTCTGAACTGAAGCTGGGTAGGGTTTTAGTACAGGACTGGTGCACCCCCTGTAATCTCAGATGCACCCCAAGCATTCTGTTCTGGAACCGGGCCTGGATCTAATAATGTATGTCTACGTTGTTTGTAAGATTGTGTTAAAACATTACTGTAAAATACGTATGGATCTGAGACAAATAAAAAATACAAAAAAGTAATTCTCAAAGACATCTTTTATCATGTTTATCATGATAGCCTTGTGGTGCCCAACCTTTTGTGCCTGTGACCCTATATTAAGGTAAGGTAATGTGAGACTTAATCTGGGACATCTGCTTCCGCAACAAACCCCTCAGTAGACTTATGTCCATGTGAGCAGTGTTTTGGACGTGGCAACACATCCTTAGAACTACGACACCTTTTAAATAGGCCTAATCGTAGATCTCATCCCAAATGAATCATCTGTAATCTGTGGCTTTTTTAGTCAGCAATGTGTGACCCCTAAATGGGCCCCTAAGTTCTGGTATGATCACTATTTTAACCACAAGCAATCCAGGTGAGCTGTGCCATGGGGTTTTGCATGGCACAGCTCACCTGGAACAGAGGAACAGTGCTTTTTCTGAGAACCAAACAGGAGCTGTCACAGATGTGCTCCCCGATAACCCTCGTCAAACCGGCGTGTGAGGGTAAGATGTCGCAATGCAACGCAGGCTCTTTGTTCCAGCACGCATCGAATGTGGGAAGAGGGCCAATTAGATCCAGAGGGGCCATTCAAACCATAAAAGACAGTCCGTGTGCCAGGGGCGACTGGTGATGTCACACATTCCGTGTACGTGTGGTGTGGGCGAGATGGACGGAGAATCAAACGCTCGGCCACATTCGATAGGGAACATCAAGCTAATTGCGTCTCACATGGGAAGCTAGACACATTATACACAGTTTTCCTGTTCACTGCTATCTCACAGGAAGACTTTGGATGACATGGTTGGCCAAAGTCTATCTCCTTTAAAGGATGAATATTAATTGCAAGGGGATAATCAACACTAATTGGGCATTTATTGCATTAATTATGTGGTGTATAATCCCAACGTACATATCAATCATAAAATACCCAACAAGTCATATCTTGCATTGCTCGTTCTGCTTTGATTTTGTACAACACGTAATAGTTATGGTGATTATGTTTACACATGTTGTTCATGTTCACTAAGGTATTGGTGTAAACAAAGGTATTCATTCACGCATGATGTAACAGTGAAAGCAGGGCCTTTAGGGTCAGGACTGCAATTTAATAAGGCTTATTACCACATTAAGTCATGTTAATTAGTGGTTCATAAAAGTGTCAAACTCAATGCTCTCTGTTTGGCATCCTTTGGAAGCACATGGTGGGAAAATAACCCATTATACCAGTACACACAAGAGTGGGTCTGCTGTGGTAGCTCCCCCATGCCCTCTCTTGTGGAACGTACCAGAACGTTTGAATAACAGGTAGGAAAGTGACCACCGACAGCTAGTTCGTAAAATGTATTATACTGCAAATTCAAGGGCATACATCATTGAGCCAAAAGCTCAATGATGTTAGCATTCACTGTTTGACTTAACTGACATAAATTTAAATGAAGGAGATCTGAGGAGATATTCAAGATTATTATACCCATATTTTTCAGCTGTTTCACTTTAATACACCCTGACCAGTATTTCTTAAATAGAGATTGTGGTCATCTTAAATGTCTTTGTCTGAACCAGATTTGGGGAAATGAAGAATATAGAATATCTATAATATAGAACAATATGAATATCTATTTTAAAATCATCAACAACCACTACGTGAAAGGTTTGTTCAAGATATGAAAAAGCCACTCCAGAAGCGAGATAAAGTAAAAAGCACATTCATTTATTATTGTAGATATTTTACAAACATATTGGTTAGATACACCCCTTTCTATCATTTACTTTGAGAAGACTTGATTAAGACTAATAATTGTTAAGTGAAAGGTTAAGGTTTTCCGATTGCCCTAAATAATGTGCCATCAACGTAGATAGAAATATGAGCTCAATATATTTCCATAGTAGATATAAGTACTTTCCATCTCTTTCCACAACTTTTGCAACCTTCTCCACACATTGTGCACATCAAAAACATATCAACCCCTATTTACATCTAGCACGAGGAATGCAGTGCCCCACCCCATGCCAGATCGTGTCAAAGTATATAAAGTTTCATGGCATGGATATAAAATAATAATAAAAATAAACTGCAAACAAAGTTATATCTGGCCAGTATCTAATCCCAGAGCCCCCGGTCCTTTTGCAACAATAGGGTGTGTGTCTTCACCCTCTCTTTGCTCCTTGGTGGTGGCGGTTCTGTGTGAAGAGCGAAAAACATTAAACGGGAGTTGGGATGGCAGCTCATGGTTTTTAACTCATGTTCAGGTTTAAAGACGCTCAAATGAACTCCTTCTGCACCTTTTCGCAGAAGTTCTTCCTCTTTGATTGCTTGTCAACCTTCTTCCTCAGCTCCTGCACCCACTGCTGCTTAGGGTCTCCACAAAACCGTTTTCCTCTCTTCAGAGTGAACCTGAAGACATTGATTAAAGACAAAAGAACATAGAGTAGGTGTGGGCCTTTTTTTACCATCTCTCCATGCTTCTCTGTACAAACTGAACTGTTTACACTTACACCGTAGCGGATATGTGGCAGCCTCCTTCGGCTACTTGATCCCTGTATTCACACACCATCTTTTTCAATTTTGGCTTGACCTCTGACCTATAGGTCAAACAGCAGTCATCATAGGAGCCTAAAGAAAATAAGATATTCAAAATACTGTTCGTCAATGCCTTGAAAACTTTAGGGAATATAGAAATGGCCATTCCCACGGGAAATTATTATTATTTTTTTTATGTTTTTTCCAGCCACCTGGAAAAAGCTTGAGCATGAGTTGTCACAAAAACCTGGGCTGAATTCCCCACCGGCTGCGTGAGTCATTGAGGAACTGCCACGCTCGGATTATGTTATTTGGAATGGAGTCAATATCACACAGTGCTGGTTGAAGAAAAGGCAACCCTTTACCTTGTGCCATGGTGTAATACGCGCAGGCAAGGATCAGCAGGAAGGACAGCATCTGAAATCCCATGGCTGTTTGTGGCGGTGGCTCTCCCCAACACTGCAGGAGAGAGGAATCAACAACATGTGCACGATTACCTTATCAACACGAGATTATAGGACTCACGCCCACGGAGTGTGGACTTTGAACCGATAAGGACCATGGCCTGCTGGTCAAAGACATCTTTTTATGTACCATTTAACCTGTTTTATCATTGACTTACAGTATTTGTAAATGTCCCCTTTTGCCGCCCTAATAAAGGATTTTCAATCGCATTTAAAACCTACATTTAAATACAATAAATATCAAAGATTTACAATGTGTTGCTCTATGATCATCATTTGAAAAAACAATTAAATTAAAGTTAAATACACACGTCCATAAGGAAAACGTCCAAAAAAGCGTTTGATTACATAAATCTGGTACATACCTTTAGTTTTCCTTTTATAGAGTAGTGTTAAATATCCAGCAATTCCCAGCGTTGTCTTGCTGTGTGAGGTGAGGCTCTCTTATAAAGGGGGTGGATTGAGTGTAGGCAGGTTTAGACAACCCACCTCTGGGCCATTTGTGTCTTGATTGATGTTCAGAGATATTTTATCGCTGCCATAACCCTGCCACCAAGTTCAAATAGTGTTTGGCTTTATACCAACTGATTACCCAAAGACATATCTGTAGCTGATCATTGAATAAATTGGAAAATCCCCTTACTTGTCCCGCATATGGGGAAATGTAATGAGTTACAGCAGTTTAATACAAGAATACAAGAAAGACAATTTAAATACAAGAATAAGATAAAAATATAAAAAGCAGGTATAGGCTAAAATGAAGAGCTTCAGAACCTATATACACAATAGAAAATATAAATGCATATAAATACAGAATATATAAAAAATGCACATGTTAGTTGCGAAATGTACTGAATGAATGATCCTTTGAGATGTATTGTGCTGATTGAAGAGTCTGACTACAGGAAGGAAGGACCGCCGGTACCACTCCTTCACACACTTGGAGTGCCACAGTCTGCCACTGAAGGAGCTGCCCAGAGTTGACTGAGTGGCCTGCAGGAGGGGGGGGAGGGGGGGTCCCTCACCAGCAGTGATGACAGCTTAGCCATCACCCTCCGTCCTCTCTCCCACCCCTGGGTCAAGTGGGCAGCCCATGATGGAGCTGGCCTTCTTAATCAGTTTGTCCCTTCCTGTCACTAGCAGAGATACTGCTGCTCCAGCATCCGGCATCTTCTATGGCGTGGTCCACGCCATAGAAGATGGCTGATGCCGCCACAGAGTCATAAAAAGACTACAGGTATGGTGGTCCCTGCACTCCAAAGGACCTGAGCCTCCTCAGCAGATCGAGTCGGTGTGATGAGTCCAGCCAGTTTGTAATTCAGGTGAACACGCAGGTACTTGTAAGATGTCACCATCCCTATGTCCATCCCCTGGATGTTCACCGGTACGGATGACGGTGCCCCATCCCTGATGAGGCCGACAATAGCAGAGTTGTCAGAGAAATTCTGTCAATGGCAGAGGGGTCAGAGACCAAGCAAATAGTTCTGAGAGCGATCGGTTGAATTGCAGATAGAAAGCTAGGCATTTATAATCCATCATTTCATTCAGCTGTGATCAGTGTGGAGAAACCAAAAAACATAAAATGAATGAAATATTCTGCGCCTAAGAATGCTGAGAATTTTCAAAACCATGGATTTCAATAACTTCAGGGAGATTTAAAGACCCCAAAACAGTGGATCACAATATCGATTCCCTTTGGAATTAAATGTATGTACTTTCTCTAAACTACTTTAAGCTTTAAGTATTATATTGTTCTTGTGTGTGCAAAGAAGCACAGAGACAGTTTTATATTGTTTTATTGCTTCGGGAAAGTACAGAAGTACTTGTTATGACTCATACTGCTTACGGGGCTTCAAACTGAAAGTGAAATGTTCCAAAAGATATGGCATAACAGGCAACTGCAAAAATTATTCCCATCATTCCTCCCTTGGTTGTTTATCTTCTCAGTCCTGAACTGACCTCAGTCAGCACCAATGCTTTCATTTCGCCATCTTTACATTTGATATGATGAGAGGTGGTGTATTTTTTTTCAAGAGTCTTGTCAGCAATTTCATAACAAATTGGCCGACATGCTTCTATTCTTCCTTGTGAATGTGCGGTTTGTGTTTCACAGTGGGTGTTGCGCACCAACCTGCAGCTTGTTGTGGCCCTCAGTAATGGGCCGTGAGAGGCGCTGGACGACACCGGATAGTGGGTCTCTGTGCTTACTCTTGTTGATGCTCGCAACCATCCTGCTCGCGCCAGTGAGGCATTTCACTTCGTTCTTCTTACTTTGCTTGCAGCGGTGGTTCTTCAGTTACACTGGTTGAACCTCAAAAACATCAAAGTGTCGTTTGCTGTTTTCATCACCTTTGTGTTATATCACTTTTTAAAAGGGCCAAATGTCTCCAATAAGGATAAATGCTCTACAATTATAAAATGTAGTTAATCCCAGGCAAGGAATACTAATTACATTATAAGCAGGCAATCTTCAACTGTGCTTATGTGTTTATGTTTCTGGAATAACCACTTTTAAAGGCCCTGTAAACGTGAAGCATTCACTTCAAGTGAAGTGAAACTTATTTTTCGAGCCAAAGATTATCGAGCTCCCTGCTCTGTTTTTTTTTTTTTTAGAATGAGGGCATTGCAATACAATTTGTCAATTAATTGATCAATTACAATGTAATGTAACGTAGTAGGTATAATGTTTTTATTCTCACTTGGTTTCCAAAAGTATTTCATATTTATGCAATCTTTACTACATACCTAGATTTATACAATGCACATCGTACCTTCACAATGACAAATAGGCCCCACAGGTAGGCTACGTTTCTATGCCGAATTTACTCTACACGAATGTGATTTTAGGGGCACTGAAATCATTCAGTGCACAACCATTTGTATTTGGCTAATATTTGACTCAATTAATGTCCTTGATGCAATTAATGTCATTTTTCTTTCTTTCTTTTTTTTTTCTCCAAAAAAGACGATGAATTATAGTCATTCCATTTAAGAAAATGTCTTTCTGTCAACGGTTCTTGCACGTATACTGTGTAGAGACTAAATAATTTCCCCGCTCATTTGCGGTCCCAGTATCCCCATCTAGTGGTACAATTAAGAAAAAGAAAGCCACTGAAGGTAGTGAACGTGGTGAGGAAATAGTGGACCTTAACAAATACCGGTAGCCCAAAAATAGGGCCCGTCTTCAGGGGCCCCATAGACCTGCATAAAGAGACACGCGTGGTCCTTTGTTTAGACATAAGCCCCATCAGAGGTTCGCTGTCATTCATTTAAACCGGATTGGAAATGTATACGCCTGACAAATCGCACACAATGCAGTATGTTCTAGTTGCGGCTGTCCGATATTTTTGTGACCAAGTTTGATACATTGTAACAAAACACATGCATCTCCTATAATTGATCAGCAACGCAAATGAACCTTCATATGGCGTAGTTTTCGAACTCCAAACGCACGTTATAGCAAATCGATTGTGTCAATCGCGATGACAAATGTGCAGCACCACAATGTCTACAGAGGTGGACCACAAGCAGCAGACTCCTTGGTTCTGGTCAGTCCTGTCTACTGCTTGTATTATCTTCGCGGTGGGTTGTGGGTGTGAGCGTAGAAGCAAAATGGCGGACTTGGCAAACGAAGGTGAGTAGTCGCGGTGTGAGAAAACAAAACAAAGACTAGAGCTATAGGCGAGATATGTGCCGGTTCCGTCTTTGATAACCCAACAAACTATTCTGGTCCCCTGGGTCATCCACAGCCTTGAGGCGTTTGCATGTCTTTTGCCAATTGAAAGATATCAACGTAAGTGAGCTAACGTTAGCTTTCGCTTTGGCGTCGGCTACTACCTGGAGAGGACTGTGTTCCACCAGAACGCCCTCGACTAGACGAGTTCGCTCTCTAGTTCAAAGTTCAGGATCACCCCAGAAAAGGAGATGCATAGTGGACGACATGTGCACAAGGACTAGTGGTGGTCCCCCAGAAGATGATGTATAGTGTTCAATAATAGTTTGGTAGATGACTGGCTCCAGGCAGGTCCCAGTGTTGGGTTGTTGGAGGTCCATTTACGCGGGCAGACCCTTTAGGACAGCCCAGATATGTCAAGTTTTGCAACCCGATGCTATGTCTTTCCGTCTACGTCCTTTATAATAATCTGAAGAGATGCATGTTGGGTGGTGAACGGTTTAGGAGAGGAATCAATTGATTGGTATCATCGCAAGTCATGCCAGATGACTCATTGTCGAGTGTATTAGCCAGCTAGCTACTTATGAGTGAGCGCATTAGCAAGTTAGCCTAGCTTAGCTGTTAAGCTGCGCTCCGTATCAGCCGGTGGTTGTGACTATTTCCTGGTATGCATCAACTAGATTATAATGATACATAGGGCGAAGACGAATGCTATGTACTCTACTGTTATAGGCGCGAACGTCGTTTGATGTCCGTCCCATCAATGACGTTACCGGTTGAGTCGGGAGAAATTGGCCTGAAGATGCCTTGTAGGCTAAATATGGGTCACACGTTCACATGGTTTGCAGTTCCCTTCAACCGTCTAATCCATCGGTGGGAGTGCCATTCATACCAGTATCCAAGTTTGTCGCCATGCCTGTCGTTTTGCATCATACTATTGCTTGCTGTATGCAGTTGTTGGTGGCAGTTACAATGATCGATGTGACGGATGTCTCTTTGAAACAGGCCACAGCCACACCGAGTTGTCAACCCCACATACAAAACAAAACAAAGCTGGTTTGTTTGTTGACGTCTCATAGTTTATATTGACTGCTTCCTTCAACCAATAGCCGTACTTCTGTTGAAAAAAATGTAAAGGTACACACAGCCTTTGGCCCTGATTATTGACAAGATTTGTTTGGTTTGGTTTTGTCCTTTGAGGATTGAACGTAAGTCATTGATGTATTGTACAATACAGTTGTCCGACGCATCAATGACCATTAGTCATTGATGCATTGGACAACTGATGTTAATCTGTGTGAGTATGGCTGAGTTTTGCTGTACAATTTTACCAATATGACAAGCCTACATCTTCTCTTGACAGAAAAGCCAGCCATAGCGCCTCCTGTGTTTGTCTTCCAAAAAGATAAAGCACTGAAGGTAAGATATACAAATGGGTTGGTGCCTCAAGAAAAGCGTCTTTTCGAATTTGCTTATTTATACCTATAAATGTATTGACTTCAACTCAATGGTCCGTCTTGTCTTTGTATGAATCGTTGACTTGTGTTTTAGAAATTGCCAATTCAGTGAATATCTTTTTAGTAGTTTTACACTGTCTTACGGCAGGGTAAAGTTGCAAATGAGCCCATTGATGCATGAAACGATAAAATGGCCCTAAACTTGTGCGGATATGTTGACAACCATCTCTGAACTCCGCAACAACGATAAACTACAACTTGAGCTGCGACTCTCAATTTAAGCTTATTTACACCGAAAATACCATCGATATTTGCTGAAGGATACACTAAATAGCAGGAACCCTGTTGGGGACTGACAGCACAAAAAGACATGACCATTTTTCCATCGTACTCTATTTAAAGTCTACAGCACTGTTGAACGTTGCATGTGTTGACTCGCTCAGGTGGCTAATGATCCTCTGTTTATGTCTACTACTTATTCTGCTCAACCATTCCCTCCCGTCGGGTTCCTTTAAAACATTAAACCGACACATTGTCTCCTCTCTCCTCAGAGGTCAGCAGACGGATCGAGTGCGGAAGATGGCGAGGGTAAAACTTTAACGTGAAAAATCACGCTTTCGCCAACATTCCCTCTTTCCGTGTTGATGTCTGATGCGAGTCCACTGTGTTCACAACGACCGCATCCTTTTGACGTGCGGCTGACGTCCCGTCTGCTTCCCCCCCCCCACAGATTCCGACAAAGACGAAGGAACCTATTGCCCACCGGTAAAGAGGGAGAGAACGTCCTCTTTAACACAGCAGTTCCCTCCTTCACATTCGGGTAGGTCTGCACGCCCACACCCCGCCCCGCGCCCTGCTTCCCGGCAGGCGCTGCTGCTCGTTTTGATTTGTATGCGGAGGGTAATGCCAATTCCTTTTTCCCTTTTTCTTCTTCTTTTCGCAGCGCCCAAGAACAATGTATTCATGCCCTCGAGTTTCTGCCAGTCTCCGACCGGGAACTCTGACTCGGAGCCAGGTGAGTGGGTCCCTCTTGAGGCCCAGCCGTGGGGGGGACGGGGGGCGGGGGGGTTCACGGGCCATGGGTCCCACTCACTCTTTGGGGAAAGTCCTGTCTCAAGATTGCATTAGCATGGTGTGGGTTTCTGAGAGTTTGTGTGTGTGTGTGTGTGTGTGTGTTTGGGTTTTGCCCACAGCAAAACAAACTGAAGCTCAACGGTTCACTGAAGTACTTCTTGGGGAACAGCGGGGGTGGGGGGGGGGGGGGGGTTACATTAAATACAATTTTACAAAATTTGACCGAG
>JAOTIX010000132.1:5669104-5685947 GCA_027123715.1 Gaidropsarus macrophthalmus
ACCAGTCTTCTATGAACTCTATGAGGAGCTGTTAGCATCACGGTCAGACACTGTTACCAGGAACAACTTTTGATCACCCCACCCCCTCCTCGATGCTCGCAGTTCAGCGGCACGGATGGCTGGGCGGAGTGAGCCTGACTCTGAATGACATGCATCGGTCTGTTCTGCGCGGACACAGTGAGCACGGGGTCAAGTGGGGCTGCAGTCAGGATGTGGGACGACTACGGAGGCAAGTACATGCCAGGACCCTTCCTTCCTTCTGCAATGGCGGCCACCTTGAAGCCTTGAAGGGCGTTCACATGCGTGCAGACGCGCAATATGTCAGTCACCTCGAGTCTTGTCATTCCACCGAGATGGAACGCGAGCAAAGGCCGGGGTATGCTGCTCCTACTCTGTAATACGTAGTGCAACTCCGTTACCACGGAGACCCGTCGAGCCTTCGCAGTTCTCCGTCGGCAAAGTAAACTGGTAAAGTAAACAGGTTTGACGTTCACAGCCGCTCGGTGCGTGCATACAGCAGATTGTAATTAAAAAGGGATAACAAAATGATAATTACAAATTAAATCCAGTAAATGTAAATAAGAAAAAACTAAACTATGTTAAAAGTAGTGCAATTTGCTACTAGTAGTAATTCCGGAAATTCCGTTTTCCCTGTCGGATGCGCCCGGAGAGGGTCTCCGTGCGACGGAGAGGGCTCGGCACTTTACGGAGCAGTACGAACCAGCCGTGAGGGTGCGTCACTAGCAGACGCTACGTCATGCTACTGATGGATACTACGTGCGATTTGAGAAGGGCCTGATGGCAAAACACTGACGTTGCTGATGGGAAATGCGTGCGATGGGGCCCTTAAATGGGGTTAGCTTAGAGCCCTGATACCATATTCAGAAGCACATTCGAAGAACATACGGGTTTATCAATCCCACCAAGGAGATTGAAGGGAAAAGCTCCCGGGATATGGTTTTCCATCCCATGGCAATGCAATGTTCACCGTGTCCTCTTGTGATTTGGAAATGTTTATGTATGAATCATTAATGCAGGAAAACATCCGGTGGCTTTCGGGAACACGGTGGATGTGCTCGAAAAGCAAAAAGGCCCGAACGAACGCGGGGAGAGAGGAAGGGAGGATGGAAATGTGAGAGAGAGAGGGGAAGAATGAACAGAGACTGACAGGCGGAGCAGTGTAGAGGAGAAAGAGGAAACTAGGCAAATGAGGGAGAGAGAGAGAGCGATCGAGAGAGAGACAATGCAGAGGAAGACACAGGTGAGAGGCTGGGTAAAATGGCGAGCCAGAGACACAGAAAGAGAGGGAAGAAAGAGAGGGAAAGAGCGAGACCACACCACACAAAGAAGGCTACAGGCAGAGACTTGATCAAATGGAGGGGGATACAGAGAGGCCTAGACCTAGCTAGATAAAGACAGTCAAAGGGACGGTACAGAGGAGAGCACAAGCAGGGACTTGATCAAATATACCGACAGAGAGAGAGAGAGAGAGAGAGAGAGGGAGAGAGATAGATCGAGAGAGTCAGTCAGTCAGACAGAGAGAGAGAGACAGAGAGACAGATCGAGAGTCAGACAGACAGACAGACAGACAGACTCTCTCTCTGAGAGAGTCAGTGTCTGTGTCTGTGTCTGTGTCTGAGAGAGAGAGAGAGAGAGAGAGAGAGAGAGAGAGACAGAGAGAGAGAGACAGAGAGAGACAGACACAGACACAGAGATCGAGACTGAGAGAGAGTCAGTCAGTAAGACAGAGAGCGAGAGAGAGTGAGAGACCACACACAAAGCAGGCTTACGGCCCGCCCCGGCCAACCAATAAGGAAACCCAGCGCTTACCTTCCAGCACAGTGAGCTTGGCACTGGTGTTGATCTCCCCGGCGCTGTTGGTGGCCGTGCACTCGTAGATGGCCTCGTCCCGGTGGGTCCGCAGCGGCTGGATCCGCAGCACCGAGCCCGATCCGTCGTCAAACTCGATCACCTGGGGGCGGTGCGGCGGGAACACGGCACATGTTGTCGTACATTAAACGATAGCAAAGCACCGGTTCGCTAACTGTCACTCGCCGAGAGACCGCTGGAGTCTGGCGATGAATTGAGAGCGGTTAGCCCTGATTCTTTGCACATTTCTGCTTCAATTCTTGTACATTTCTTCCTCTGTTATGATTTTTCCCTGAAGTGGAGTCAATGGTTTTGATTCACATTAAAAGCCATTGTTCCGTATGGCTTGCTCCGTATCTGCACTGATCTTCTTGAATATTTTGGGTCTTGTTGACGATGATTTCCCATCAACAGGCCGTTTGCGGGGAAACCCTTGACGCTGAAGCAGCCGTCACATACCTGGCCCCACCAGTCGGGAGTCGGGGAGCCTCCCACGCAACTGGTTAGACTGAAAAACCACGCGTGGGGAACTAAGCTTGACCTCCTGGCTGCCTCTGCGCCAGGCTGGGTCAATATCTTCTGTTTATCTAATCAGCAGTGTTCAAACCGCCGTGGCCGGACAACTCGTAATCAATACAGGATAACACTGTTTAAAACGTTGAGGGCAAATCACGCATGCAATGCGTTACAGTTACGTTTTATCATGTGGATGCTTCAATTTTGGGTTTTGATTGCAAATCCCTGCTCTGGGAATCCCTGGGAAACAGACTGGGGGAGATGAAGCAGACTTCATGAATCTAGATGGAGGGAGATTAAAGAGCGCAGGTCTGCCCAGTCTCGCTCAGAGGAGCAGAAGAGGGGAAGCTAGCACAAAGCTCAGTAACGGGGGCAAACGACTGTGATCCCGCCCCTGTTCCTGTTCCTGTTCCTCGCTCGCTCGGCGCCGGGCCGGGGCCGGGGCGGTGTCGAGCTCCGCGAGGCGTTTGATCGCGGTCTGCGGTGACTGTACGTCGCTCTGGCAGGGTGACGCGTGAACCTCTCTGCTTCGTCAGCGTAGGTGTTCACCGAGAGGTATATGTGTGTAAGTTCAGACATTAAAGGTTGTATCAGCGGTGCTGCCATTTGTTTACTCACACCATTTGTTTTTGTGTACGATCTCGGAGCATAGGCTGCCTACGGAGATGCGATTTCGGCCTAGAATCGCTGATACAACCTTAAAGGTGAGACTTAAAGGTTGTATCAGCGATTCTGCAGCAAATAAACATGTCTCTGTAGGCAGCCTATGCTCCGATTGGTTTGGGGTGCCTGGTAGTCCAGGCAGCTAGCGGCCCATAAGGAAAGATCAGATGAATGTGATCATTTATGTTTCGTGCCTAGAATCGCTGATTCAACCTTTAACACTTGCCCTTGAATGGAGAGCAGACCCACCTCGAAGCGCTGAGAGCTAACTTTCTTGCCCTTCTTCATCCAGGTGATCCTGGGTTTGGGCTCCCCGTTGGCCTGGCACACGAAGGACGCCACGCCGCCCGAGATCCCGATCTGGTCCTCGGGGGACTTGATGAAGTGCGGCATGCCTGTGGAGAGAGGGAGGGAGGGAGGGAGGGAGTGGGGGAGGGAGAGAGATTTACATTATTAGCGTGAGCGAGCAGAGCCGCACAGCCGTCTTTGAAAAAGGTTTCTTCTTCAATTGCCTTCACGACATTGTGAGATGTTGTTGTAGGTTGAGACCTACAGCAACCCTCCACCACGGCTAACATTCAGAAAGACATTTTCTGGAGTGAAGTGTAGACCTTTCAGCGCTGAACACTTTGAGGGGGGGAACTCAGCAGAGACTGCGGGACTGTGGCGGAGAGGATTGGCGTTGCCTCGAATATCCTGAATGTCCTCGAGCTGCTGAGACCCGCTCAAACAACCCCCCCCCCCTCACTTGGTAAACTACATCCAAGCCCGATGCAGTTTATTAAAATGTTCTCCACACTTAGACCGTGGCAAAATGGAATACAAACAATCTTTATTTTGTCTGGTGCGCAGAGCGACTGCACCGCGGGAAAGGTCACCGGATTCATCCTAATGCAACACTGCTCAAATAAACCCTCCTCATTTAATAAGGGCCCTGCGTGCGTCACAGGGACCTGTGCCCTGGCATCGTGGGCTTGCTGACCTCCTTCACATACGCTTGTTAGCGGGCCTTCAAGGTGGGCTTGGGCTAGTGCGACGCTAGCCTCTGGCTGCGGGCGTGCTAGGCTCGTCCCCTTATGCAAGTCCTCTGGGAATTCACCACCATCATCACGCTCTCCCTCGCTCTCTCCCCTCCCCCAAATCCCCCTTTCTTTTTGCGCTGAATGGAACGCTCCGCCTTAGCTCGGAGAGACACCTGCTCTCCGCCATGTTTTCAGCTGCAACTGCGGGGCGTTCCACGATTGTGCGTGCGTGTGTGTCTGTGTGCTCGCGGGGGCCACACCCAAGCCGTTATTGTGTACACGACAATGGCGCTCCTTTCAACAACACTTTCTCTCCGTGTGGATGACGCAGCACACCGGGCTGGGATCGCTTCTCCCCCCCCCCACACACACACACACACACCATCTATGGTTTATTCATTCTTTATACAGGCTGACACAGGCGTAATATGAGGCAGGAGATCACCATCGCGTGAGTGAGAAAGTGTTTGTTTGTGTCTGTGTGTGTTTGTGAGTGTGTGCCTGTGTGTAGTCTGTGTGTATGACCGTGTGTGTCTATGTGTGTGTGTATGTGTTTATGACTTTGTGTGTGTGTATGCGTTCATGAGTTTGCGTGTGTCTATGTTTGTATGTGTGTTTGTATGCATGCATGCTTCTGTGTCTGTTTGTGTCTATGTGGATTTCTGTGTGTGTGTGAGAACGTCCTTGCTATTACAATTAGGACACCTAAACCACAGTGCTGACAGGCAGGCCCCACCCCGCCCACCCCACCCACCCACACCAACCCAACCCAGAGGGCTACACGGTACCACTGTGCACACCGGACAGGAACCTGAGAGCCACGCCTCCCTGTGGAACATCCCAGACACCACACGCTCTTCATACAAGCCTCCAGATATGATGTCTGTCTGGAGAAGGTGCTTGGGGGGGGGGGAGGCAGTGGGAGGGAATCAATATCTAGTTACCATAATGTAGCGTCGCCTTCTGATGCCAGGGAGCGCCTGTGGATGGAGCTTTTGTTCCGGCTAACTGAACGCACCCTGCCATAGCCATGGCCTTACCCGTGACTAATGCTTCCTAATGGGGGAGGATGATGGATGTCTACATATAGGTATATACAGATGTAGAAATACCCACGCGTTCCCACACAAACCAATGCATTACGTGAAGGGGCGGCCGCTCATGATGGGTTTCCTATCAATTACACCATCGATTATTGCAATTGATTGATCGCTTGGTCCGAGCAGTCAATTTTCATCTGAAAACGCGCGCAATCCGCTCAGAGAGCTTTGCCTAGACTGACGGCAAAAGATGAAGGGGGGAAAAACGAATGAATTTCCAAATATGTTGTTAGCCGACTAGTTGCTGCCCTACACTCCCAAACCCAGCTACACCGGTTCCCAGCATGCATGGTCAAATAAAGCAAAGACATAAACCTGCAAGGTTCAAACTTCATGAAATTCACCTACAGCTCAGGAAAATCATCAATTGATGACATTTGAAGTCGCATATAGATCGGCACGTTTTTCAGATAAATACCTTTCACAGTGTAACACTCGTAAGCTATTAAAAGACTGTCCTTGTTACTTCACTGCAAGCTCAACGCCTACACCCAGAATAAGCACAGATTCTAGATTAACAGTCACTCCTTGAAAACATCTAAGGTAGCAGGAAAAAGGACGATGTCTTTAATGCTGAGCTTAAGCAGCACTACTATCCATTCTAATAATGTGATGGATGGTGGTCGTTTGACAAACCACACTTAACGAAAGGGCCCGATCAAACCAACCCGTCTTGTCTTAACGTTGCCAAAAACAAGCCCGAAAGGTGAAATATTTTGTACTTTTATTTTTTACTTTTATGCACGTTCCACATATGTCGGGCGCATCAAAGGACAGTAGCTCAGCGCCGGCGTGCTTCTGCCACAGGGAAACAATGGCAAATTGGGTGGCACGTTTTACAATAAAAACCAGTCCCGTTTGATCTGCCCACAGTGTTTTTCGCCTTCTTCTGGCAGTCCACCTCCCAGAACAGCATTTGTTTGCCTTCTTTTGAGGTGTTTGCACATGGCCGTAGTCCTGCTGTGAAATGCCAAGGCGGTTTATGCGCAGCCAACAAACAGCTGTTTGGCTGTCCGCAAATTTGAAGCATTCCCATTGTTTTTTTTAAGTTTGCAGGGCCTTGTGGAAACCTTTTACACGCCTCCTCCTCCTTCAGCAGCCTGCCGCAGCAACACCTTTTCCTTTGAATCTGTAGGTGGTGACAACAGCCAACCAATTACACGTGTCAAGGGGTGGATGACGGCAACGCAGCCGTTACAGTCGTGGAATCAAAGTGACACATGTGGCATGATGAAATTAATTGAACCAGTTGTGAAATATTGGCGTCAAACCCGTTTACGGTGTCAAAGTCATCGATGGCATTTACAAAATATCTGCAGCTGTAAATTGGAGGAGCTAGACAGTTCACGCTGGGAAAGGGGAGAAAGACCGGGAGTAAGAGAGAACGTGTTCTGGCTTTAATTGCGGTAGTAGATTTCCACTGTGAAGCTTTCATCAGGGCAGGTGTTTAATATACTACAGAAACTGTATGGTGGCAACACAGTGGGGAAGTCTTTGGATTGAGTAAATCGTTGAATGGGGGAGCCCTGTTATACAGGTACGGCGTGATCCTTCGGTGACCTTGAATAATTCAAATGTTCCGCCTTTGCTTGTTCCTGCGACAGAAGAGCATCGCTACGTGTCACCATGCTCACTGCCCTTCTCCAATGACTGGCATTGTAAGCGAATGATTGCACTCCTGTGTGTTGCCAATGTGAACATATTGGTGGAACACAGTCATGACGTGAAGGTCTCCACTGCGCAATCGCCGCACTGCAGCTCGCATACTGTTCACCTCATTAACAGGTGGGTTTCAAATGGAAATACAGTTTGTAGTCTTTCAATGATGTCCCTAACAACACCAAGCCTGTTTTTTTCCCGAAGGCCAACAGAAATATGCCAAAAACAAATTAATGTACAGCACCAACATAAGCCTGGCCGATTTATAACCAATAACAACAGAATTCTAGCAGCTTTCAAACCAGCCCACCGGCATACTGGACCATCAACAATAGAGAACACACACGGCTTCGGGAGGCAGTCTGGAGCCGCATGGTCGCAGGCATGCATTTGTGGTCATGCCTGTTTGCAATGCAATCCAATTCAGACAGCCACCTGTGACCTTTGACCTCGTCCTACTACCGGCAAAGCCACATGACATTTAAATGCCATATTATTCAGGGGAGTTTCGTATAAAGGAGGTTTTTGTTAGCAACGCGTAATTGGAAGCAATTCTTTTTTTCTTATCAGCAGCAGATGACCACGCATCAGGTAAATGAAAAGGCCTGGCTGTGAGAGTTTAGTGCTTTCATTTTCCATTTACTGGTGTTAATAGTGTGTGTGTGTGTGTGTGTGTCTCTGTGTGTGTGTGTGTGTTGGATTATCACATGATATAAGAAAGCCTTGAGATGTGATTAACATCAGGCTGACCCCCAGAGTTCCCCCCAACATCTGTTCATAAAGAGGAAGTAGTCGTGGTATGGAAGTTGGAGGAAACGGATCAGGCTGCATTAAAAAGCTCTGGGACACAAATGTCAAATTAAAGCAAGCCACGCTCTCAAAGCGTAGTCTGGCGCCAGCAAAGCATAAATGAGCAACTTTTGGGGGTTTTCTGGAACATTTCTAGGGATCAGCAGAGGATGGAAAAAAAGCGGACCTCTGAGCTTTGCTGGTATTAAAGCTGTTCAACAAACTAAAATATCTGCGCTGTTTTTTCCAAAGCGGATTCTTTGTGACCCCAAAGGCCTCGTCCAGCCAACAGTCTTTAATAGCCTTCGCAACACTACAAACACAGGCAAAATAGCATTCCTCCCTAATCTAAATTCAATCATTTGTTGGTTTCCTCTCAACCGTCGTACTTTTGTCCTGCTAGTGGCAGTTGAGAACATCTTCTGCGGTTCATTTTTTTGGTCGGTTCTGTCCTTTAAGAGGATACATCCAGGCTCCACTTCTCATTTTATTGCCGGCGTCCCATTTCCCCCGCTTGTCAAGACACACTGTGGTGACGCTGAAACAATGGCAGCGGCTTCTGAGAGGAAAAAATATATATATATTAAAAGAAAAAGAACCCGAGAGCCTTCCCACACTGATCCCCTCTCTCTGCGAGCAGCTGCCAAGAAACAGAACAGTAATCCGCCTCTGTTTTGATCAATCATCTTCCACGACACCTATCCCGACACTAAAAGGCTCCGGGCAGACATTGTCTTCCCACCGGAGATGCGATGGGGAAGCCACGCAGCCGGGGGTAGTGGGTAGGAGGGGGCGGTTGGACGGTATGGATAGCGAGGACCATCATTCTGGAGCTGGGGTTATCTCCTCGTGAATATCTCCCCATTTACCACATTGACAACAGGCCCGTTTCCCCCCCCCCCCACTTGGGACAACAAAGAGGCCCAGTGGTAACCTGTTGACTCCAGAGATTAGATGTGGCCTCCAGTCGAGGGTATTGACAAATCTGCATAGATCCTGTGGTCAGATGGTGTTGAAGCAGTCCATCACGGACGGGCCTGTGATTGCCGTTTGCAGGAGATAAAGGCAACCCCGACGCCTCCAGCTATGCGTGTAGGTTTGGTTGAGGTCGGTGGAGGGATGAGCTGTAGTATATGTTGTAGAGGTCTCTAAGCTACCCAAGATTGATATGGTCCACAGGCTCTTGGCTAAACAAATCCTAGCACCAGGTTACCCCGGGTCACCAAACACGTTAGCCTATGAACTTGCCCGTCATGCATCACGCTGAGCCAAGGTCCAGATAAGACGCTCGGTGTCTGCATGAGAAATTATTTGCTGAAAACATATCACATTTCAACGCTAAATGGGCCAAGAATAGAGATTAGATTTCAGGAAGCTAGTTGATAAGGAAAGAGGTTCACTGCAATATTCATCATGACATTGTTTTTCACTCCGTGTGCCAAACTTGGAGTACTGTCTGTGTAATGGCATTTTTCACAGACATTAATACAGTTTTCTCTTGTTCTTCTGTCTGGACTCTCTGAGAGAGACTTGTAATGAATGCAAGGGTAGCACGGAGAGCAGCCTAAATGGCTCTGGTGTAGCTAACAATTAGCTAATTCCCAAGTCTGTAAGAGTGCCCATCGAGTGCTACTCTGTGGAGTAGAATAACATAGATCGATATGCATGCAGCAGAGTGCAAACCATTATTTCTTATTAATAATGGATTAGCACGTTATCATTTTCACAAGGCAACACTTACTGGGAATTTGTCTGATGGAATCAACGCTGTTAGTTGTTCTGGAACAATTCCATTTAGGCCTTTTAAGTCATTAGTTTTGAACTTAATTCCAATTAATTCCACATGAAGCGGCCCTCTTTTGCATGTTATTTACCCTGATAAAGTTTGCACTTAAAGTTGTTTAAAGCAATTAACAATATTCACTTTCAAGACAACACCATCTTATATTTAAGTTGATGTCTCATTATATACATCTCGTATATTACACGAGAATCTGTATGCAAATAAATCACTCAGTTTCTTGTGCCAAAGGGCCCTGTAGAGATATGCATATGTATGAGTAATTCCTATTGAAATAATACATTAGTTGCAGTGCATGTGTTATTATGTTTGACCGGATACATGTGCTGGTAGTCACCAGAAACCAGATGTATCCACGGAGTGATCAATGATGTGACATTTTTTTTATGCGCTCAGAATAAAAACCACCACAGCTATTTGATTTACCCCAAACATAATAAACTTTCCAGCAAACACCCAAAACCTATGGAAACGAAATGGAAGGAAAAAGACAGATCCAAGCCATCAAAGTTTCAACACACTCCTGGACCGTGAAGAAAGGCTCTCTATCTGGGCCTTCAAGTCCTCAGTGAATTATTCAAGACAGCGGAGAGGAACATAAACTCTGAGTGCAATTACCCATCACTCCTCTCCTCCCAGTGTGAGCCACATTAATGTAATGGCTTTCATCCTCACAAGGCGATTATGAACTGGAGAAGTATCTTAAGTCGGAATGCGGCCCGCAGTTCTCGCCGCGCGAGGCTATACGTTATTCCGAGAAATATCATTATGGGGGAAAACTACGTCAAGGGGTCTACCTTTAAAGAGAGTGTTGGGGAGGAGGGGGGGAGATTGTTTGAGGACAGACCTTGCCTTTGCGCACCTTGGCAATGAAGACATACGTTATGTTGGTAATGACGAGTTTAGTGGTATCATATGATGGCGGCTGTGGAGGCTCGAGGTTTTACATTAGCCACACTATGTACCCTGGCGCCTGGAAGCCTCTTTCCAAACCGGATTCATTACGGCTGGCTTCTTCCTGCCAATCTGATGCGCTTTACGGTAAAGTTCAGAGGAAAGGTGAGTGGTGCAGCACCAAGATGGAAGCCGCATATCAGTGCCGCAGTATACAATTCCATGAGACGCACTCCTCTGTAGTTCTTTGTAGATTTTCTTTGACTCCAGTTTAAAGGTTGTATCGGCGATACTAGGCTGAAACATAAATGATCACATTCATCTGATCTTCCCTCACGATCCGATAGCTGCCCGCCTCATAAGCATCAAAGAAACGCGTCTCTGTAGGCAGCCTATGCTGCGAGAGCGTACACAAAAACAGTCCCAGCCACTCCAAACCACTTGAAGCATAGGTTGCCTTCAGAGATACCTTGATAGTAAGTAGGCAGGCTATGCCCCAAGATTGTATACAAAAACAAATGGTATAGTAAACAAGTGGCAGAATTGCTGATACACCGTTTAACATTATAGGAAACAGTAGGGAAATTAAGCGAGAGCATACTTCCCTTCTGCCATGGCACTAAGGCTGTTGTTTGGCTTTGTAACTTCATGTGTTTTTTCCCCAACTTTTCAAAAGCAATGCATTGAACCGCGGAGATTGTTCGGTCGGTGACGTCGGGGAACCTACTAATCTCATGAGCAAATGGTGCGCCCGCCTCGCACACAACCCAAAACACGAGCCTTCTCGCGCGCCTAACGCGCTAGCTCAGCTGAGGAGCTCATCCACAAATTACCCCGTGGCACCGCCGCTTATTTTGGCTTGATGAAATGTTCTCATTTAAATTAGGACATAAAAACCAAAGCACTTCCAATAGTTCTAAAAAAGCGGAATACAGAAGGGCAAAAGACAAGAAGTATAATTTTAATAGTGTGTCTTTTAATTTGTTAAGCTGCAGCTCGAGACCGCGTACAATAAAAACCCAAACTTGTTTGGTAAGTGCCGCTGGGAGCACACACTGGGGGGTTACGCCGAGCAGAGGGCCGGGGGCGGGGGGGATGTAATAACGGCTAAAGACCAATGGGTTGGTGTGAGGGAAAGCTTTTAGCGTTCCCCATTGGAGGAGGCATGGGGGGGTGGCGTGGTGTCAGGGGGACATCAGGGAGAGTTTGGGGCTCAGCTTGTGGAACCGAGCACCAGCCCTGCTCCGAACCCCGAGGTCACCATCCATCACCGTACGACCTCGTTTGACCCCCTATAACCTCGTTAATTTGCCTCGCCAAGATTAGCTTTCCTTCAAAGACCGGGAGGAGGGGGGATGAGGCCTTCCATTGTTCTCTAACCCTCGTCTCACCCCCTCCATCCTATTTTCCTTCTCCGTGCGCGGCGTCTGAAGTGATTCCACCCTACGCAAGACAAACTGGAGTGAACATTAAATGATGTGGCTTTTGGGACCTGAACAACAAACAGCTTTGAGCTTAACTGAAGCCCACAGGCTTTTTTTGTGTCTGTTGCTAGCCTGCTTACGCGCAAACCACTGCCAAGGTAGCCACTTAGCCATGAAATGGTTCCCACCTGAGATCCCTGTTATGTTCACGGTTCTGCCCCATGTCCACGGGCTGTTTGCGAACGCTTCGACGCCCAATGAGAGGAGCACTAAGTCACAAGCCTAACAACGGCCTGTCTGATGGCTTTTGAAAGAACGGTCATTGGTGCGAGTCCACCAAATACAGAAAGTAGTGGGATTTTCTTTCGGTATAATCTAGGTCAAATCCGTCGATTAACATATAGGAAGTACAATAGTGTACATCCTCCTTCACTATCAATGTCCAAATCAAGATCATTACAATCGCAAAAAAATGGAACCCAATCCGCCCATTCCCTGCTCTTAGTTTTTGTCAACATCCAGGAACGTCTTTCCAGTTTGTTATCCTATGCACACCATCAATGGGCCAGCAGACTGATATCATTTGAACTTCTGCGTGGGCTGCCTTTTCTCAAAGGACTCTAAACGGCAGACCTCTGTGCCTGTGTTTCCCTTCCGCCCGTCTGCTCACACGTGTGGTCCGCAGAATGCTAACAACATTAGCCTCGCGAACAAAAGGCTCTATAGATGGACGTAGTTACTTTTAATTAAAAAAAATAATCAATTTCCTTGCCCATTAATTTTGAGAACTGGGGTGACCATATGGCCACTTAAAAAAACACAATCCAATTCATACAGCCTTACCCCCTCCCCTCCTCCCCCAACCTACTCCCCTTTTGTGCAATGCACTCCAGTTTAGTAGGCCTCTAAATGATGTGATCACTTTACAGAGCCTTCACAGTAGTCGCGTACATTTTCATCGTGGTATAGGGCACATTTCGGGGGGTGTTGGTTAGGGTTTTAAAGCATTTTATTGCTTCGGAACACAACACAATCCATAAACCTGCCACACAGTGGATATACTGACCAATGGCGGATAACTCATTAATTTGTGGATAAAACCGCTAGTCTGTGCTGCTTGCCGCTACTTTCCCTTTGATTCCCCCGCCCCCTCCTTTTAAATTATCAAAGCTAAGCTAAGCTTTTTCGTAGCGTATTTCACTTTTACATCACGACTGTAAAAAGGGGAGACGCACATAAATGATTGGCGGGGAAAGCGGTTACATGAAGAGCATGCCGAAGCTCGGAGACGTAATTATGATCCCGCGAGCAATCCTCCACGTGCAAGAAACAGCGCCGTCGGTCTCCACCGTAACTCACAATAAAAATCCTCTGAGATTACAGATAGCCAATGGGCACAGAGCGCAGAGCGAGGCATACATCAAAAGAGAACATTGAAGTACATGGAATAACTCTGGGTGACAGCAACAACAAATAGATAACCACTAGATCCAAGTGGTGGATGCGTGACTTTGAGGCTGACCTTGCAGCAAGGGGGTGGGGGCGGTGGTCTATTGTGTCAAGGGAGACGGTACAGAGAGCCAGATGATTAGCCAGGCCTCCCAACCCCCCCCACCACCCCCCCACCTCCTCCTCCCCCATGGGATCAATGGACCATCTTAGATCAGCACTCAAAGTAATCACACTGTATTGTGTGAGCCTACTCAATGACAATCCAAGACAAATGATGTCATTGTAGCGCCAACTGCAATGGGAGGGGGGGGGAGGTGGTGGTGTGTTGTCTGAGGCAGGTGGGGGCGGGGTTGTCGTTTTTATTTTTTTTCGCTTCGGTACATCAACAGCAACGGTGCTAATTGAATTGTCCTTGCTAAGCGATGGCGACGCGATCTCTCAAAACACGGCGAGAGACGGCACGGGGGTACAAGGAGACAAGGACACCGGAGAGGCGGCCCGGAAATAGCACGCGGCCGTGGAAGCGGTGGCGTACGGGAGGCTTGGCGGAGACATCCAACGCTGGCGCAAAAAAGCCCTGCTATCGGAGGCCACTTGGCCTGGCCCAGGCTGTTTCCGTAGGAAAGCTTGCGCAGAGGCACTGGTAATCAAAACCTTGCCAGGCACCCCACCCCAAAAATATCATGTCTGCAGTTTGCCCTGTAATTCAGGGCACAGCGAGCAGAACTATCACATTTGCATAACTTAAGACGCATTAAAATTACAGGCAGCCATTGTGCACAACCCCGTCATTTGCGGTAGGTGTTATTTTTGCCCCCTTCGGCTGGTGTCTTATTTTAATTCCATGTCTGTTCGCACTATACTTTGGGTAATAGCAGGCCTTGGCCTTTTCCCATAAAGAGTTACAGAGACGTATCCCCGGTAGATGTGAGGAAGCCTGAGAATACTTTAATGGGACACCAAACCCACGGTGATGTGCTGAATCCGAGCGGGGAGCCGCCCAGTTCACTTAGATCAATAGCGGGAGTTGCCATCTACAATTTCAACGCGTAGAGCGGAGAAAAATATTTGTTGTTTTTACATAACTTAAACTTATCCGGAACATAACTGCCGGGACATGCATTTCCGCAGTAGAGCCATTTACACAGAGGGATAGCGGCTAATGCTACTTGGCCCATCAACAATGTACCGCTGTAATAGCCGGCTGGGAAAAGACATATTCCGTAATCACCACACTTTCATACAACAGCTTAACACAATGCGGCCAGAGGTGAGAATAATTTGTGCATTAATTATGATCTGCGGGAATGAGAGCGGGCCTTGGCAGAGGGCTGTGAAAACATACTTCTGGGGTCGGACTCACATTGATACCGGATATAAAGAGCATAAGACTCAGAGGCTGGAACTCCGAGAACAGTGACACAGGCCAAGGGTGCACCAACAGACTGTATATGGGTGTGTGTGTGTGTGCGTGTGTGTGTGTTTCTAATTGAATTACAGCGACCCTGTGACAGCGCTGGAGCTGAGGTCATGCAGTGAATTAATTATGCTCCTGACCCTGTCTACGGCAGTGGCTCACGGCCGCCTCCTGGGGCCCCCCCGGGGCCTCCCGGGGCCCCGGCAACAGTGACACATCTTCCTCCGCCTCTTCTTCCACTCGCAGCCTTTATTCGGATCGACAGTTGGGCACAGAGGCCGGAGGAGCTTCCTCGCATTCGCCGACCACTTCCTTTCAGCCGGCCGCCACCGGTTCCAGAACTCGCTGTGGGGAACGCGCCCAGAATGCTTTTGGCCGAGTCAACTCGGGAAGCGTTTTCGTTTTTTTCCTTCAACGGGAGTCCATGATGGAAAGGAAAACGTACCAGGAAGTAGTACCGCTACGCTGTTTGTGCAGTCATCACTTACATAATCGCACCGTTTGTGCTCAAATCCTCCCTAGACATGCACCACACTTGTTCAGCAGCTCTACGACTGGCAGAGATGCCACTTCAAATTTGTTAATTTGAAGTGTTTATACTACATTTCCACATCATAAAAAAATTATATTCACGTCATACCAATAACACTTTAAAGTATGAACCGACTGCATCGGCCCAAAAACGCTACCGGTGCCTAAAATCAAAATAGGGAGGCAAAATACAGCAAAAGCCCTTCCAATTTCACAATAAGAGCGTGGCTACTTACTGTCTGCGAGAGAGGACATCACTGTGCAGCCGAGCAGAAGCAGGAACGGCGCCGCCCATCTGGGCAGGCGGGGCACTGGCGGGTGAATATGAGGCACCATGTTTCCAAGGTGGCACTTGCTCCCCTCCTCGAGTCCTTCCACGAGACACTGGCAGGATCAAAGACTAACACCTAGGGGAGCAGAGGGAACCCAGGGGAAAGACACAGTCAGCATTTGCATGTTATTTGAATGAGTGACGACGAGCAGAGCACTGCGGTAAAGAAACGCATATATTAAGGAAATCCACACAATGAAGGAGAAAATGAGTCTGGGAGCGGGAATGAGAAAGATACCGGCGCACAGCGGCGGGACCTTTTCGTACAAGTCACAGTCGAGTGACGCACAGCTAACTGAAACGGTCGTTAACGGCCTAGCTCGGTTTCGACAGCTACAGCGTCTCACTCTCTGACACCCAACAAAAACAGACAAGGAAGAAGACACCCCCACCCTACCCCCTTGAGGTTAAGGTCCCCAGGAGCCTCAAATCCACTAAAGATCTCCCATTAAGAAATTGAATTGCTAATTTCCAGATGAGCTCAAATCATACAGAGTGCTATGATGTCACAGGATGACAACATGTGACGCATGCATAAACACACACACACACACACACGCACGCACGCACGCACCACACACGCAACGCAAAGCACCCCCAGGGGGCTTTATGCTTGGGCGACGGAGCAGGTGTTCGGCAAATTAACCATAATTACCCTAAGCACTCAGGGCAAGGAGAATTGCTCAACTGCTGTCTAAGTTGGCAGCGGGACGGAGCCGCGTGTCCTCAAAACGAAGGGGGCTGGTGGAGTATTGATTCTGTTTGATTCCTTGTTGGGAGTCACAGCCAGCCGGTGGGAGGCTTCACGGCCCCCGCCACCACCCCCCCCGATCTGATAAGATGTTTGACCTTAAAAATTGTCCGCGGCTCGGAGCCTGTATTTTTTAAGCACTCACCCGCCGGTCTAAATATTGTAACTGGGTGTCCACACAAATTGCACCCTGAATAAATGTCTTATCTCGCACCCCCCCCCCTAGGCCATCTCTGATGAGGATCACAGCGTTGTAAAAACAGAGGGCATCTGGTAGTGAGAGATATCACCAATGCGCCCGCAAAGGGAATAAACAAGCGCAGGAGAGAAGTTTGCGGAGAACGCTTTTGGGAGCATCCCCGCTTTGCCTTCGAGTGCCTCCTAGTCCTAGGCCATTCTCTGTAAGCCTTTGGATTTTTTTGGTTTTTCTGTTAAAGGTCGATAGGAGTCGAATCGAAAGAGAAAGATTCTCCGCGGCTCTCTTCTATTCGGTCTCTCTCTTCTCTTTACATCACACGGTAAACGACGAGCGATTGCAGATATTTGCGACAGGAGTAACAGGCGGGGTTGTCTTGGATGTGTAGTCTCTCCTGGTGGGCTGGCGCCGGGGGGAGTGGGGGGTGG